>JAGXJF010000405.1:2500-417677 GCA_019208055.1 Stipa capillata
TTGTCATAAGGAAAGGGAAAAGGAGCATTGTCGGAGTCGATGGTGTAGTTGATGAAGAGGACTACGACCAGTTCGACGATCTGGACACAGAAGAAGAAGATGTCGATGATCGAACGAGCAAAAGGTGCAAAGGTACTCAGGATGCGTGTCCCTACATAAGACGCAGTCATGCCGAAGGACTGACATATAACAGCAAGAAGATCAGAACTACTAAAGAGAAGCGTGTCGAAGACGATGAAACCTAGCTTTTCAATCAACTCAGAACAAACGTCAATGTGTAATAATATCATTTTAATGAATTGAATGGTTAATTATGTGCGGGACTTGGTGAAATAGAGCTCCTACGTCCACTCTGCAAACCCTAAAATTAGCCTCAATTTTCACTCCGCGAAACTGCACAAAATTCCACAAACCTGGAAGTCAGGAAAGCCAGTTGTAAAACCCTAAAACAACTACACTGATGGGCAATGAAGACTCACCTGTCAGTGGTACTAACTGTCACTGACGGGCGGTGATAATTTGCCCGTCAGTGCTTCTTACTTCCACTGACGAGCAAGCTTGTTGGTGCCCGTCAGTGCAAATAGGTGGACTTCCACTGACGGGCTCTTGATATATGCCCGTTAGTGAAAGCATCTTACTACTTATATGCGGACTTGGTGAAAATTTTCACAAAGTCTCGCGCGTTCTTGTTTTGAACCAGCGGCGAGCTTGCCCTATCCCCGCCGCCAGGCTGCCACGCCGCCGCCCACGAGTCTCCTGTCCGTGCCGCCGCCCGAGCGCCCACCCGCGCCGCCGACGGAGCCCCCGCCCCGAAGCCGACGCGCCACCGCCCGTGTCCCCTGTCCGCGCCGCCGCCGGAGCCCCCGCCCCGAAGCCGACGCACTGCCACCCGAGGCCCCCGTCCACGTCGCCGCCGGAGCCCCCGCCCCGAAGCCAACGCACCGTCGCCCGAGCCCCACGCCGCCGGCCCCGCCTCCATTGGTTCTCTGCCACCACCGAGCCCGCCGGTGCCACCTCCAAGGCCGCCGAGGACGAGCTCAACACCTTCGACGCTGACTTTGTCAAGGTTTTGATAGTTTATCTTGCCTCTTGCTTGCATAACTGATAAAACGGATGCTATGCTTGATCTACACTTGGTTTTTGCCTACTGCTGCTGAAATGTATGTGTGTATCTAAAAATTAAGCTCAAATTAAGCTGAGTTGTACAGGCTGAAGTGATGAGAAATCGAGAATTCAGATTGTAACATGTCAGTTATATACAGCTCTTGTCTCGATTTTTACATAAATCGAGCTCATCAAGAACTATGGGTGCACAACAAGGAGCCAATGAAGATGAGAACCTAGTGATTAGAGATGCTTATCACGGAGTTTATGTTACGGTTTTAGTGACGAGCGCATAATAGACTGTGTAGTGAGTAATTTTTTTCATATGGAATTACGGTGAATTCTTTTGTTAACACTAAAGACAGTAGTGAGCTTTTGCATCTATTTAGCCTATAATCTCTCCCTATTTCTTGCATACTTATAGGCATCAAACATTGAACTAAAGAATCTCTTACTGCACTTAATTTTTGTTAAGCTACTATGCGTATGATTCTTGATTTCTTTTCTGATGCTAATGATATGATGGTCATTAAGTTATTTCTTCATCTTCGAATCAGTTTTGTTAAACTACGGAACAATTATTCACTTGATATATGTGAGTTCATCTGATAAGAACTAGATATTGTGATGTTTTCTCTAAGAAAACTCTGATTTCTCTAAGGCCTATGTGATGCCTTGATTTATTGTGATGTTTTCTCTAAGAAAACTCTGATTTTGGCTTAGGAAAGGATGATGGTGTATCTCCTTGTGATGATCTTTCAATAATCACTTAGCATAGCATCACCAATTGATGTTGCTTATTTGCCGCACCTGCAACGGCAGCCATGTCAAGTTGTAAAATATGCCTTGTTGTCTGAATATGTTTTTATTACATAGGTTAGTTTACCTTAATCAAATTGTACGGTCAAATGGCAAGATCAGAATTCACAGATAGCTACCCAATGACAATAAGCACTCACTAAGTCAACCATACTATTTAAATTAGGAATACAATGCTTGGTACTTCAAGACTGATGAAATGCACATCATATTTGATCTTCTTTATCTGACTTTCCTGCATGGTTTTCATTTTTTAAGTTTCTTAATCGGAAATGGACTCGTCGCCAACCCGGGAACTAGCCCGTGTAGATGATGACAGGGCGGCGCCCCTAGACGTGGCGGCCCCGATTGACGCCCCGCCCCGAACTGAGCAAACAGCCCCCGAGCCGGCCAGTGAACCTGCCGTCGAGCTAGAGCCTTCAGCACCTGCACCTCCCACGGCGCGAGGTGAAGAGAGTGCGTCTAGCTCGTCTGACGATTCTCAGTCTAGTGAGTCGGGATCGGAAGAAGAGGCAGCGCCCGAGCAAGCACCATCGAAGCCGAAGAGACGTTACAAACCTAGAGGAGAGAACCAACTGACGAACGAGACATTCATCGTCACTCGAGTCAGCGTAACAGGTGCCCTTGCAAGTCCCGAGAATGCTGTGAGGTCGTTCAGCAACACCTGCAGGTGCATTGTCCGTGAGCATGTCAGGATCACATGCCGGGACTTCAAGAAAATGACTGATGCCCAGAAAAAGGTCATGTTCGATAAGCTGTGAGATAAGTACGCTATCCCAGAGGCTGACAAGGAAAGAGTGTAGAGGAAGGCTGACAGCATCATGTGTGTTGCGCTAAGGACATGGTGATATGAAGCGACAAAGCTGCTAGACGCCGATTTCGAAACTGCAATTAAAACTAAATGGCCAAAGATAGAATTCGAACACTGGGAGGAATTCGTTGCGGACAAGAAGAGTGACGCATTCAACGGGAGGAGTCGCCGAGGGAAGGAGCTACGCGCGAAGAACAAATTCCCCCACCACCTTGGCAGCCGAGGTGTTCCAGGGAAGAGACTGATCTGGGCCAAAGAGGACGCCGCGCTGATAGCGGTTGGCAAACTGGTTCCTTTCACCGATATCGAATAGGAACGCGCCCAGATTTGGATGAGGGCGCACACAGTTTCTGACCCAGCTACTGGGTCACCAATTATCACGAACCCCGAGCTTCAGGCGGTTTCCGAACGTTTGGTATAGTCTAAACCCAATGTCTTCTTGAAATATACTATTGTGCTTCCAATACGCTAACGGCCCGTACCTTGTGCCGTTTCCCTTGCAGAGGCAGCTGTCCCAGCAGCCTGAGAGCTCCCAGGACTCCGTCCAGAGTGAGAGGTGGGAAGACCATCTCTCGAAGGCTCTAGGAATGAGGGAGAAGACAGAGCATGTCCGAGGGATCGAGAGCGGGGCTATATGGGACGAAGTCTTTCCTCAAGACCGCGAGGCTGTCCGCCAGAGAAGGAGAGGAAGGCAAACATCTCTTCTGCAAGAGACGATAAGGGCAGCCCAGGAGGCTGGCAAGCTGGCGGCGCAAGAATTTTTAGAGTCCAGAGGCTACGACGCCCGTGATGCATCTCGTCCTCATGTGCATCCTCATAGACATCAGGGCTCCTATCCTGCTGGATGGAGTAGCTGCGCCTCAGCCTCCGACGTCGCCCTCGAGTCGCCAAGTCCCGTCGAAGACATCGCTGTAAGCTTCGTCGCCACCATGAATCACTTGTATGAGGGCTCTTATTCACAGCATTGTGCGGATAACAATGGGTACCTTTATTATGCAGGGGCCTATAAGATGCCACCTCACTATCCCTTTGCCCGCCGTGAAGAAAACGGTTGCACATGGCCTAGTATTCCCAACAGTAGGGGGCGTGACATGCCACAACATTGCTATACCTTCCCACACGGTGAGGGTACAGGTGGACCGCGTCATCGCCGAGTTCAGTGACGTCGCAGTCCCTATCGCCCCTGAAGAGGATGTCACAAAGCTAGGAGACTGTAAGGGGTACTACATCCTATGGCCGAAGAGTCAGATAATTATCCTAGGATGTCCTCTCCTAGTACGTCAACCATCCCCTCTCCATCAACCAGAGCCGGCCCTTCTCCGCTCGGCCTGTGCAGTACGCCCATGTCGTTCGATGATCGGGACGACGATCTTGCCGAGCAGCAACACACGACGATCCTTCCGTCCCAGGAGGAGGAGCAACCCAAGACGGACTCGGCGCCCCGTGAAAAGCGCTCCAAGCATTACCATGACCCGAAGGCAGCAGGAAAGAAGGTCTTATCTCCAAGCACGCTCAATGCCACAGTGGGCGAAGCATTGACAGGAGGCAAGAGGGCCTCCTCTCTAGAGCCGGAGAGGAAAAGAAAAAGAGCACACAAACGGGGCGGCACCGCTGCGAAGGAGGCAAGCAAGGAGAGCAAAAAAAATGCCTTATCCTTCCAGACATCTGCCGAAACTGTCAAGAAGCCTCGACGATTAGTGTACGAGGCAGGTGAGCCCTTGCTCCCAGATGATGAGGTGCGGAGGTTGCCCGCACAGATGAAACTTCTCCACGATACAATCATGATGAGGTTACGGAATCGGGATGATTATGAGCTACACTTTAAGGTCGAGGTGCCAAAAGATTACGGTTTCTTCCTGGACAGACAGCATGACACCTTCGACATCAATTTGAAGATATCTTTAATTTATTCAACCTCTTCCGGCTCGACACCATGCTCGTCAGGCTGTGGGCGCTTCGCCAAGCCCAAGAGTGTAGGCGTCTGCCCAACTGCGCTTTTGGAATAATGGATCCGGTCATCATGAACGAGTACTATGTACGAGAAGCGACGCCGGTCCTAATAAATTATGTCCTAGAATCATTGATATACCATAAGGACAAGGACTACATACTCCTGCCCTAGAACCCCCCGTAAGTTACTTACTACCGTGCCTAATTTATTTTTCTTAAGCACGTATCCCCGTCTGTTTATATTCGTTCATTGCCTTTTACGCAGCGACCACTGGATCCTTATTGCCATCCACAAGCCTTCAATAATGATGTACTATTTTGATTCCCAAAGAAGTGCCAAGCGGGACTACTCAAGAATTAAGGAAGTTCTGGAAGCCGCCTTTTGGGAATACAACTTGCGAGGGGGAGGAGCAGAATGCAAGAGCAAGAAGCTGATCCACAAATTCAACTTCCCTTGTAGGCAACAGCCGAAAGGTAGCGTGACATGTGGGTACTACGTCTGCGCTCACATAGACGCATTCGTTATATCCCACAACCCGCAATGGAGCCAGGACCAATTCAATAATTTCATATACGACCTGGCCGATGATAAGTATGACTGGAGGAAGGACTTTGCCAGCATCCAGAAGACATTCGCGTACATTATCAACAACGAAGTCATTCGGCCAAGCGGTGATTTCTACGCGGGAGTCCAATTACCCGCTTACCGCCGCCCTGCAAGTACTAGCCAAGCGTCATAGACCTAGAGTAGGGCTAGTGAAAATAAACATTGTTAAATTCATTTGTTTGTCGTTTTAATTCGTTGTAAACTAGCTAGTATGTACTTAATATTTGTGATATTAATTGATATATGTGCTTAATATTTGTGATATTAAATGTTATATTTGTGATATTAATTGCTACATATGCTTCATATTGCCTTTACAGAAATGTTTTAAAAAATGTATGACAATACTTCCACTGACGGACGACGTCAATTTACCCGTCAGTGGAAAGAGTTACCTCTGACGGGTGGCAGTCCCACGCCCGTCAGTGGAAGTACTCTCAGGATGCCGCCCGGGTTGCCCTGCAAGTCTTTTCGCTGACGGGCCGGTTACACCCATCAGTGAAAATGCATCTCTACTGACGGGCCATCCGCCCGTCAGTGAAAGTATTACTTCCACTGATAGGATGTTACTGATGGGCACATGACCCGTCAGCGATTGCCTTTTCGCGCCCTTCAGTGGTGGTGTTTCCTGAGGTAGTGTCCACTTCGCCTCATAACACACAAAAGATCTTTCTCCTCTCTTATTCTCTCCTTCCTCCCTCGTGTGCTGAGTTGTCTTCATAGCTACTCCGTAACAAAGCCTCCGCGTGCACCAGAGTTCGGGAGAAGCAGGTCTTCAAAAACGTTCATCATTGGGATCCCGTCCAGGAGAGGATGAATAAGGTTTTCGAGAAGCATCTCGGCGCGACTGCTTGCAGCATCTACTTTCTCTACATCAACTATGGAGTTCATCAGTGGCTACGAGATGGTTTTTCCAGTCTCGTCATCGTTGGGTTTTTCACCATCATCTTCGATCTAAAGATATACCGTCAACATCATGTACATACTATTATTATATTTTATGACATGCTCGTATGTATATGTTATCTAGATATGAGTTATACTGTTTTATTGTTTATATTTATATCTAGTATATACGTGATAAAATAAATCTAAAAGTGATAATTATTTTAACAGTAAGTCCTTTTTTCTAATTCCTCGTGGCACGATGCACATGTAGTTGTAAACAATCTCAGAATTGCGAAGGACATTCTCGGTGACATGGACATGGATGTGTCCTTCAACATGCTGAAGAGAAGACAAGTGATAGGATATATAAACCAATCGGTGGTGAACTTTATGCTCCGGTGAATGAAGACGTTGTGAGGCTAGAAATATGAAAATTAGGAGTGGATATTGAGCCAATTTGACTCAATTTGAAAATACAAGTTAACTTAACGAGCCAATTTGACTTGACTCGTTAACATAACTCGATTCGTTAAATATTCGAATTGGCTCGTTAAAAACTCGTTAATACTATTAACACTAGATCACCAAAAGAATAGTCACTATAATTGAATCAAAATACAACAAAAAGCTATAAAATGAATGTAGTAAGATCTACTTGACCCTCAATCATAACATACTACAAAAAGAACCAATATAACTTGATACATGTCACACAATCCACATTATAATAGTCCACATCATAAACCTAATGCACACATCATGTTGATCATCCTGAACTTTGACATTCAATTGATACACCATTGAAAGTTTCACTTTCAGATATGATATCATTCATATTGTACTTATCTTTCTCAAAAATCTCATATTCATCATTGTCCTACACAGAAAATAAAAAGGCATCACTCGGATCTAATAATGATTGTCCTGCACATAGAAAATAAAAGGCATAGTACATAGTAAAATCTCATACACTTTTAAATCTCAGTATCTTGTAAGCTATCTAATAATGATTATATTATCAAGCGAGTGGTCCAGATTGACGGAACAAGTGCAGTACCTAGTAAAATCTCATACACTTATAAATCTCAGGACATGGTAAGCTATAAAATATCCGAGTTTTAATTCCATGTTTGCATTAGTTTTAACTCGCATTAGTCTGGGGAAGAAACAAATTTTCCCATTGGATTGAAGGATTGACCCAGATTTTAGCAAATTCACCGGGTGGAACTGCTTGGCATCTCACGTTTTTCCTCGCGTTTCAAACAGTCCGGAACAACAAACCCTCAGCAGGCAGATGGTCCAGTTTAATCCGCGATCCAAACGGGCTTGGAGCGGTCGAAGAGAAGGGGGAATAGAAAACGCATAGCCATTTGGAAATCGCAAACGATAGATACCTAGAAAGCCGAAATAAAGAGGGCGGAAACAGAGAATTTCTTCCTTACCCGGTGCACATCACACACGCACGCAGCCGAAACGAAGAGCACCGCGCTCACCTCGCCGTGGCCCCACCAGCCGTCTCCCCTCTCCGGTAACATCCACCCCCGCGCAGGGACCCGCCCGCCCGCCCTCGCACTTCCCACCCTCTCCCCTTGCCTCCGCCGCCGCCTCCGGCGGGGAGGTAGGTGGTTGGGCCCGCCCCCATGGCGAGCAGCGGCGGCGACGACGACGCGGCCGTGAAGCGCGTGGCTGACCGCTACCTGAAGCGCGAGGTCCTCGGAGAGGGAACCTATGGAGTCGTCTTCAAGGCCATCGACACCAAGGTCCTCCCCCCACTCCACTCCTAAACCCTCGCGTCGCTGATCTGCGGCTGCCCCTCGAGAATTAGGCCTTACTCGGTTCGCCCCCCTGGGTCCATCCATCCGCTTTGTGCGGGAGTAGGTGATGGAGCGATCAAGCTTAGGCGTTAGGGCTTTTGGTTGCGGTAGCCTGTGAATTCGCGTCGCTGAATGTTTGTTTGGGCTTCGCCGCAGAAATGGCTGGGGCTATTTTTCAGCAGAGGCAGACCAGGCTGTCCTCCCACCGTGCGTGATTAGCCCTGATGATGATGCAATTCACCTGGTTTCGTTCAGTGGTGGCGTTGATTGAGCTGGTGGTGTTGACGTTGGTGGGTTTTAGGCTTTTAGCTATTGTACTGGTTTTCGCATAGCTGCTGTAGTGAAATTGCAGGTTATCCCGTTTGATGCTTAGTAGTCTTGCATCTGTGGGATAGTAGGGTTGTTTTGTCGTGGATTGTGTATCCTAGGGATCTAGGTGTTAAATTTTCATTCAACAGGTCTAGAGTACTCCCAAGTTAACTCTCTCAGCTTCTGAATTTAGTGCCATGACAGGTTACTTCCTGCTTTTGGTGATGCTTGCTCAGATTTTACTGTGATACTCCAGGCCATTTGAGCTAATGATTATGCATTGCACGTTATTTGTTTTCAGACTGGGTGTATAGTCGCTATCAAGAAAATCCGGCTTGGGAGTACAAGGAAGGTGTGAACTTCACAGCATTGAGGGAAATCAAACTGCTCAAGGAGCTGAAAGATCCCAATATTATAGAGCTAATTGATGCTTTCCCTTACAAGGGAAGCTTGCACCTTGTATTTGAGTTCATGGAAACTGACTTGGAAGCTGTCATACGAGATAGGAACATTGTATTATCTCCAGCTGACACAAAATCTTATATTCAGATGATGTTGAAAGGCCTAGCCTTCTGCCATAAGAAATGGGTGCTACACAGGTACCAATATCTTGCTAATTTTAAAGAAGTAATCTTTGAGGCTTTGACACAAGCTGTGCTGCAGGGATATGAAACCAAATAATTTACTTATCGGCACTGATGGGCAGCTCAAGCTTGCCGATTTTTGGTCTGGCACGCATTTTTGGGAGTCCAGAACGGAACTTCACTCATCAGGTCCTTTTTAATAGACTTATATGGATATGCATTCAGTTAATTGTGCCCGGTAATTCCAGAAACTGTTTGTAGAAACAAAATATGTGCTGAAAACTTTCTTTGAGTAGTGTTATTACTTCTTATGTTGTATATTCTTCTAGGCCATCTGTATAATGCTGGTTGATGGCTTTGGTTTTCTGTTTATCCAGAAAGAACATGACACATGCCTGCCAATATGTGTTGATCTTACTTTTTTTTTAATAATTTGAAGTACTGTGGCAGGTAGATAAATTTATTTGTACTTTATAATGTTATTTAGGGCAGTATTCTAGCCCTCTCAGTAGCAATTGCTTGGTAAAGTTTAAGATATAATATCTTAACCAGCTAAGTACTGTACCCATGAAGCAGCTGACTATCCTAGGAAGTAGAAAAGCTTATTTTTTTCTGGATGAAACAAATGTATACATGTGAGGAAGATCTTACGGTATTTCCAGGATATTCTTATTGACATACATTTTCTATATGAGCTTTTAGGTTGCTCCGGTAAGTCATTGATGATCTAGTTTAAAAAAATGCTAAAAGTTGTTGATTTAGGAAGGGCACTTACTTTAAGAGTCAACAAAACTCACCATTGCTGATTAGAGAAGGTGCTAAATATTAGAAATGATTTAGGAAGGATTCTTACAGAATCATCATTGCGCTGTGCCCATTCGTTTTATATGTTAGATGGTCTTATGTCTGCGTCTGGCTGCATGCTACGGTCGCTGCCGTTGAGTCGTCTTTGGAGTTGGCATCCTGCCGTTCCAGGTGATTGCGAGTCGTGTAGGCTTTGTGTGTGTGTTGCTTTGTACAGGCTGGTGAGCCTGCTTTACTGTCTGCGAGGCCCAAGCAGCGGGGATTCGGTTGTGCACCATCATTGTTGTTGATGTGTGTGTGTGTGGTTGGGGGGTGGGTGGGGGGGGGGATCTTCGGCTGAGAACAAGGAGGATGGACGACACAAAGAGTGTGGCAGCCTTACCTACATCAGTAGGTTTGTGAGGAAGGAGTGGGATCGTGGTGTTTGTTTAAACAACACTTGGTTATCTGACCGCTTAGAAGCCAATCTATTAGGGAGTAATCTGCATTCTGTTTCCCCCCAATAAACAAGGTGTCTGTTCTTCTTAATGAAAAGTCAGGGTCCTGCCATGTTCCTAAAAAAAGGCATCATTACTGATTTTCATCTTATAAGTTACATTGTATCTGGAAGATCGGTTAGTCCATTGTTATTATTCAGTACCATTGAGTATCATGTAGGCAACTACCATATCTAAGCTTATTATAGCGTGGTTTACCTTTTATTTTCTCTTTCATTTGAGTTATATTAGCGGTCCTGATGGGCACGTGAATTTTGACTGTTTTTTCCCCCACATAAAGGTCTTTGCACGATGGTACCGAGCGCCAGAATTATTATTTGGCACTAAGCAGTATGGATCTGCGGTTGATGTTTGGGCTGCTGGTTGTATTTTTGCTGAACTGCTGCTTAGGCGACCTTTTCTCCAGGTTTAACAGCCTCTCATTTTCTCAATGGAGTAAATATGTTTATTCATTTCAATATATTTCTGATTGAGGGATGTTTCTGTGCTTTGAGAACGTAATATGTGTATGGCCAAATAAACAAAATATAGGCTATATGGCAGTCTGATAAAGGTAGGTTCACACGAATTGAGCCTGTCCCTAGTTTTGGCACACTTGTTTATTCACATAAAGATATAGCTGTAGAATTAAATTTTAATATAAACCTTAACAATATTTTCGTTTTGGTAACCACTGGGACAACTGGTTTTGATAACTATGGGTTCTAGAGAAATGGTCGATACTAGGCTATACCGGATTTAGTTATGCCACTAAATTATGTGTCATTCTCTGTCTCAAAATGGCAAAAGCTAAACAGAAATGCCATGCGGATTTGCTTTCCTGAAAAGCTTTGCATGCAAAGTTATGTTATCACTCTTCTTCCTTCCAAACTCTCTTATGTAGAAATAGTGCCTTGTGTTTCTTCTCTTCTCCATTCTGATATAATAGTCTTTTTTAATTTTTTTTATATTTGATGGTTGTATGCACCTGTATATGCTTAGTATTTTTCTTAGTATTTTTAAGGCTCCAAGCCTCCAACATATAGCTGAGAGCAGGGTACTTAGTTGTTCTGGTTATACATGCATATTTTGCTGAAGAAGGGTTTTCAGTTTAGCGAAACTATACTGTTCTGGTTACTGGGCGCGGTGCCTTCACCATTGAAAATGAAGTGTACGTACTGCTTGTAATGTAAAACTTTGTTGACTTGATCGGACGCTAAGAAAATATGAAGGCATCTGTGAGGCTAGAAAACATGAAATGTTCTAATGCTGGTGATAATGTGCATGATTCTGTTTCAATCAAATGAAATGGTCAAGCATTTCATTAAGGCCAGTTGTACCAGCCTGTTTTCTTATCTTGCTGCAGGCCCTCTGACTCATTAAGTTGACCCAATCTATCATGGGTTTCCTTTTCCCTAAAGTTATAAGTCAAGTTCTTACTAGTTGCAGCGGTGCCAATGCTAGTTCGTTTTGAGTTCTAGATGCTCATCAAAAGTTGATTCATATATATGTCCGGATTTCTTGATCCATATGAGGAAAGCAATCTTGTTGAGCCTTTTCATTTCACTTCGCTGTTTTCTGAGTATGAAGCTGCAGGTCATCGAAAATGTTTGTTACATTTATCCCTGATTGCCTCCATATTGCAGGCTTTCTAAAAAATAAAAATCTGATTTTCAATGGAAATGTTTTCAGGATAAGATTTTTCTCTGTAGCTTTAAGTAATCTAGCCTGAACTTCTTTATGTCGCAAATATAGGAGTCATGTACAGTCTTTGAGTTTCATAAACCATTTAGGACAGGACTTCATATGTGGCTTTTGTAAGCTTTGCTTTCTTAAATCCTTTAGGATGGTACTTGTAATAAGTGGCCTTCTTTCCTGGATTAATTGGTATGTTTGATCTTTGCACTAGGGTTAAGTTGTGTCATGTGTGCTACTAAGAGAAGGCTGCAGTTTCATTTGCAATAAGACAGGGGGAAGGAAGGAGGGTAACAAACATTCTTTTGGGGATGGCAGAGGACAATGCTATGGTTAATTTATTCAATGGTTTACCTAAATTTTGAGACTGTGATACACTATATAAGAGTCCATGATTAGCAATTGCCATTTTGGTTTTTGAGGAGCTTTTAGGGGCACCCCCAAGTCACTAAAAGTAAATGCTGCAGGGTTCTAGTGACATTGATCAACTTGGGAAGATCTTTGCAGCATTTGGAACTCCAAAGTCTTCTCAATGGCCAGACATGGTTTATCTTCCAGATTATGTTGAATACCAGGTTGTTTCTGCACCTCCACTTCGTTCGTTGTTTCCAATGGCCAGTGATGATGCTTTGGATCTTCTGTCAAAAATGTTTACGTCTGACCCGAAAGCAAGAATTACTGCTCAGCAGGCTCTAGAGCACAGGTATGCTGATGTGACTGATCAGAAACACAAGCTTTGTTCTCTTACCGGCATGCATAACAAAACTATGCTTATATTTCATGTTAAGGTACTTTTCATCAGTACCAGCGCCAACAAAACCATCACAGCTTCCAAGGCCACCGCCGAAGGGGGACTCAGGGAGTGACAAGATACCAGATTTGAACCTGCAGGATGGCCATGTTGTGCTGTCTCCACCGAGAAAGTTGCGCAGGGTGACTGCCCATGAAGGGATGGAAGGCAATATACATCGGGCAGACAAAGCAGAAGAGCATCCTACATGTGCGAGGCACACTGATGACATGTCCAGTCACAGTTCTAGAATACCGATGTCAGTTGATGTTGGGGCTGTGTTTGGCACACGGCCAGCTCCTAGACCAACATTGAACAGGTAAACAGCACTAGCCTCAGAATGGAACTTGTGTCAATTTTTAAACGACCAATGCGCCTATACCTGATACTTTTAAGATTATGTCTACTCAGCTCTCTTGTGTGAAATATTGAGCATATTAGCCTCTTATTTTGCAGTGCCGACAAGTCACGGTTAAAACGGAAACTAGATATGGATCCAGAATTTGGATATGCAGAGTAAAAGAAGTTTACATGCAGCATTTTTCCCTCACTGGCGTGGTTGATTTTTTTAAATATTCTTTGGGGAGACAATTCCACTACTTTACCAACAAAAGAAGATTGTGCTGAATGCTGTAAAAAACTTCGCTGAAGGTCGCTGACACAACCAACTATGCTGTTATCGAAGAGGAAACTGAAGAGATATGTTGCTAATTTACACTGGGGGTTGCACAGGCGTCATAATTAGCCGACTTCAATAAGGAAGCTCTTCAGTCTGTGATCTTTATTGGATACATGAGTTTGCTCCTGCGAGAACCTCCCCTGTAAGCTTTATTCGATACATGAGTTTGCTCCTGCGAGAATGTGTTCCCATTTTATCCTTGTATGGACATTGACCTTTGAGTGTTGTTTAGTCAGACATCTTAGGTGCAGTGATTCTTGTCACCAAAAGCAGGTTATATGTTAATTCCTGTAAGACGGTGTAACTATGCATGGGTGGCCAAAAAGAAAAAAAGAAAGTTTGTTTCAAGATGAGCTGTTCTGTAATTGCAGTGTGTAGGAACATTTTTAGTGTAAACATAACATTACCTTTTTAATTTAAACAGAAAAAATAGGTTGCGTACTCTGACGTCTTACTGAAATTTTCTTGGAAAAGAACACTTAGGATGTGTCAAGCTAATGAATATGTTATGCGGAATTTCTGCGTTTCAAGTTAGGTTCAGTGTTGCTGTTCAGCACGAATTAAGTATTTGACAGATTGTATCACCTCATATAAGTTCGAGGGTGTTTGCTAACTTGTATTGTCATCTGGGCCATGTCCGCTGGATGCAAAAAGACCGCCCCAGCCATGCCCGATAGGGAAGCCTAATTCAACGATCTCTGCCAAGCCATGCCCATGCGATGCAATACGTAGCCCCATGCCTGCATCCGTGCGTGCAAGGCCCCAACGCACTAGGGCTACCGGCTCCACACCCCGCCTCCACCCTCACGCCTCTCCTCCCTGAGCCTCCATCCACCCCTACTCCGGCAGCATGCATCTCCTCCGCGCCTCCATCTCTGCGCGACCCGAGCCCCCTGCGCCACCTCTCCGCCTCCATCACCGCGCGACCCGAGTCCCCTGAGCGAGCCTATCGCCCTCGTCGCCTCCTGCTCCTCACCGCCTACTCCCTCCCTAGCTCCTCACTTCCAGCAGCAACACGAGCCGAGCGCCCCCCGTCGCCTCCTGCTCCTCACCGCCGGCCGTCCCCAGCTCCTCACTGCGCCCCCTCCTGCATCGTCGTGGCAGCAATAAGGTAGCAGGATCGAGTCCACCTCCCCCCTCCCTCTACCTTTCTATCCTTGGTTGGTTACCTTTGAACTAGCATGCCTCGATGCGTTGGAGAGAGCTTGTAGCATGTATTTGAGCATATCTTGTAGCATGCCTTCAGATTTGGGTGTATGCGAAACATCATGCCCCTCAGATTAATTAATTAGCATGCCTAAGTCAATGGGTCTTGATTAAACGTTGCATAATATTTAGATTTGCTGTATCGGCAAAGGAAAGATTCATATTTGACCATAAATCTTTGTAATTATGCTCTACTTCTTTCTAGAGAGGTGGTGGAATTTTTAGCATGTTTCCATTTTTCATCTATAAACTATGAGGCCAATAAATGTTAAAGAGTGCTTTCCTTTAATGATGACGGCTTATAATTTTTTTAGGATATTTCCATTTGTCATATTGAATTATTGCAGTTCTACAGTACTAAAATGATACATTGCTATGTTTTTATTTTTTAGATAGATGATTTAGCCAAAAAAAAGAAAAAACAATAACAACTAATTGTGAGAGGAGCCGGCCTAGTTGTCGTGATGTGTACTTACATGATGTTTATCTTTAGAAGGGTTAGGGAAAATGCACCTAAGATAACATTTGGTCGTATGGTCAATAGTGATATCGCTAGACAGTCAAATTTGGGATTTATCTATCATTCTAACACAAATTGTTTCAGATCAGCTTCGGATGAAAAGAGCCCTATTCTTTAGGTGATCTTTTGTGAGTTGGAGTAATCTAAAGACCAATTTCCCTAATTACTAAATTTGGCATATGACATGTGCATGTGTGAGATGGTATAGCTAACCCCTCCTATATGATATGATATGGACACCATTTTTGTATGTAATGCTAGTTTTAATGATGGATGTGAACTACTTATATATGTAGTATGAACTCAATGGAGGACATTGAACTATTTATATTATGTGATATGGACTTTAATGTTGTTGTAAAGTTTAGCTACCGCTGAAATGTTGAATGGTTTCTGAAATATGTGTCGGGGCCCGGAATCATATCTGGCTTAACATATGATATGTCGTCAATGACCGAGCAACCGCTTAACGTGGATACACGTTACCTCGCGTGTATACACCGTTAAGGGTCCGACACCAAACCAGCACTGCATACGAACTCCACCTGACCACGTAGTCATATGTCTCACTGCTGGTCCAGCCGGCCAGAAACGGATATCATTCAGTAAGCCAAATACTATTCCGAACACCCTGTAGGGAGGTAACCCCATTCAATTGCTATGAGATTTGCGGTCGCGAGGAGGAGCCCGACGTCTGTGTCCTCACCCTAGCCCAGTCGGCCAAAGCACGACTGGTGGGTCACCCGAAGGCCCGACACGACACCCACACCCTGTCCAGCCGGCATTCGCATCTCAGCTGGCGGGTCACTCAACTTCACGATCACTAGGCTCACACAGAGAACGGATATTAACTTTCTACCGCCGATTCATACACTTCATCCATACACGCACTGTGTATGAAGCGACGTGGTGAACAACTTGATAAACATAACACAAGCTCTACAGAAGGATTTAGCAAATAATAAACACATCCCTTATACATGGGCAATTACTTACATTACAATCAAAGGACCCGTAAGCCACTAGAATCAATAAGATAAACAACGGAAGTAATAATAAACGTAAACCCGATGGTCCAAAAGATCATCAATAATCCAGCAGATACCCACAAGATCTTTTTGTTGGAGAGGTAAACAAATCGAGCAGGAAAACACAATACTCATCACTATCAAGCTCACCTGCGAAAATGGAATTTCCCGTGAGTACTTTCGTACTCGCAAGTTGCTACTTATTCCAATCACTTACACCTAGCATGGGATGTTGGACAACCTCACACTATACATTTCCAATTGAACATAACATGGTATTGATGAGAAATAAAGATCATGGCAGCAGCAGAAATGTGGTAAATTACCCTAGTCATACTAGTAAATAGGATCAACATCGAGTAATATGACTCATAACATAACATAACAGAGTTAACATCAGCCAACCCAATATCAGATCCAACCGATCAACATCATAAAACAACAGGAACTTTTGATATGACCTACAGATCATCATCAATCAGTTCAACCGGTTCAATTTCAAACAAAGAGATCTTGGTTGGTCGATGACCCCATAAAGATTCTCTCGGTCCAGCTCATGAGGCTAGCTAGTCCACCATGAGCGGGCACCAACTGGACATCAACTATGGTTCTCGGTACAACCAACTGCCTCGCGGCTTTTTAGGGAGCATCAAACGAGGGTTCACGTACTGTACCTCCAGTAAACTCGACATAAGGCTCGAGCGACCTCAACATTGTACAGACGACCTCCCAACCATGCTCCCTCGTCTCTCATCTCACTTAGGGGTTCCAGTTAATTAAGACATCGGTTTATGATCCAGACATCCATAACCAAATATCAGACAATAACAAACAGGCATTCAACACCCAATCAGGTCAGTAGGTAACTAAAATTTTCAACAAGTAGCAGAGCTTGCCTGGGAGCTTGGCGAAGATACGCAAAAGAGTGACGAACACCTTGAAGAGGCGAATCATATCTAGCAGAAGAAAAGCGACTATGATGCTATGCTTAACATGGCAAGATGAATGAGTGCAACTATGGTGGATTAAAGTGAAGCACGAGATTAACCTAAACATGCTATGACTACCTCCTTATTGCAGTTTTTTAGTTTCAGTTGAGTTATATTGTTAACATGGATGAGTAAGATCCAAAGAGATATGTACGATTTACATGACACTTTGAAGGAAGCAAGTTAGGCCCCTTATAGATTAAGGCCGATGGTCCTGTACTGTCATGACTAAAAATTAAACATGGAACGGCATGAAGGAGATTTATTCGATACTTTTAAGCATAAGTAACGAACTTCTGGATGCTAACAAGATGTAATATTTAGTTAAATGAAAGGTATGATATGCATGAAAACTTTATACTTTAACGCGACGGTTAACACATGACTTGGTTAGTTGAGGTTCAACATATGCGCAACAATTTCATATAGGCTTTCGTGATATAAACCCAGCCTAAACATGGCCATCCGACGAGGCTCTGAAGCTCTCAGCCCTAATGCATCTATAAGCGACAATATAAAGGCGCTAGACGCATTCTAAGCATTCTCGTTATACGAGACATATACACTATATAAATACATATAGGTTCTAAGACGTTACCCTCGACGCGAGGATCGCAAGGAAAATAGCGACAATGGAGCCAGCGTTGCGGTTCGGCTTCGTGCACGGCGCTATCTTCACAATCTTCCCCCTTCTTCATCTTACCATCTTCATTCCGAGGCAGTGACGCTAGTTCTGCTTCTCGTCTCCTCGCGTTCCTCCATCTCCTCGTCATCTTCTTCTTTTACGCCTCCTCTTCCCTGCACTTGGACAGCGGCAGGAAGGAGAAGTGGCATGGTGGCGGCAACATGCAGCAGCGGAAAAGCAGCGCCGAGCGGCATCGGCAATTGGAGGAGGCCGCGGCAGAGATGGCACCGGTCTGACCGATTGCCCATCCGGTCAGACCGGCCGGTTGGCGCGGCGGCTCGGAGGACAGGGGTGGTCGCGGCTTCAACCGAGGATGGCAGCGGCGATAAGGGGAGGCGGGGCGGATGCGGCACCGGCCGGCGGTGGAGGTGGAGGGCGGAGCATCGGGGCGTGCAGCCCGTTGCGCCGACGGCTCATGGGAGCGGGTCTAGGGAGGCGGCGGCCGGAGGCGATGGGTAGCCAGGGGGGTGTAGCGTGGGCGAGGAGGGGCGACGGCCGGTGGCAGGGCGGTGGTCGGCGGCCGGTGGCGAAGGCACCGAGGCAGGCGAAGGCCGGCGACCGGAGCAGGGGAAGTGGGAGCTCGGGCCGGGGGGTGGCGGCTCACGGGAGGTGGCCGCCCGGAGTGGCCACGGGGCGCAGCGGAGGGCAGGCGCGGTGGAGGGCCGGCCGAGGCTGGCTGGCCGGCGGCGAGGGGGCGGTCGGCTTGCCGGTCCGAGCGGGCGGCATGCGCGGCTAAAGTGGGCGGAGAAGGCGGCGTGCGGGCGAGAGGGCCGAGCAGGGGAGGAGCAGAGGCGGAGCGGCTGCAGCCTGCTCGCCGGCGACGAGCCTCGCCGGCGGCCGCGCCTGCTGAAGGGGAGGAAGGTGGCGGCGGATGAGCCGAGGGAGAGGGGAGAGGCGGTGTGGAGTGTGGGGCTGGGGTGGCCCGAAATGCCCCCTGGCCCATTTAGATTAGGGTTTCTCTCTTTTTTTTTAACACACATGGGCTGTTACAATATGTTACGTGTTGCTAAAATCTTGCTGAGATTCTACTAAATGTTGCTGGAATTGTGTAAAAATATTGCTGAGATTTGTTATTTCTATTGCTGGAATTGTGCAGAAATGTTGCTGGAATTATGTGCAAATAGTGCTGATTTCGTTATACGTTGCTGAAATTTTATAGAAATAATGCCCAAATTTATTTCTCCTCGTATCTCGAATTTCTTTGGTATTCTCACTATCATACGAACGAAGGAGAAAACCAAATCCAACTTAGATGCAGGCTACCAAACACATCTGGATTGTTCTCAACCTAGTGTGACTTAACTGATACAGACAACCAAACAACATCTTAGTTCAGCATGTGTTAATATATACATATAACTAAATAGATATCTACCCAGTATGTCCAAGGCTAACATTTCTTGACAGATATAGGACATACTAGATTAGTAAAGGCTACCAAACACATCTAAGTCATCGTTATGCATTTACGCCATACACGGATGCACATTCAAGGGATTAAAAAGAAACAAATAATTGTAGATGGCACATTTTAGCAATCAATCTAAACCGCTTGCTCTTCAGCTAAAAGATCCAAAACCACCGAAAAGCTAGACACTATATAACTCTGCCTTCAATTAGTGGAAAAACCATCGTATCATTCCGCGATAAAGAATGCGTCTACAGAAAGAATAGCAAGTGGTATAACATTTGATTTTGCTGAGTAGAAGTTACTCGGACTGATTTGTCCAGCTTTGTACAGTGACAAACATTGTCCTCCATTTCATGTGCGATTGTTCATACGGTGGCAATGCACGTACAGTAAGAATAGCAAGTGGTATAACTAGTGCCTTGAATATGACCAATACAAACTATCCTCATTTAGCTGCAATATTCCCCACTAATTACACAGCTAAAATGTAAGTGTGCACTAGTAACGGCTTTGCAGGCATCTATGACTTGCATAAACACCTGAAAATGCATAAGCTGAGTGATGTGGAGCTATCAACAATTCAACATCACAGAACCCAGTTCCAGAAAAAGCCATCGACCACGAGCGCATCAGGTACCCTGCTCTACCTTCACCGACTCCCCCGCCGTTGCAAAACCCACTCAACCCCCGCGCATGGATCGTCCCGCTCGCCGCCGCGGCCGCGAAGCCCTCGCGGCGCCCTCCACACGCGTGCGTCGCCGCGGCGAAATCCTAGCGGCGCCCTCCACACGCGCGCGTGGCCGCAATGCGGGCATGATCGTCATCGACCTCGACGACGACGACGATGACGGCGGCGGTGGACCGGCGCCGGCGCCCGCGGGTGCGATCAGGCGCGGCTCGGAGGAGGCGCCGCGGCCACCTTTGCCGCTGGTGCCTGCTGGGGCGGTTGCAATGCGCACGCGATCGCGTAGGCTGGCGATGCAGGCGCCGGTGGCTGCGGCGATGGCGGAGGAGGCGCCCAGGAAGAAGAGGAAGAGGAAGGAGAGCGCGGAAACAGAGGGCGGCGGAGGGAGTAAGGGCGCCGCGACCTCGAAATCGGCGTCCAGAGGGAAGCGGCGTGGGCGCTCGCGGCGTGCTTCTCAGCCAGCGGATCGGGCCCTGGCGCGGAAGGGCAATGAGGTGGAGGCAGAGGCGGAAGCAGAGGCGGAGGCGCCCGCATGTGGAGAATGGGTGGAGGTGCCACGGGTTGATGATGCTTCAGGGCTTGATGGGTGTGAGAAGAGTGGGCAAGGTGATGATGCTTCAGATGACGAGAATGGCGAGTCTCAGACTGAGAACGCAGGTGGCGTTGGTCAGGGGAACGAGGAGCATCTCAGCGGTGCTGGTGAGAATCGAATGGGTGACCATTGCGGGAATGGGGTGGTCAGTGCTCTGAATTCGAGTCATGTGATGCATGAGATGGTATCAGGCGACGCGGTGGGAGTGGAAGGTTGTGGGAGTGCGGGGGGTGGACTAGCTGGTAGTTCTGATATGGATGAGGAGGACATGAGTGTAGAGGGTACAGAGGACTGTGGGAACTTGGAATTGGTACCAACTGCGAATGCAATGACTGAGGAGGAGGCACCCAGTGAAGATGACTACGACGACGAGATGTTGGAGGAAAAGCTGGTGGGAGATCTTATTCGTGCTTACAGCAATGGTGGTAATCTAGATGCAAATGGAGTGGATTGGGAAGCTGAGGGTGAGATGGAATTTGATGATGATGGTGATGATGACTATTTTATGCATGATGCTGATGAATGTGGCATGTTTAAACCAATGCATGATGATGCTAAGGTGGGAATGCAGGATGTGGTGGATCACAAGGTTGTTGGTGGAATGAGGTGTCATGAGGAGGAGGAAGATGTTATGAAGGATGAGGTGGAGCCAGAGAGAGAAGGAGCTGTGGGTTTTCATCAGGGGAGCTTGCATATAGAAATTCTTGATTCTGACGACGAAGTCAAAGTGCTCTATGATGCGAGTAATGCCTTGAAAAGGAAGCCACTGCAGCAAGCAAAGATACCTGTTGTGCCATGTGTTGCATGGAGAACTCGGTCATCGTGGGGGATAAAGCAAGATAGGTTTTCATACAACGAATATTTTGAGGAATTGTCTGATGAGCCAAAAGAGGATGATGATACAGATGTGGAATTGGATGACGAGGAGGATGACAACGATGACGATGACAATAGTGGCAGTTGTGATGAAGATGAAGAGGAAGAAGATGAAGAGAAAGAGGAAGAAGAGGCCGAAAAGAGAAAACACAAGAAAGGAATTGACTCATGTTTGTTTAAAATAAGGGCAGGAGCTATGCCTCATTATATTAATAGAGAGAAGAGAATACAAACAACAATCCCAAAAGGGTGCGACACCTCAAAGACACCAAGGCAGCCGTCTGATGATGAGATAATTGATGATACTGTAACATATGGTTTCAAGTGGGAGGATGGTGAATCTCCAGATAATGATATTATTTGGCCGGTAAACTTTGACAAAGATGGCAGTCAGGACCCAGTTGGCAATGCCATAATTACACAGCAACAGAAGCAGTCTCGATTTACTTGGGATCTTGAGAGGAGGAAAAAGCTGAAGCTTGGGATAACGAAGAACCGTCATTTGTATGAGCGGGACTTGGACTCGGATTCCAACTCATCGGGTTCCGGTCAGAATCAAAGGCATGGATATCAAGGAGGTGGTGATAACAGAGTTGGGAGAAAAAAGAAGCATTTGTCATCAAAATCTGGAAAATCTGGCAAGAAATCCAGCCGTTCAACCATGCTAAAGCGGCAGTCTCTTTTGAAGCTTTTGATGGATAAGATGTGTAGCGATAAAGATGGAGGATTTTCTCCTTTTCACCAGCATCCTGATTGCGAGTATAATTTCAAGGATTTCCATCCATTGATATTCTCGTTTGGGGATGAAGATTCTACACCAGCCGACAGGCCAGAGCAAAATGCTAAACTGGATACACTATGGGCTGACTTTGACTTTGCTTTAGAATCAGAGAATATTGGAACCTATTATGATGACGAGGTACTTTTGTATTGCAGTATGACTATTAACTCTGACATTGTAGATGCCTATCTGCCATTCTTTTGTTTTCCATAGTGGTATTAATTTTATTATGGAGCATGCCAACTTATCTGTACTATGCAAATATTGCACCATTGCTTATATTCTCAAATAAAAGAAGCAGGGTGTCTAATTTTCTAAGTTCAATGTTTACCCGTAGTTTCTAAGCAGGAGTGATTGTCTCTACTTGGCATGATCACCTAATGTGTTAACATGGACATAAGTAGCATGCATGCATACTAATGCTACTGGTAGATATACCCTAACATTTCTTCATTTTTCTTAGATAATAAAAATTCCTTAATGCTATCTCTATATTACACTAGAACACCATTCTAAGGTCACATTCAGCAGATTATGTCAATTTTAACTATATTGTGTTTCATACTCCTCTGAGACTTTCTATTGTGAGATGTGCTTTAATTTGCAGCGTCATCTTGTTGAGGTAACGATTGAACTGATTAACTTGTGTTGTTTTCTAGCACCAAGGAGAGAGCAATCTGCTAGATCTTGAACTTGCTTCTACAACACCTTGTTCTCGAGGGAAGCATGAATTTATTATTGACGATCAAATTGGACTCAGATGCAAATACTGCTCCTTGGTAAATCTGGAAATCAGATTTGTTTTACCATCAATGGTGAGCTTTGTATTTCCTCTCACCTTCCACAGCACAAAGTTAATAAGTTTCACTGTTTAACACATCTTTTTCATTTCAGGTCTCAAATTATGCAGAGAAATCTGCATGGAGAAATGCATCCTGTTTGAAGGATGCGATGATGTATCATCATCTTTGTGAACAAGCAGTGAGCGCTGACGGGCAATCTCAAGAGTTCCATCTATGTGGAATGGTGTGGGATCTCATTCCTGGTGTCATTACTACTATGTATCAGCATCAACGTGAAGCATTTGAATTTATGTGGACAAATCTAGTCGGTGATATTAGGCTTGATGAACTGAAGCATGGAGCTAAGCCTGGTGTTGTTGGAGGATGTGTGATCTGTCACGCCCCAGGGACAGGAAAGACACGGTTAGCTATTGTGTTTATCCAGACATATATGAAGGTATTTCCAGACTGTCGGCCAGTGATTATTGCACCTCGCGGAATGTTGTTTGCTTGGGAAGAGGAGTTCAAGAAATGGGATGTGAACGTTCCTTTCCATATAATGAACACTGCGGATTACTCAGGGAAAGAAGACAGAAACATATGTAGGTTAATAAAGAAAGAGCATCGATCAGAAAAGTTGACAAGGCTTGTAAAGCTGCTTTCATGGAACAAGGGTCATGGTATTCTTGGAATAAGTTATGGTCTATATATGAAATTAACATCTGAAAAGGCTGGCTGCACTGAAGAAAACAAAGTAAGAAGCATTCTTCTCGAGAACCCTGGTTTGCTTGTCCTAGATGAAGGGCACACACCTAGGAATGAACGCAGTATCATGTGGAAGACATTGGGAAAAGTTAAAACTGAGAAGCGCATAATTCTATCTGGAACTCCATTCCAGAACAATTTTCTTGAGCTATACAATATACTATGTCTGGTAAGGCCCAGGTTTGGTGAAATGTTTTTGACTAAAACAAAAATAGGCCGAAGGCACTACGTGTCAAAGAAGCAACGGGATAAATTTTCTGATAAATATGAAAAAGGTGTTTGGGCTTCATTAACTAGTAATGTAACTGATGATAATGCGGAGAAAGTAAGATCAATATTGAAGCCATTCGTTCATATCCATAATGGCACCATTCTTCGAACTCTTCCAGGGCTCAGAGAGAGCGTGATTGTTCTGAAACCTCCTCCCCTTCAGAAGAGTATCATTAAAAAGGTGGAAAACATTGGATCTGGTAATAATTTTGAACATGAGTATGTTATTTCTTTAGCCTCCACGCATCCTTCCCTTGTAACTGCCATCAACATGTCTGATGAGGAAGCTTTACTTATCGATAAACCAATGCTAGAGAGATTAAGGTCAAATCCCTATGAAGGGGTAAAAACAAGGTTTGTAATTGAAGTTGTTCGTTTGTGTGAAGCACTAAAAGAAAAGGTACTGATCTTTAGTCAATTTATTCAGCCATTAGAACTGATAAAAGAACATCTTCGTAAGTTTTTCAAATGGAGAGAAGGGAAAGAGATTCTCCAACTGGATGGGAAGATCCTTCCAAGATATCGTCAGAATTCAATTGAAGTTTTCAACAATCCAGATAGTGATGCGAGGGTGTTACTTGCATCTACAAGAGCTTGTTGTGAAGGGATTAGCCTAACAGGAGCTTCAAGAGTTGTTCTTCTAGATGTTGTTTGGAACCCAGCTGTTGGAAGGCAAGCTATCAGCAGGGCATTTAGGATAGGGCAGAAGAAATTTGTATATACATACAATTTAATAACTTATGGAACAGGTGAAGGTGACAAATATGACAGGCAAGCAGAAAAGGATCACTTGTCCAAGTTGGTCTTCTCTGCAGAAGACGAGTTCAATAATGTTAGGAATATGCTATCAAAAGCTGAAATGGAGCACTGTTCTAAGCTGATCTCCGAGGATAAGGTTCTGGAGGAGATGAATTCTCATGACCAACTAAAGGGCATGTTCTTAAAGATACACTATCCACCAACTGAGTCAAACATTGTTTTTACTTACAACCAGATTGCCCCTGAGTATACTTGATGGTAACATTGGCATCAGATTGATTAATTCTAACCACAAGGTATGCTCTTAAACACGTGACTTACATCTTCATGTTACTAAATATATCAACGATAATGTTTTAGCATTCCATTACTTAGTTCTATAATGAGAATCAGACCGCATCAGATCATATCCATAACTTGCACTCATTCAGGGAGCTTCTCAAGTTCAGTTAAGTTCAGTTCAAGGCTGTGAATACTCTTCCATGATTGTTACTTCAGCATTCAGGATTTTTAAATATCCTGCGAATAGTCTGCCTTTGCAATCAACAAAGACTGCTTAAGTAACAATATTTACAATAGCTAGACCAACAAGAAATAGAACAATTCCTAGTACACACCAATTTCCTGATAGCAGTTCCTCAGCTCTGTTTCCAATTCCTAGAAGCTGCGTTTTGTCAAGCTGTACTTTGGGCATTAACAAACTATGGGCTCAATTAGATCATTAAAAAAAAATTGCAATACTTCATTCAGAGAGGATTTGAATCATCTGAAAACATTAATGATCGATAGTACTAATCCAAACTGAAGTGACTCATTTATGTCATGGACGAAGGCAAGAGAAAATCTCTCCATTAGTATGAGGGCCTCACCGTCTCGATTGCCTGCCCCTGCTCGTTCGGTGTGAATATCTGAATATCTGGAGACACATCTTGAAGCAACTGGGATGCTGGAGGATCCTGTTCTGGGATACAAACTTGCTGCTGATGGATCACTACATTGGACTGGTTTTACAAAAGCTGCGATAGCTGTTGGCGATTGCATCGACTATGGTAACCTGGGATGATCAGGCGCTTGACGATGGAAGACAGAGTTGCATGTTGTTCTGATAATTGCCCTCCTCGGTTGTTATAAGTACTTTCACGCTGGAGCTGTGAACTGCGATTGTGTTTCGTTCCTATGACGCTTGGCAACTGAAGACGGAGTTTATCCTTTTTGCATGTTGTTCTGATCATTGCCCTCCTTGGTTGGAATGAGTACTTTCACACTAGAGCTGTGAACGGCGACTGTGTTACGTTTCTATACGCTTGGCGACTGAAGGTGGAGTTTTATCTTTATTTTGCATGTTGTTCTGATCATTGCCCTCCTGGGTTGTAATAAAGTACTTTCACGCTGGAGCTGTGAACTGCGACTACGTTTTGTTTCTATGAAATGAAACAGGGGCTTGCGCTTGTGGCTTCCGCCAGATTCAACACTTGGCACCATCTGACATTAGAACTTGGGACATTTAGTGCAATCCATTCAGTTCCAGGAAAGATAGATGATATATTAACAAAAACTGATATTTTACACATTACAGAACCACATTACCACAACTAGTTCTTGGCAACACCTATTTCATTTCAGTAGCTATCAGAGATTCAGAGCTAAAATGCAATGTATTCAGAACATTCCCTGAAGCTATCAAGGTGATCCCACATATACATCGTCATGGTCTGCTTCTGTAGTTCCGTTCGTTATTCCTCAGATTTATTCTTTGGTATAAGATCTTGAATTACATCGTGGATGATTAGATTGGTCTTTTGAGGTGAGGATATATGATAGAATTACGCACTCTTGATTCTCTTCTGAGAAACAAAGAGATATCGCCGCAGGGCGAGCAGCGAGATCCAAGAAAACATCGAAATCTTCTCTTTTATCATCAGCAGTAATGCGGAGCTCAGAACTGTCTTTAGTATCTGAGCATGTAATCCTTTGAAGAAACCTGGGATGCCTTCCTTGCTCCACATAGCATGCAAGGCGCCCAACATTGTTTTGGGAGATCTTGAATTGCCTGGCCTTTCAGATTCGTCATCATCCTCATCAGGGTCTGCAGCCTGAATCATGACTTTGCACCTGTTTGACAATTATGTCATACGACTTGCAGTGGCGATAAGAATTTATAGACAGCATCGACAAGCAAAAGCAGGTGGGAAGGTCCAGATACACATTTGCTGACAAAGAGAAGTTCACATACCTGATTAATGGGTAAGTCAATATTGTAGCAACACTTTTTGAGACCGCGCCAAGGAGAAATGCTGAGAAAGCAGAAAGAGCAACTGGGGAAGAATCACATGCTGATTCTGCGTTTTTACGTCTCTGCCTCCGAATTAGCTTTTGCTTGAGCTGATCAAATACAGTGTACTGCAAAAGATAGATAACAACAGTCATAAGACAGTTGTCATCTGGTGCATGGAAAAAAAATGAAGCTTATGAATCAAAAGCAGGTTGTAGTTTTGTCTCCTAGAGTTTATAAGTTGTAAGTTACACCAGAGAGTGATACTGTTAAGGTAATCTTAGATTAGGAATAAGCTGCATTATACTTGTCACTTTAAAGACAATATATACTCGATGATAACTGGAATATATTTGATGGTTCTACGGTTATCGAACTAAAACACATCCACAACACAAAGTTTTTGTTGACTGAATTGGGAAGGTGGAAAAGGTTAGTGCAATGCTGTACATCATTTTGCAGAACTAAATAATTGGGTGTATGCATTTGTTCCAGTGGACAGTATTGACAGCAGCACACATCCACATATAAGTTCCACAGTTCTTCCTCATTATTTAGTTCAAGATATTTTCCTACATTTTTTACATGGAAAGCACAGGAGCTGCAGTTCATTTACAAAAGGGTGTTAAATAACTAACTTCAGTGTTACAACTACTAGGCAAATACCCTTGTGTTGCTACGGATTAAAAAAGAAGATAGATTACCCTAACATGTCAAGCTTGGTTTGGGAGATATGGCGGGGTGGCCTCGCTGTGCGGTTTCTTAAGAGACTCAACAAAAGATGATTGCACATGAGAGTTTGTTTCAGTTTGTTGAGGAATTCATGGGGCTGTGCTTTGGTGTGGGAAGGGTGTGGGGTGACATACCACCACCATCACCAACTCACATCTTTATAATATAATAGTAATGACTCAGAGGTGGGAATGGGCTTGGATAGTCCACAGCCCTATTGGATACTATTGAAGTTGGACCTACTAGACTGGATACAATTGGATGTTGGATGTCCAATATTCTCAGCCCAATGTAAAATATGGATTTTGGATAATAAATGGATTATTTTTTGGACACCTCCAATTTGGCCCCAGCTTATCGTATTCTAGAGGAACGAAATTGATTGAGAGATACTGTCAAACATATACATACTTGGGCAGCGGTGGTGTGCCCTCTACACATCGGCAGCAAACATTGCCATTGATCTATTTTCTTCTTCATAAGCTGCTTTGACATCGTCAGTGTACCCCCATGTGTTCTCAATGGATGAAGTTCCCGAAGGTGGAGATGACAAGCATTCTCGGTGGCGGTGCCAGGAGCTTTGACATAAGTGCTAGCTGAATTTCTACAAGCAGGAGGTTACAATCGAGGTGAAGTAGGCAGAGGCGGACGGCCACCAGCATTTGTGGCGGCGGCGGAGCTGCAGCCAACTGCATACTTAACACTCATCCCTATCAGTTGGTCCTCTACAGCAGTTGCTGCTGCCTCAGCTTGTTGATGAAGTCTTCCGCCTTCGCATCCACGGCCTTCTCCGCCTCCGCCGCCTCCTGCACTGTGCTCGGAGCTGCCACTGCGTTCCTCACCTCTGAGCTCGACTTGGTCATCCTCGCCTCTCTGTCTGGTTGCTTCTTCTCCTTGTTCTACTCCGACCCCGGCTCTGACTAGTTCTTGCCGCAGCGCTGCCTTCTTCTCGTCTGCTGTCACGAGTGTTGGTGCAGCGACGACAGTGGCCTGCCCTGGGGCAAGGTCGCTGGAGCAGAACTGCAGAGGCCAAAGGAGCAGAGGGAGTCCATGGCGAATGACGAGCGCGTGAGCAGCAACCGGAGGAAGGGTGGGAACAGACTCTTCTTTGTAGTAGAGCTCTTGCTGGGGACATGATCCATTTGGATTTGGATTTTTGTGGACATTATGTATTTGAATTTGGATGGTTGTGTATTTGAATTTGGATGGATATGGATATCATCTTACTGACTTGGATTTGATATGGAGTAGATCTATTTTATTTGGATTTAAGTTGGAATTGCTGTATTTGGATTTGGACATCCATCCATTAGCATCTCGTAACTACTGCATAACAAAACTAGAAAATATGGTTTGTGTACTATGCAGTTTGTGATGCCTCCCATGTTAAGTTTCAAACAAAAGTCTGTGACTTTGATTGAAGCATGTAGATACATAACTACATAAATATCCCTTTACACAAAAGAAATGTATAGTATGTTTTTATATATACAGAAAATGACATAGTTGGACAATGTAGGTTATAGGATCAATATTAAGTTCTACAAGATGAATTGTATAAGAATGATGCAGAAGTTTAGTACCTGAATAGAAGGATTACAAGTTAATATAAGGGAAATGCCCAAGCCATCGAATGCCTCAAGCCAAGTGCCTTCCGCAAGAGTTGCCCGAAGTCCTTTAGACTTTCCGAAGGCACTTGTTTGCATTCTAGAAGAAGCTGTATCCAGTGGCTGAAAGGAAGAGGAAACAAGCTTAAGATCAGGCAACTAAAATTGATTTTCGAGAACCTGTAACATTAGTTACCTGTGTCACAACAACTGTGCAAGCACCAGCAGCTGCTGCAATTAACAAGTTGGCTTTTGTTCCTATAGACTTTGCTCCACTCTTCTCCAAGTAGAGTCTTTTGAAATAGCTATAGCCATAAAAGTAAACAATTGGGAAATGAAAGACTGAATGTTCTTCGTCTTAAGGCCCTGATATAGGGATAGAAGTTGCTTTCTCCGAATTGCTTCCCAGAAGACATCTGAAAGGTTCCTGAAAAAGCATTTGAAGTCACTTAGCTTTTACAATGGACTACTAGAGAAGTATAATATAGATGATGTAAACAAATGCAATGCTCCAGATGCGGCATGGAGTAAAATCTCCTTCACCAACAACCACATGAGGCCAAGATATACATCAACCACAAGCGAAATATACATCTTCATAAGCTCCAAAATTCGTTTAATCTTTCTGGAGCGCAAAATGTTGAGGTCAAAGCATCGCCCTTATTAGTGTATGAGAATCAGAATGTAATGTCTCCACGGCATGTTTTCCATGAGTAAGTGATTGGCCAAAGAGACACCTTTATATGTACTATGTAGAATCCTTCTTTCGGTTTACTATTTCCTTGACTGCTTTACAGTGATGATTGCTCTCACTATGTTTAGAGTTTCTAGAAACATAAATGAACTTGTGAATCCTTGTATGGAGTAATGATCCATTTATCTGCTCATATTACCTAAACTATAGTCCAAGCACTGGTTGTAAAGACCATGATTACCTCTCTGCCCTTGCCCCCTTTTCAACAGAAAAAACTGGCCTAACGAGAGAATGATAGAGGTTCGCATCCTCGGCCACTAAGGGTGCGTTTGGTTGGGCGACTCGGGGTGGATGGGATGAGGCGATCCATTTATACGTGGTGAGATGATCCAGTTTTTTGTTTGGTTAGAGGGGTGGGGTGGTCCATTTTTTTGTTTGGTTGGAGGGGTGAGAGTGGATGGAGTGAACCATTTTTTTGTTTGGTTGGATGGGTGAGAGTGGATGGGGTGAACCATTTTTTATGTTTGGTTGGAGGGGTGACAACCTTGTGAAGATCATTACAGATCCCTTTATTATATCATACCTTTATTATTTACAAATATTATATCCCTTTATTATATCATATCTTTATTATTTGCAAATGTTATATGTTATATCATACTGGAGCAGCAGAGGGAGAAAAGAGAAAGCAGAGGAGAAAAGAGAAAGCAGAGGAGGTGGCTCGGCCCGTCGGCCGTGGCGGTCGCCGGCAGAGGGAAGGGGATGGCGGCCGGGAGACCACGGAAACAGGATGGGGGCGGCGCGGGGAGTCCATTCCCCGTGGTCACCGGAGTTCTATCCGATAGAATTCACAACCGGCTTATGTGGGAGCCAACACATCATCCTCTAATGCAAGATATCTCCCCACCATCAGAACGATCCACAGAATATCCCAATCATCCCAAATACCCTCGGTAAAATCACGAACCCCCAGATCCAACTCCCAAGGGCCGCCTCTCAATCGAGAACCAAAAGTCCAGTTATCGAGCCGGCGATCATCCTAGCTCCCGATAGACAGCGAACCAGCAATCCGCTGGACGCGCCCGGCCTACGAAGTCGAGCAAGCAGGCGAAATCGTTTTACCTGTACTTGTGCGCGCCCTGCTGCGTCTGGACCTCGGCCTGGAACTTGGTCTTGCATGTGTCGAGCGGGTAGAGCACGGTGGTGCTGACGAGCGCTCCCACGGCCCCGGACGCCGCCTCCGCCAGGCTGTCCCAGTCCACCCCGCCGCCGCCGTCCTCCCCCTCCATGGTGCACGTACGAGATCTCGAGGAGGCACGGCGCGCGAGAGGAGACCAGGAATCTTCTCCCTCTGCTCCGCGCTCTCTACTACTACTACTCCGGTCCGGGCTGTAATAACCGGCGTGGGCGAGTGCGAACGGCGTAACGCGTACCGCGCAGCGAGGAGAGGGAAGCGGGGGCGTGTTGTAAAATACTCCGTAGGAGAAGATGGAGACGTCACGGCAGAGGCCACAGCGCGCCAGCGCGGGGCGTGGCGGCTACGAGTCACGGTCACGGCTATGCAGGTGTCGTACACACGGTGGTTTCTCGGTTGGTGCCGTTTATGTATCTCTTCGGGTGTCTGTGGAGTGTAGAACGGCGAGGCAACGAGCTGTTTTGGTTTCAGTTCGGGGCGCTGCGGCGGTGGCGCCGGTCGTGCGCCCTCGTCCGAAGTCCCAGTCGCGCGGGAGTCGCTGGGTCTGGACTGGGAGACTTGCTGGAACAGCGGGGCTTTGGTCGGTGGGTGGAGACAGCGAGGCGGACCGGAGGAGACCGACGTGAGGCAGGTGGTCTAGTCTATTTCTACGGGAGTTGTGGTCTCGCGTCCGTCGTCTGGTCAGTCCTCTATCTTTCAGATTTGGACGCGGTGAGGGCAGGGACCCTGCGACAGGATGGCGCGCTCGCCACGTGAACCTCGTGCGTCGTAAGGGTGGAAAATGATAATGCATACCCGCTATTTGTATTGGGAAAACGTGAATATGGTAAACAAAATCAATATCCGAATAAAAAAATACCGATATAAGCAGTATTTGAATTATTTTTGTGGATACAACTATAGATATGGTACTACAGATTAAGTCGAATACGAATACAAATAATATCAGATTCTAAGTAGAATTCTTTTAAAACATATAATTTTGCCATTTGATCTCAGATTTGTGCAAATTAGATACCTATTTTGATTATCTCGAGGAGGCTTGATGAAGCTTATTTTGGTATATTTTTCAAGAAAGCTATGAAATATTCATATTCGACCGAATTGAGTACATGTCCAATTCGTATTCGTATCAGTAACATCCGATTTGTATTCGTATTCGACAACATCCGTATTTATATCCGTATTTACTTTAACAATATAAAAAAGGAAACGGAAAGAGCACCAGCTGACCGGTATTCGATCTGTTTTCACCTTTACTCATGCCCAGATGTACTCCGTGGTTCTAGGTGTGATCAGGTCGGCGTCTTACCAAAGGAACAGGCAAAAGCTTCGCGAATCTGGCACTCGTCCAGCAACAAGAGTTACTCTTTACTGCCGCTGCTACATGTGAAGGTGAGTTGAATGGGCATGTTCGAGCAACCGGGTCATGTCCATGAGACCATCCACAATGTGGTGGAAATACGGTTCGAAGGCTTCATCGAATCGGTTCGAAACATTAGAGCTCGATGAATCAACGTGTCAGAGCAAAAAAGAGAACCATTATGTTGGTTCGATACGAAAGATAGAGCATGGATAGAATGGTGCACATGGCAGAGAAGAGGAGGGGAGAGACATGTCTCTAAGGAGATAGGAGCGCAGATGAAAAATAGAAACGACAGGAGCTGCATGATGGTGAATCGGTCGTGGGCTCCACATGAAAAGTGATTCCAGCACTGGTGTAAAACGAGAGTGATTCTCAGGGTGCAAGTATTTTTTTAGCGGCGGGGGCTTTTATTGATTCAAAATTTTCATGGGGATAGAAACTATCTCTAGAGTAGATAACAACCATACATGTCTCCCCATTTTTGATGAAGCTGCCGCGTTAGCAAGTGCATGCGCCGAAAGTTATGCTCCCTCCGTTCATGTCCGAATTCCGCTTGTGCAAACTGTCTACATTTGTTCTTGATCTCCCGTATAATAGTACTATATGACCCCAAGTAGTTCTCCCTCGAGTTCTTCACCACTTCTAAGCAATCTGACGCTACTTGCACATGACATAGATGCAAATTGAGTGCCAGAGAGAGCGCCCCGCTACAAGGCATCGCCTCCAGGGAGGCTGGGTTGGTCTGGCCGGGCACAATCACTGCAGATGCCCTCGGGAGCGGCCAGACCCGTCCCAATACATTGCCACAACGGAACTATTCAAAGCCTGATCTAGCAATCGCTGCATCAACATTAATCTTCACTCTGCCCTGCACCCAGGGCTGGCCCTGGCATCACAAGGCCCTGGGGCAAGATAAGAGAGATCTAAATATCTAAAACTCTACAATCCACACAAATATATAAATTATTCAAAACAACTATTATATTTCAATTGCAATATCGATATTCTAACACGTCCAAAGAGCTCAACACGCAGTCTCCAAACTCTAACAAATACACCATAAAAGAAAAACTACTCATTTGTGACAAATCTATTCAAAAAATTTATAACATACTAGTGAGAACACTTGAACTAAAGATTGCAAGCTCACATCCCAAAGCATAATCCTCATCTATCACCTGCAAAACAAATACGCAAAGCATGACTATGATCACATAAAGCTATTTCTTCTGACATTTCTAGATGCAAAGTCATTGATAATTGTTTCAACATTAATCTCGTCGAACTTATCTTTTTCAATGCTTATAGTAGCAAGACCGTTCAACCTTTCTTGTGACATTGATGACCTTAAATAATTTTTCAATAATTTTAATTTTGAAAAGCTTCTTTCAGCTGATGCTACGGTCACAGGTAGAGTAAATAAAATTCAATAAGCAATTGAAATATTTAGAAAATAGTCTATATCTCTAACAAATTTAAAAATCTCAATAGCATCTTGTAAGGTCATTTGCAACACTCTTAATTCTGAGAAAAAATCATCTAACTCAACATCAAATGAACCATTATGAGAAAAAGTTTCAACAGATTCAGTGCAACATTTTCATAGTTCAATATCATCCAATGACTTCAGTTTTTTTGAGCTTAGCAAAAACCCGAAAATACTTTTAAACACTCTAAGTTCCTCAAATCTATTTCTCCGTGAAGCAATTGCCATATCCACCATAACTAAAAAGTAATTAACTTTGAAAGCCCTCTCAGCTTCTAGAATCTCTTCATCATCATCATCACTTTCATCAAATTGTTTTTTTTCTAGTTGCACGTTGTTTTATAGAAAATGACGATTCTATATTCATATCAGCCGCAAGACCTTTGGCAATATTTAAACTAGTTGCAAATCCTTCATTTCTATACTTATCAAAATATTTTATTATGCCTTCAATTTGCTACAAGGTAGAGTCGATGCACATGGAAGGAGATTGCAATTTCTTACTCACCATGTTTACAGAAAATAAAATGTCATGCCAAATAACCATACCAAGTAAAAACTCAAAGTTGCCAAGCACATCATACAAATTTTTCGCGTCACTCTTTGACTTTGGGTCGTTAGAAGATTTAGATAATTCAAATAAAGCTGACCTTAGTTGAAGAGCTTGATATCTAATAGCCTTGACACTTTTGATTCGACTCTCCCAACGAGTACTAGATAAAGATTTCGCAGTTAAATTTGGAATATGGTCAAGCAGAACCTTCCATCTTTTAGTAGAGCTTGAAAACAGTACATATATTCGTTGCACAATTCCAAAAAATGAAACGGCTTTACCACAAGAATTTGCCATATCACAAAGTGTAAGATTAAGACCATGACAAGCACATGGCATATACAAAACTCTTGGATTTATATCAAGTAATCGTTTTTGTATGCCTTAGTGTTTCCCTTTCATAGTAGAACCATTGTCATAACCTTGACCCCTTACATGATCAATATTAAGACCAAAATACTTCATCGCATCAAGCAATTCATTAAAAAGACCCAAACCAGATGTGTCATCTACCTTCGAAAACCCTAGAAAGAACTCTTCTATTTTTATTTTATTATTTGACAAATTAACACATCGAACAAGTAGACTCATTTGCTCTTGATGGCTCACATCTGGAGTGCAGTCAAGGATTATGGAGAAATATTTAGCCTCTTTGACAATCTTTATGATAGAACTTGTAACACTAGATGCCAAAAGAGAAATCAACTCATTTTAAATTTTATGACTAAGGTAATGGTAATGAATTTCATTTTTCTCAATGCATCTAAGATGATCTTGCATTACCACATCAAATTCAGCGATCATCTCAACACATGCTAAGAAATTACCATTACTCTCATGATAAATTTTCTCACTAGATCCTCGAAAAGCCAAATTACATTTACCAAGATATTTTACAATGGCAATTATCCTTACTAGAACTTGTTTCAAGCGTTCTTTTTCCTTCATGATTTGTTGCTGCAAATCTTTATCAATAGTTTCATTCTTTGCTAGTCTAATTCTTAATTCATTCCAAGTGTTCATATTACTAAAATGCTTGACACTATTTTCGTGCTCTTTGAGCCTCTCACTAAGATGTTTCCAGTCACTCATTCCATCGGTTGCTAATGCACTTCTATTATTATGAGATCTAAAGAGCTTACAACAAAAACAAAAAACTTTGTTAACATGTTTAGAATACACCAACCATTTTCTATCATGAACCTCTCCATTGCTTAGCTTTTTAGAATAATAAGCATAAGAAAAATGTCTAGAATTTTATCTAAAGGGAAAACGAGATTTTCCTCTCTTATAGTCCCCTTTTCCACTAAAATATCTCTAGCCTTGTCATCTAGACTATCCCAAAATCTTGGATCATAAACATCCACAGAAAAAGTTGGTTGCTCTTGTTCATCGGCACTCAAATTTCCTGTATTAGGAGAATTAGGTTCAGTTTCATGTCCACTCAAGTTATTATCATCCTCGTCTAAATTTTCACTGGGTTGTTCTTCAACAATAGCTAAAGCTAATTCCTCTGAACTCCTAGCAGTATGGGAACTTGTATTTGTCCTAAAAAATTTGTCGATGGCTCCCTTTTGGGATTCTATCAGCTCACCTACTCTTTTTCTCTTCTTTCATTTTTCATTACCAGGTAGATACTTTCTAGAAGACATATTGCAATTTTAGCACACAAAAGAGCAACCAACATAAGACATCAATAAGCAAGGCATGGAACAACACCACCTCGATGGCTAGATTTGGCAAGATCTGCTACCAGGCAATCTCCTTCTAGCAGTTTGGCTCTCTCTGGACCCGAATTGAGACCAACCTGAACTGGGTATCAAGCTAGAATACTTCAGACCAGCAGTTCCTGACGCCAACACCATTACTGATATCAAGAACACTTACCTAGTTACCTGAGGGCAGTGCAGCGTGATTTGGATGCTTCCCAGTTCCTATTCTTTCAAGTACCTGTCTTGTTTTTCCAAGTGCAAAGAAAAACATCAAATCCATTTTTGCAGCTTGAAAACTTCTGCTCTATACATACCAGTAGCTTTGTGCTTGAGATGCCCACACCTTTTCTACAAGAAACTACAAAGGGAAAATTCAAGGATGATGACCAATGGATTAGTAGTACCCTCGTAGGATTTGTTTTCTCTTAGTATACCTCACTAGTACATGCCGCACTAGTATAGCAGTATAGCACAAAAATGTAAACCACCATATTATCTCAAACCGGTGATGATTTCCCACTGGTATTAGCACAAAAATGCAGTATATATGCTTGCAATAGTGAGCGGCACATCGGCTTGAATTCAAGCGTGAATGAATGAGCAGTATAACATTGGTGATAAAGTCAGGATCCTGATGAAATTGAATGGTATTGGGAGAATTAGGGGCATGAACTTACGAGCAGGACCAGCAGAGGGAGCAGAGAGCGCGCTGGCGTGGTTGCACGGAGAAGAAAACAATGAGGTAGTGGAAGAGGAATGCGAGGACGGCAAACACCAAAGAGCAAAGAATAATTGGGGAAAATCAGAAGTTGTAAACCAGCACAGCATGCTACGAGCCTACAAACAAATGAAAAATATTTGGGGATTTTAGATTTCCATTGGCCTTTGCAATTGAAGACGAGACTGATGGGAATCTATGAAATCAGTCTTGGTTCTCCATTAATTGCAGCCAGCGGCAGAAAATCATGGTTAATCGCGCCGACGAAAATCCCTGCATCGGCCGCATCGTTGACAGCAGCGGCGTGTGAACGAGGCGTTGAACCTCTGGCTGGCTGCTGCGCATGCTGTGCTGAATCAATAATAGTTAGGCCTCTTAATACTATAAGTCTACTACTATATGCATACTCTATATGGATCAATTGAGCCTGGGCTGGGGCTCCTAATTTTTGGGGGCCCAGTGCCGTCGCCTTGGCTGCACAGGCCCAGGGCCGGCCCTGCCTGCACCGAAGGAATCCAGGTGCAAATTCTATGCCCGAGGAGCTCGTGGACCACACACTATCTCCTTGATCAGTAGCATCTCTAGATCAGCAATGACCTTATTGGTGAAAGCCAGCGTCAACAATGGGATGGCCCATAGGGTAACTAAAACCTTGGTGAAGTTCGCATGTGAAGGAGAATCCTTGAGAATAAACAGCCATAGCCTTGCGTTGAGGTCTCATTGGCCACAATATGTTCCAGCAGCTCCTCATCAAGTAGAGCCCATACGCAGCGAGCCATCAAACAATCAACCAAAGGCATGCCTCCACGAGTCATCAGCAACGTTGCACACCGAACAAACCTTAGCCTGGGCCATGTTCCTGTGCATCCTAGAGACACCTATCGGTATTGATTTCCTCATCAATACCAAGTTTTAATGGGATCTTAGTCCTCCACAACTTCGTCCAACTCTTCTTTAAGCCGTTAGTATTGGAATGTGTGGCATGGCCCTCTAGCCAAACCTCGTGGCGACACTTGGTCTCAATCAACATTTTATAAGCCGAGCGAACAAAGAAGACCCCTCGTCGATCATAATGCCATACCCAAAAATCACTTGAGACCATCGAACTAATCAGTATGTTTTTAATTGTCTCAGCATCCATCGGAAGTAAGTGTGCATCAATATCTTCAGTCTTCCACTTCCTTGATGTTTGATCAATGAACTCAAACACGAGGCTCCGTGGATCTGCAGACTTAGGACACAACGGCCGCAACATGTGGTCTCAGGAAAGCCAGTTATTGTTCCAGATGCTTGTGCTCGTGTCATCACCAATATATTTGATCAATCACTGCTTAAGGATTCCTTTGCCCTCAAGATCGCACACCACCATACGTGGGACAAATTACTGCACAAAGATGCATCCAAAAGATTACAGTTAGGATAGTAAGCCGCTTTGAGAATTCTTGCACTGAGAGTGTTCGGCTCCTGCACCATACGTCATGCTTGCTGTGCAAGCAAAGTGAAAGTGCATCTAAGCCCCTAAGTGAATTTTATTGATTAATGATGAACGATTAAGGGACTAATATGAACTTTGAGTGTGTAAGCAGGTTTTAGTTCCGCATGTGAGTTCCAAGAGACAATACTGACCCTTAAAAAGATGAAAAATGGAACAACATAGATCAAGGTATTTTAGACCTAATTTTCTAGGATTTTAGTGATTTAATAAATCATATAGAGTATAGAAAAAGCCATACTATAAAGAGGATTGTGCCTAAAGGGTTGGAGTAGTGCCAGTGCTCAAAATGTTCAACACACCTTTAGACTCGAAGAGTTTACCATGTTTTCAAAAGCCACATATGCTCTGTTTGACATCCGAAGTGTTCGGACTTTTACTCAGATACTCCAGGTGCAGAGAAAATTATTGCCAAGAGTTGGCCCTAATACTCTGATATAGTCTCCAGGCATGTAGTCCTTTCCCTTGAAAACTCTCTGTCTTGACCCCGGAGGGTCCGAATAAATTCCGAGGTACTCCGGTAAGTCCAAAGTGTCTGGGTGAGCCTCTGGCCATGAAGACAGTCTCCTGAGAAAAACTCTGTGTCTTGGTTCCAGAATGTTCGGACAAGGTCCCGGATACTTTGAACGCGGACTATCTCATGTTCTTCTTAAAAGCTGGGGAAGAGCTTTGCTTGCCTTCTTGCTTAAGTTCCATCTCATGTGTTAGAATCATTTCTAACACTTCAGTAGGCTTCATCTGGTCAAACCCATCTTTCTCCTTCAGCATGAGAATGAGAGTTCTGTAGGCTTTAGGAAGCACTGACAAGAACTTCTTGATCACATCTTCATCATCTACCCGATTGGAGCTTAGGACCTTCAACTGGTTGGTGATGATGGTGAGTCTTGAGAACAGGGAGTTGATGTCCTCACCATGCTCATACTCGAATCTCTCCAGTGTTGATTTCAGAAGGCTTCTCTTTGACTTCTTCAGAGTGTTGCTGCCTTTATAGATCTGCTCTAGAGTATTCCAGATATCCTTAGCAGAATCCATGGTACTGACTCTGTTGAAGTCATGCTCCTATAGACCTATGAATATGGCAGTGGCAGCCCTAACATTGTTCTGAATGTTTCTCTTGTCGTTTATGCTAGGAGTGATGGTGTCTTCCAATCTGTAATCTGTACACACAACCTCCCATACATCTGGATCAATGGTGATAAGATGCATTTGTATCTTTCTTTTCCAGAAGGCATAGTTAGTTCCATTAAAGACATGTATTTTATCCTCATAGCCCGACATCCTTTAAACTCTGGCTGTTAGGCCAAATCAAAAAGCAACTAGCTCTGATATCAATTAAAAGGACCGAATAGGAGGCTAATTAAATTCACTTCTTTAACTTAGTTTATCAAATTAAGGCTTAGTTCGTTATAAGGATAAGTTAGCTATGTGACAGATGAATAGCACAGGCAATATATGACGTGTAAATTAACACGTAGCTGTCACACAGGTAGCTAACATAGCTAAGCTGAAGACTTAGAAACAAATGGGCAAACTAAACAGCTGTGTAACAGGTAGCTGACACAGGTAAGAGATATGATCTACAGCAACTGTGACACAGCTATGCTAACACAGGTGAAAAGGTGATCTATCACAGATAAACAGAATATATCTCAGAACACACAAGCATGCAGATATAGCAAGTAAATAGAAGCAACACAATGAGTACTCAGAGAGACAATGTGTTTTTCGCCGAAGTTCCCTACTCTTTTCAGAAAGGTACACCACCGTTGGAGAGGCTACTCCGAAGAGATCGCCAGCACTGAATCGTGCTTGTTCTCCGAGTACCTGAATAATCAGATCTCTTGCTTTGCTTGTGGAAGTCCTTTAACCTTGCAGCAGGTAGACTTCGGATCACCTTCACAAACTATTGGTTCAGCCCACAAAAGCTTGGGTGATACCAGCAACTCCTACGCCCGTCTACGAGTAGACACTCCAAGAGTAACAGATTCAGCAGCAACGACTCTTGGAGGAACCAATGCTCTTTGCTCAAAGGCTCTAACTCTCTTAGGAAGTTTGGCTTTTATTACGAGGGTGAGAGGCTTGCAACGGTCGAATATGATTCACTGGTTTGAGCAAGGTTGAGGCCGAAGACCTCTCCTGGTCCCCTATTTATAGGGTTCACAGGCACCTGACCGTTACACTGTTGCCACGTAGGATTGAGTGAGTCACCGGTGACATACACCGATGACACAGCCAGTCACAACGCACAACTATAACCGACTCAGGTAGATCGACAACTATGTCACCGGAGGCACACACACAGGTGAACCCTTAACTGACGTAGCCTAACTACTCAGCATGCCCTCAGTGCACAACTAACTCTGATCCCTAATAAGGAGAGAACCTCCGACAGTCTTTTGACTCAGCAGACAAACTATCGCAGTGCAGATCTCTTAGCATTTACAAGCTCTCCCCTGGTACAGAGATGTACCTGAGTTATAGAGCGCTAGACCACCTGTGACACAGCTGCGTCACACCGGTGACTCTAACCTCTAGGGTTTCTTACTGCTAGCACTGCAGAGTGCTAACGCAAGCCAGCCTCACACTTGTGCAAAACTGTTGATACATGGCCACTGACCTCAAAGCATCAGTGCCACTGTCCAACACCCTGAGTATTGAGCAAAAGAACCTCCACAGATCATTACTATTTCATCCCTCTTGATAGTACGGGTGTTTCCTATGGACTCAAAGAAACTAGCAAATCTAGGTTTTACCTGTCACCAACTGTATTCACGGCTCTTGACGTATCAAGCCACCATCACCTTGCTTGCAACTCCTTGCACAACATCGGCTTTCTCCTAGCTGTGGCAAAGCTGCCTAGCACAACCATTCCCTTGTCCTGGAAACCACCTTTGTACTTTTTAGGTGGTCACCCTTTCCTTGATGACCCTTCTTCCTGGAACCTCTTAAACTTGCTTACACTCATTGTAAATATTAGATTCTAGTTTGAGTTACCATTAACCATCAAAACCAACTAGGGGTCTAGATGATTTTTCAAAGGCTCTCTGTCCCGAGCCCGAAGTGTTCAGATATTTCCCTAGATACTCCAAAGGTCCAAAGTATCTGACCTTCCCCTAGCCGTGCTAAATTGTTTGTGAGGGTTTATCTGTTAACCTCCTTAGAATATTTGGACTTTTTTCCGGATATTATAACATCCTGACTTTCAGGGGTTGCAAATTCTTTTTTTTAAATGCAAGGATGTTACAACAATATTATTTTTAGCATTTACTTTTATTTTGGTTTTTCAAATTAATTCAAAGGAATTTTAATTAATTTGTGATACAATAACAAGAGGTATGTTTTTCCATTGTTTATTATTTTGGATTTTCCTAATGGAACCATCTCAGAGAATTTTTGTATATTTTTTGGACCACATTTGAATTTTATTTGGAACTCTTTCTTCTCTCTGGTTTTGAATAAGTCAAAAACAATTTCTAGAGCATTGGGCTGAAAGGCCACAACCTACTCCCTTCCCCTCTCTCTTCCTCCCAAGCCGTAGCCTACCTCTTCCTCCTGCGGCCCACTTTCTTCTCCCGGCAGCCCGCTTCTCCCCTCTCTCGGGCCAGCCTACTTCGGCCTCACCCGCCACCTGCACTGCTTCTTGGGCCGCAGCCCGCTTGGCCGCTCCCGCTGCTTGCACCGCTCCTAGGCCGCAACCTACCTACGCATGCGCTCGCGCTTGGGCTGCCAACCGTCGGGTCCCCACCCGATGGCTTCAATGGTGTACCTATTGGGTCACTTAAGACCCAATCTAGGCCATCTGATCCACGTTCGATGGCCAGCAGTACATACCACTTCAAGCCCCCTCTCTTCTATCTGAGACGTTGACAGGTGAGACCCACCTGTCGGGATCATTTTCAAGCTCTAGATCAAGTCCCGGTCGGGCTCGATTCGCCTCTGCCTCGTTGTGCCGCACCCAAAACTGCCTCTCGGCCTCGTTTCTTCGTGTGCAAGCCAAAATGGAATCCGCAGCCTCCACGCCTCCCTTATCTGCGGTTAAATGACAGACCTCGCACAGATTCAGCCGTTTAAATTGAACCGACCTAGGGCCGGCGCTGTCCTACTCGTGCTCCTTCCTCAGCCTATATAAAGCAATGACGCCGTGCCATAATCCTTGCCACCACACCTACAACCAAAGCCCTAAGAAATCTAGCCCTATCTCATACCTTCACTGCCGGATTGAGAAGATCTACGCTGCCGGCCGTGGCACCCTTTTTCTCACCACGTGCACCAAAGGTGGCATCCAGTCCAATTTCTTCTATCCACCCCCTCCTCTCGATCCCCTCTACCACCTGGACAAGGTTCAAGAACCTATCTCCACCGCTGGCCACGCTCTCCACGAGCGCATGCCAACATTGGCATCGGCACCTCTCAGCTAGCACTATCCAGGACATGCACATCGATTCTACACGGATCACCACCTTCACCACGATGCCAGGAGGTCGCCACAACTTCTTGTTGTTCCGTGGAGTGGTCGGATCGTTGGTTTGCTCTTTTCTTCTCTCCGACGATCATCGGCAACCTCATGCTGCCATGCTCCAGCAATCTCCCAACCATAAGTTGAGTACCAGTAGGTCCCTAGGGGCTGTAGGAACCCTAGGAGGGGTTGGTTTTTGAATCCAGTTTATTCACCTGTTCCTAACATATGTTCCTATTCACCTGTTCCTAACATATGTTCCTATTCACCTATTCACCTGTTCCTAACATATGTTTATATTTAGCCCTAGTAGTTAGTATTTGAGAGCTATATCTTTTGAATAATTGTTGCATATTTATGAGTCTTTATTTCTGTATAGTACGTAGTCATGCTAGGGTTCGCATATGTACTGCTGATGATGCTAAGTCCATGCTAAATTCTGATCTAAGGTTTTAATTGCATATATAGCTTGCGTTGGATGTATAGTTTGCATAATGTAGCATAGCTTTGTTTCCCTTTTACAATTAGTCATGTTTAGAATAAAACAATAGATCTTCCTATGATAGTTGATGTTGTTGTCACTGATGTCATGCTTTGGTTTGTTTAACTAGTATTCATAGGTTGTTAGTTTAGGGTATACATGTATATATAGTATATAAATCCTAACTCATATCACCTGTGTATGTAAACTAGCATGCTTATTGTTAACTACTACTCCCTCTGTCCAGAAGTATAAGGCCCCTTTCCAATTCTGAGAAATCCAAAAATGTAAGGTCAAATTTCTCCCGATGCTTTAATTCCTTCTCTCTATGTGCGCAGCATTTATTCCTGCATGCATGCAAAGTGGTTGCATGTGACATGTTTCTCCACGCATGCTGGCTACTCTTCCCAACATAATTAATTCTCGCAATTCTGTTGGCCCAAATCTAACTCCAAAATTACCCTCAACCATGCCTTGGTATTGCTGATTTGTGAAAGGGGCCTTAGATTTCTAGACAGAGGGAGTAGTATGTCATGATCTATTGTTTATACGGGATCATGCTTAGGGTATAAACTAGGTGGTTTATATGGGCAATAGCTTTACATATGTGTATAAGTATATAGACAAGTTAGGCAGGTAAACCTAATGAATGCAAGCCTTAGTCGTAACCCTATCAAGCTTTTTTCTACTTACATTGATATTTTGCTATCTTCCTCTTTGGATTCCAAGTCATCGTAATCCTGTTACCTTCTATACTCCTTGTTCATTGTTTTTCATTCTTATTTGGAGTTATTTTTGTTACATTCTTTGTTGTATTTGTGTCTTTGTGATTGTTACGACGAGTAGGGAGTGACAAGGTTGGGACAGGACAAGCTCCAGAAGAAGAATCGAAAGGCACCGTCAATGAAGGCATGCCCCCTCATTCTTGATCATGTTGATTCTATATTTCTTAAAATCATTATTATGTTTATGATTTACAAACTCGCATGTTGTTTATTAAATATTTTATGGTCATTCCAAAACTAGCCTTTAATCTTAATACCTAGTTTTGATCTTAGAGTAGATGCATGTTTTAATATGGAGTTAATAATGCTTAGCCATGCAAAGTAGTACATTTTTTATATTTCTCCTGCGAAGAATATTCTGTTTTGAATCTTTATTACTTTGTTGATATCTTGAAAATTGTTGAGCATTTCCCCTACCTGAAACTCTATCTAAATTGTACTCTAAGATGTGGCATTGCTATCGCATTAAGGGCCGATAAACATGTTTGACTGATAATTGTGAACTAAGTGCAACCACATACTATATGGGCGCTCGTTGAATTAAGTAGGTAGTTTATGCTTGGTGTTGACATCGCCCTATCACAGATGGGGTGTGGGTTAGACAGGACCCTTGGCACCAAAGCGGAGTTAGAATTATGAGGGTGTACTCCGTCCGTACTAAAACCTAGTGGGCATGTTGTATTTGGGTATGCCTATTGAAAGACTTCATCGTCACTCCTACCGACACACTGATGGGTGTGTGTATAAAGCTTGGCTAGCCTAGTGCAAGGGGACGATTGTGTCATGTGGGTAAAGTGTACAACCACTAAAGAGTGTAAAACTAATCGATTAGCCGTGTCTATGGTCACGGATAGCAAAGTGATTCAATCATGCCAATAATCTCTCTTCTTTTCTTCTCAATGTCTTTTCCCTCTAAGTATAGGTGGTTAGAACCTACTGTTGAGCTAAGATGTTAGACCTTACTCACTTAGTGTTGGTAGTCAGAACTTGTTGTCGGGATTAAGGCATAAACCTTACTCGATCGGTGTTGGTGTTTGGAACCTTCACTAGTATGCCCCTTGATTAAAAAGTGCGTAATCTTAAAACTGCCTTCGAGTTTAGTAAAATATTTTGACTATTAAAATGTTTTTATGCAAAACAAGTCACCAGCCTTCCTTTGTTGGAGCTTAGCCTTAGGTTTCCCTAAAGAGGGGGCACGCTAGGTACATGAAGTACTCATCGAGCATGTTTGTTTTCGGGCATGTTCAAATATTTATGAAGATGAGGCTAAAGACTATGGTGATTATTACTATGACGATGTTGAGGAGTAGTGTCATGCTGGACTCCATCAACTGCGTGTGGCTGAGATGAAGACCCCTACACTATATTTATTTTTTCTGTTGTGTTATTGAATTGTAAAGGACATAAGTCCTAGTGACCATATTAGCCTCGTGGCTTATCATATAAACATTTATGTAATAAACTACATGATGTGCGCTACATTATCGATGTTAACTGTGTTTGTCAGCATGTCCTGGGATCGACGAAGAATATTTAGGGGGCCTGAGAGTTACTCTCAGGTCCTCATAGATACTCCGGGCATTTTTATCCGGAGGCTAGGGTTTGAATTTCTGGCCGTGCAATATAGCTGTTGGAGTAGATCCTAGACACTCTGGATGGACGTTCAGATACTCCGAGCACATATTTTTCCACGCAACGGCTAGTTTTTTGTGACTAGGCTATTTATATCTCAGATCCCAACTACTACCAACTCTTTGTCAAATCATTTACTGCCCTTAAGAAAGCTTCTTCCTCAAACCTCAAACCTTTGATTCTTGTGAGGAAGATCTTAAGAGAGTGAGTGAAGAGATTAGTTGAGCCCTAGAGCATCGAGTACATCTCCAAGTTCTTTATCGCATTTGTTACTCTTGGAGATTGGGTCTCCTAGACGGCTGGAGTGTTTGAGAGCTCACAACCAAGTTGTGATGAGCCTCAAGAAATTTGTGAAGGTTTTGGATCCACCTCCAAAAGGGAAGGATCACCGAGAAGAAGGCGATGAGACGCAAAGTGCGTCCTCAAGGGATAAAAGCTTGAACGGAAGCCAGATCTTGATCAAAGTAATCGAGCTCTCCAAACAGAAATGTATGATTTTCCCAAGAATCCGAACTCCACAAACAAATCACTGGTGTCTCCTTTGTTATTTATTTCCACCATTTACTTCTTGCAAGCATTACTTTTGTTGCTATATCATTGTGCTTGTGTGTGACTAGTTTAGAGTGGTGTCATTTTACATCTTGCATTAGATAACCTTTAGTTCCGCATAATTGCAAGAATAACTTTAACATTGATAAAATTCATTAGTCGCCTCCCCACTCATCCCTTCTAGGCTGACTTCTTGATCCTTTACAAAGCCAAATTGAACAGCTCGATATCACAGAAGCCCAACCCTCCCATATACTTTGGCACTATCATCGTTTCCAAGGAAGCCCAAGGTGTTTTTTGTTCACCGTTCTTGCTCCCCCACCAGAACTTCCTCAACTAAGGATTGAGATGAGGGTAGAGATCTCGAGATAACTAAAAACACGCCATAGAGTATGTCAGGATTGGCCGCGCAACCACCTTAATAAGAAATTCTTTATCACCCGCCAATAAGCATTTTTCCATCCTCCCCCTGACTCTCTTCGAAACCTGATCCTTAAGATATTTAAAGGAGCCATTCTTTGATCCCCCAGCATCCGGTGGCAATAGCACTCTGACAAAGATTCATTAGGGACTTGCAAAATAGCCTTGATGGGGTAGCATTTGGACATCCTTTAGCAAAAAGATTGATGATTTCGTCAAATTAACCCGCTGTCCAGACGCATTGCACTAGTCTCAGATCATGCCACTTATCTGTCCCGCACATTCAATGCTCACCTTGAACAGGAGAAGACTATCATCAGCAAATAATAGATGGTTAACAGGGGGGTGCCGACAGGGCAATAGACACCCCTTGTAGACCGTCCCTGACACTTCGCGCCATTAACAAACATGAGAGACCCTCAGCTGCCAACGACGAAATTGGTTTGCCCTGTCAAATAACCCGAGTTGGCTTAAACTCCTCTGGTCGGCTACCATTAGATAGGATCGAGAAAGAAACTGAGGTCACACACTGCATAACAAGTTGTGCCCACCTCGAGCTAAATCCCAATTTAAGCATAATTGCTTGTAAATAACTCCATTCCGCCCTGTCATATGCCTTTATCATGTCCAGCTTTAAAGCACAATAAGAATTCTTCTTACTTCTAGATCTTTTCATCGAAGGCAAGCACTCGTATGTTGTTATGATATTATCCGTGATAAGTCTACCAGGGAGGAAAGAGGATTGCTCCTCGGAAATAATCTCTGGCAGAATTTTCTTCAACCGGTTTGTATGTACCTCCGGTATGATTTTGAAAATCACATTGCACAAACTAATCAGCCTGAATTGACTCAAAGAGATTAGATGTGATACGTTAGGAACTAAAAAAATGAATGTCCTGTTTATCATCTCTGTAGACTCTTCCCCATTCGGCACCCACAAAATAACTCTAATAACCTCCTTAACATAGACATCCCAATGCCGCTGGAAAGTGCTGGAAATCCATCCGGTCCCGATACCTTGATTGGAAACATTTGAAAGATTGTCTGCTTCACCTCAATAGTAGTATAAGGAGCATTTAAAATATCATTCATAGCATTCGTTACCTTCCTCGGCACATGTGATAACACCTCTTCCATGCCAATAGTGCCCCCGATAGCATATAGATTGTTATAGAATCTATAGCCATACTCCCTAGCTCCTATTCATCCTCACAAATTGATCCATTAGGACGAACCAGCCGTGATATGTGGTTCTTCCAGCGCCTATTACTCGCTTTCTGGTGGAAAAATCAAGTATTGTTGTCACCCTCAGCTAGCCATTGGACATGTGATCTCTGGTGCCACATTGTTTCTTCTCGGTAGTTTAATTCAATGATCCTCTCTTCCACCTTCATCTCCTCATGCAATGGCCCCACACACCTTAGATTCATCCTCAACTACTGTAGCTTCTTTTTTAGTTCGTGCAGCTTCTTCCGAACATGGCCGAAAGAGTTGGTGCCCCAAGTTGATAACGATCCAGCCACCCGATCCTACTGGGCCTCGATGCCAATGTCACTGACGTGCAACGATGGTCATCTTTCCATGCCTCTATGAGAACCATAATTTTGGGGTTAGTCGAAAGAGGCGTGAGATGAAGGTTAGGTCAACTCACACTGCTGAGTTAACCGAGTTCTATTGAGTCACATCATAAGCTAGGTTAAAGGAGGGAAGATGTCTTTTGCATATATTTCACCTCATTCATTCATATGCTTCCATGTAGTCATTTCATGCATACACATTGAAATTGAATGTTATCCAATTAAAGAACATAGTTGGAATGTATAGTAGATAACTACAACATATACAATAGTTGATCGAATAAAAGAAGATTGCATTGTCACAATTACAATTATTGGTTACAAGAATAAACAAAGAAGAAGAAAGAAAATTACATGAGATATTCTCTACCTATACAAATATCTAACCTAAGCTTCGACCGTTGAGCAGTAGAGGAGCACCGGGCGTCATGGGAGGAAACCTTCAGAAATGTTTGCAAAATGCAAGGTCACCGAATATATGCATTTGGGACCGATAGGACCTTGCAAATTATTGTAGGAGGCAAAAAAAATTTTGAATACAATGTTTAAAAATATATGTGGTTCCACCAGCACAATTTCTCCTACGTCCGCAGGTTTTAGTTGCGGGGGTAAAATAATACCCGAATTGGAACCTAAATAATTTTTATTTTTGAAAATAGATTTCAGAAAATATTTTTATTTTTGAAAATGTCCGAGGACCATGTAGTTAAGACCCTTATTGGACAATCTATACTTGTATTAGAGAGAAGAGATGTGAGAATAGTAAAATATTTTTATTTCTCCTAAACTACAATACCTCCAATGGTTTTATTTTGTTTTGGAAAAGAAATTGTTTCAAAAAGATTAATGCTCAGATAAGGCAAGCATTCATCCGAGTGATGTGTCCAACAGTCAACTAAAATTGACTAGAGTCAAGTTCCTTAGCAGGTAAGGCAGCCAGAGATAAGTGAATATCTCCTATAGCTATTCAATATAAGCATTAGCAAAATCAACAGCTCATAGTAACACAAGCAGGAGGTGGCAAAAAGGTTACCACGAAGAACTTTTGAGAAGCCTGTAGAGATAAGAGCAAGGCAACCAAGTAATCGGGCAGTATAATAGTAGTAGCAGACTACTATCTCCACCGTGTACACCATCATTCTTAGGAGCATCAAGAACCAATCTCAAGAGCCCAGTCACTAGAGCAACCAGGAGACAAGCTCTAGGAGACCAAGGTTTCAAGAACTTCAAGATCAGCAAGGCATTTTGGAGGAGAAGGCCACCAGCAAATTTAGGAGCCAGTCCAATAGTCCAAGGAGAATAAAGCTTGCTTTTGTCCAAACCGAGATAAAGTAGGATTGCGCTTAAGATCATCACAGCTTATATATGCATGTAGATGAAATTTTGCTATATAAGTAGGACCCTCAGATTGTAATCTCATCATAGGGTTTTACGCAACCATGGTATGAATCTGTTCTTATCAATTATACCCTTCACAAATTCTTTCTCAGGTAAAGAACCATCATAGAAATGGGACCCTTAGATTAAAGAATCATCATAGGGCCTATACCGCAAGTATGTGATTTCTGTTCTTATCAGTTTTAAAATACCAGCTCAAGATAAGCATATGTTCTTTTCAATTGACAAACTGATTTAGATATATGCAAAATGGAGAAAACAGAGAACAACTAAGATATGTTCTCATCAGATTTTTCATAAGTCCTCAATCTTTTCTTTGATAAAAGCACTATAAAATAGGCTATAGATCAGACAACAGTATCATGTTCTTATTCTACCAGAGAAAGGCAACAATGGTTGCTAGCTAGTACTACATCCAGAATACATAATTAGAGGTCAAGTGCAACATCTATTCATCTTAATCTTTAATATCCAGCAGAGAAATTGAAGTTTGAGCAAGGCAGCATCATAATATATGGCATAGCATTAGCCAAAGTAATCCAATCAATCAACAATTAGCCACATAGAAGCAAATAGGGGAATCAACAGGGCCTTAACTGAACCAAATAGGGGGATAAAAGGGAGCAATAGAGCACTTATCTAAGAGTGAAGATCGGACATTGGAGCCTTTGCCGAGCTCGAAATCTTGTTATAGAATACCAAATTCGTAGGAATTAAACCCTAGAATCGGGACGCAAAAAGGGGAAAATAGGGGAACTTACCTGAGGTGCGACACCGTCACCGCGGTTGCGCTGCGGTGAACTCACCGCCGTCTGGCAGTGACGATCGTGAGCAGGGCAGTGAAAGCGTCAAGTGGAGCGACCGTCAGGGCCGACGCATCCGGGGGTGGCAACATCGATTGAGGCAGCGAGGAACCGGGCCGAGCTAGGGCAGCAACAGTGCCGACGACACAGGCAGCTGCGACGCGCAGCAGCACCGGACCAAGGCAGCACGGGCGGAGATCAGCCCGAGCCCTAAGCACGTGACGACGGCGCCCGAGGCTAAGGAAAGGGCCGCACCGAGGGGAGCGAAGAGGAGGCGAGCATGGGAGCCGAGAGCCAAGCAGGCGGAGGATGGTGAGAAAGAGAGGGGAGTAGAGCGGCATCGTCATTGGAGGCATCAGGCCGAGAGGAGGCAGCGGCGCCATCGCGCACGGGAGGAGGAGGACCGAGCGGCCTCTGGGTGCAGAGAGGAAGGGAGAAGCGCCGATTTTGGCGCTAGACTGGGAGGCGGCAGCGATGGGCGCAGGCGGTGGCGTGCGCAAGGAGGAGTAGAGAAGAAATCGAGCAGCGGCATGGAGGAGGAAGAGAACCGGATGAGGTTAGGGCGCCGGAATGGGCCCGATGGGCCAGCCAAGGGTTGGCAAGACGGCCGAATAAAAAGTTGAGGGAGAAGGAAATAAAATGAATTTTGAAAATTCAAATTCTAAGATAAACCTTTAGACTAAGTAATAAGTAAGTAAAAAATATTGTATCTTTCCTTCTTCGAAAATGAAAATGAAGTCTTAAAATAAATGTTCACTCATAAGTTTTCAGTAAATCTTTAATTACTTAGAATATATTTATTTTCTTTCTTACTTTGTTTCTTTTATTGAAAATGAGAAAGAAATTTCAACTTAATTACTGAAGGAAATTGAAAATATGTTGTATAATGATTCCAACCTCAAACAAAACAAAGATAAGAGATTAATATGAAATTCATATTTCATGCAAAAAATTGAAATGATAAAAAGGGTATATTTTCTTTTTAGTCATTAAAGATGATTCATAAGACATTTTGATGGACTCGAATTCTTACATTTAAGATACATCTCTCATGCATACAATGTGATGTCATTTGCATTCATACTTGGAATTTTTCTGGAACAAGGTCTTATCGAACTCTATCGAATTCTTTTCCAAAAGTCGGAGTTCCTCAAGCTGACCCTTCGAACTCTACTAAATACGGGCAAGTCCAGTTTCTTGTTCATATCCGTTGAAAATATTTTACAAAACATTTCTTCTTGTCTATAACATGCACAAAATGAAAACATATTTTCTAAAGTGAATCAATTGTGAAATTGTTGATCACCGGTTTTTGGGCGTGATCATGGTAGGTGGTGAAACCTTGGAAAGGTGTCGAGGGCACATTGGAAGGCAGGTTTCATCACACGAGCTTGTTCATATAAGGTTCAAGAAACCAATGATCAATTGTGCTTAAGCGTCGTAGCAACCGCGCTTACCACATACCCTGTATGGGCGGGGCTAAGCTAAAGTACCTTTGTCCTAGGTCATACTTCCCTGAGAAGGCAAGGCCTCAGTAGTTGGATCTGTAGTATCAAGTATTGGGAAGGTGGTGGCCGTAGTGCTAGCCACAATACGTTGGGTCTATAGTATCAACTTGAGATCAGTAGTCCAGGCCTGTTGTGCGGACTACGACACGGGGTATGACTAATCGGGCAGGGCTCTGTGATCTAACGGTCTGGTTGTGCATGTGACGACATGAATGCCACGACTATTGGTCGTTTGTGGGTATAATTGCGCACCTCTGCAGAATGTAAGAAAGTGTGGTTTAGTCATTCCATGTTTCTGGTTGGAACTGCGAACGCAGCACGAAAGAAATCCATCGGGGATCCTAGCAGCCTGTAAGACATGAGATCATAGTCTCTTTATTAAAAATTGACTCTCTTACCTTATAAAAATGCATTGCTTTTGGAGAGTATTGCTGTTCTCAATAGATAGTGCATCAAACACCTCTTTGCTATTTCTGGACTTGTTGAGTACCTTTTGTAATCATCCCTCTATTCTAATTATTTTGATTAGACTATGAGCCGACAACAGAGACAGAGGTGGTGTACGTCGAGGTCGAAGATGAAGTCTCCGAGGAGCAGACATCGGCAAAGGAAGACGAAGGTGTCGACTACTACTTCGACTACCGCGACAAGAACGCTACTGAGTAAAAGTATAGGACGTGTGAGTCGAGAGTTGTAGATAAGGCTTTTGCTATAACCAACTGATAATGGTTTTAAATTCCCCGTATTTTTGAGAATAAGTTTGTAAGACTTTACTCTATTCTTTAAGTTTGTACATTAAGTTTGTAATATATGGACTGCTGTAATGCTTCTATCGTGCTACTCTGTGTGATGTATTGTGGATGAGAAGTCACTTTGTTTACTATATGTCAAAGGCTAGCATATTATCTGCAAGTGTAGTATGTGGGTCGCTGTAGCCTCTCACATTACTTCATACCGAAAAGGTTTCTCCCAAGTGATTCACTAGTTTGATGCCTCCTAATTATTAAGAAAAGGATACAAGAGTGATTAGACTTGGCTGTGATCAAATGATGCAGGGATGCAAAAGGAAACATAACACTCCAGCTTGTCGTGGCAAGCGCCCAATCTAGATGCACTCAATAGTATGCTCCATTATTAATCTTCTTCTCATATGTGCAATCCAAACCAATATACCCCATGTCACTAAGCCCAAATGCATCAATGGCCTCTCAAAGCCCTATATTTGCGACATGGCTCGTTGTTTCGGCCCATCTGCTCCTCCCTCCTGAGCACTTCATTGAAGTCACTAATGCACAACCATGGCAAAGTTGATTCTCCCCTCAGGAATCTCATCATATCCCAAGGTTGGTACCTCAAGTTCCTGTTGGCTTCCCCATAGAAACACGTCAACCTCCATGGGTCCGGCTCTTTTATTTCCATATCAATATGGTACTTTGAGAAATTCTTTATTCGAAGATCAATCATGTCCTTTCAAAAAGTACAAAGACCACCACTTTTACCACTACTAGCGATAGTAAAACTCCCATCAAAACCCAAAGTACTAGCGAACCCCTCCACTCGGGGCTTCGCAATCTGAGTCTCTATGATGCAAAGGACTAATGGTGCACACTCCTTCACAAGATTGCGAAGTTCACAAAGTGTCATAGGATCATCAATCCCGCGCTAGTTCCAACATAATGCTTTCATTGCATCCGGTAGTTCTCCTTGAAGGAACCTGCCGATCCTGATACCGAAGTAGTTGAGTCTGAGTCACCATCCTTTTTCTACCTCTTCAATAGACGATCTTGCTTTGCCTTCACACCTTCCCCCGGGCTGTCATCTTTGGGCCTCTGATCGAACTGGCCAACCAGATATGTCACATGCCCCACCCGCGTGTGCTCCTGCCCTTGCACCACCTCTTGGACCACCGTGCTGCCTAGCTCCAACCACTTCCTCACATTCTTGTCCGCTTCCATTAGGGACAACTCATTACATTTACATGGGTTGATTGATGTATCCTTGGTGTCGTCATGCCCAGAGTCATCCTGTTCATTCATGTCCTCAGATGTTCACATGCGATTGTCCCCTCTCCATGCCCATACCCCAAGCTGCTGCACTACCCTCCTCTTCTAGCTCCCCTTGGTGCTCCACGGCTCGAACCACCACGACCCCCCTCCCTATTCCCCTACTTTCACCACCAGCCAATTACCATACTGCAGATCCTTCGCCTCATGATTACCAGTGCTACATTACAAGTTTGAATGGTCGAGCATGCCACAGATGGCACAGAACTTTGGGAGCCTCTCATATTTCAGTCCAAAACTCCTCCTCTCTCCACCCTTAGGCGCCACCAATACTACTCGTTTTAGAGGTTTGTTCACATCAATCTTTACCCGCACCCACATAAAGTTGTCGACGTTCCTTCCCAACGGCACCAACTACATATACAACCCTTCTCCCACCCGAATATCTAGTTGTTCTCCACCCCCTCCTTACAAAAACCAGCCGGCACATCATGAAACTACACATACACCAGCAGCCTGTCAAGCTTCACCTCCGATGGCTTCATGATTCCATCAAATTCTTCAATAATGATAATGAATCCACAAAAATTCCATGGCCCTTCCTCCATCACCTTCCTCGAGTCTCCCAAATAGAAAAACTATATCACAATGAGGTTCTCACCGTATGCTTGAAAATCGACATCTTGCGCCAAGCTCCAAGAAAACCGCATATTCGAGTAGAACGTCATCCTACTGAAAAGATTGGGTGAGTTAACGCTAGCCACCGCTAACCAATCTATTTCTTCTTTGAGATCCTCGATTCCCTCCTCTAGATCCATATCATTAAGCTCATCGTCACTCAGATCCATATTTTGAATCAGGTCATCAAGATCTTCCACCTGTTTTCTTCTCGACCCCTTCACGCCGGATTCCTTCGATGAACTCACCATGACAATCACTGAAGCAAAATGCTAGACCAAAAAAATCTAGAAATCGAGCCAAGCAAGACGCAGCCGAGTACCAAGGCTGAGTAGCGAGACTTGCTTAGCCCTTATTCAGCTCGAGTAGCCGGAAACCAGGTCGGAGACGAAGTCTGATCTGCAAAACATCTCACGCTAGAAGGGATTTCGATGAGTGTAGCAAAACCCTAGGGGAACTTACGATGGTTGTTGCCTTTGTAATTCCTCGGGGTTCAAGTGGGTGCGAGCTCTCTACTAGCGTATAGCTCTGCGCACATAGAAGTGTACATGCGTTCCCTTAGGTGAGCCCAGAAAATTTGTGGGACTTATGGGCTGTCCCGTGAGGCCCAAATCTAGCCCACATATCCCACCCACGAAGAAGCATCCAGACCCCTACCACCGAGTTCGATGCCACGCTACAGTGCTAGATTTAGCCCACGGAATAGTCAGAGCACTATCGGCAAGCTCCGCCATGGCCACCACACCCCCACTGGTCCTTCCTTCCACTCAATCCTTCCCCTCCTCTAATTCCTCTGGCACCATCCCCATCTCTGTCGCCTCCATCTCCTTCGTCCACTCAAACCCAATAGAGCAAGGGTGCTGGTGAAGAACCGCAGGAAGCAGGCGATGAGGGGTCACGTCCGGTGGGTGGCAAGGTCTGCAAGGATTAGCCAGCTACCGGGCGAGCTCCATAAGGCACAACCGCGTCCGTGCATCAGTTAGACCACAAGGATCAGCCAGCTGGCAGCGAGCTCAAGGGGAGCAACCAAGTCTGGGAATCGATGAGGGTCGTAGGGAGCAGCCGGTTGGCGGTGAGCTCCGTAGGGAGAAACCCATCTAGGCATTGGCAAGGTCCGCAATGAACCCCCACCATCCAAGAAGAGCATGAAGAACAAGGTAAATCTCTAGCTTTGCTCCAATCGTTAAATCAATTGTGCTTGCTTGCTTGCATTGTACAAGCAGAGACTCCAGATTTTGTAGCATCCCCTACCCCTGAATTAACTAAACAATGAGCTCATGTGCAGATTCTTGCTCACTTGATTGCAGCATTTTTACCGCATATTTCTATCTCTAACATGGTTCTACTTGAGTAGGTACTCTAGCAATAAATAATATTAGCATGAGAAACTATGTCTCACTACGAAGCTTGGTAGAGAGCATAGAAACATTTTAAACCTATTTTGGTTCATGACCAATCAAGAGATGTCGAAGGAAATAAGAATTACCATATAACTATAGTTGTAACCATAGACGTGTATGGATCAACTTTGGCACTTAGTTCTTCATCAATTGTTCTATTTAGGTCTTCATAAACCGGCTAAACCTAGCATCGTAGCACGGCGTCAAACTCGGTGGGCGTCCAAATGCTGCTTGGTGGGTGGGATATGTGAGCTAGATGTGGGTCTCACGGGACAACCCATAAGTCCCACAAATTTTCTGGGCTCATCGATGGGAACCCATGTCAGTTTTATGTGGGTTGAACTATGCGGCTTAGGAGAGAGCCCATACCCACTTGCACCCTGAGGCCTGCCACCTTCTGTTTTCAATCGGTTTAGCATTGTGGATGGGCTACACCAGTTTGTCTTTTGCACAACATAGGCAATTTTAGGTGGCTGGGGCCACTCTGGTAAGTATGATGAATCAGGCTGGAGTAGAAAATTAGCCTAAAGCCATAGCTTTATGCAAAATTGGCATGGTCCAATTCGCCAAATTGGCAAAGTTTGGGAATATGTAAGATGGTCTAAAGATTAAAAAAAGACCATGTAAGATATTCTGAATGGATTACAACCTTTTTTTCCTTTCGAGGGGTAACTATAGCCCATCGCTACCAAGGTTATAGTGTGTTCGGGATTGCTCCCTGATTCTCTAGGAGTGTCAAATAGTTTCTTGTGAAATTTTAGCTTTCATTTTTTTATGTCCTACCATCTTAGTGTCCAACACCTTCGCTGCCCTATCTCTTTGTTCCCCAACGATTGCCACCATCTATTTTTTCTCATGTTGCGCAGGTGAGGACCCTAATACTTTTTCAAGAGTAATTTCAGATTTATTTCTCTCCACCTATTTTTACCTAGATCAAATTGTTATTTGAATATCCTTACCCTAATGGGTTTGTTCAAATCAGCTCGCCTAGGCGATGGTAGAGATGCCTAACCATATGCCCTGGATATGATTGCTTTCAGTGGCCAAACACTAACATCGCACCACACACCTCGTCATAGGGCCAGAGATCGACATCGGGAGAAGTTCGGTAAAAATAAGTTATTCTCCACATTTTTAGGACAATCAATAGCATTACATATGTTGCCGTGATCATCAACAGTCATAATTACCATTATAAGGTCTAGAGTATGCATCGAGAAAGATAACAAAGTCCAACACATTAATTCACCGACTTAAGGACTTGATAATTAACATGGTTAGTTGGGTATATGAATGTCTATTATGTAAGTGTACTATAAATGACTGTTGCATAGACGCAACATTGGGACCAAGCCCCAAAATCAATAACCCTAGTGCCTCCCTTCCTGTACCTCTCCTCGCCGTCGCCGTTGATGGCTGACCAGTAGTGGCAAGTCCGCTACCGAAGGTGGTGGGTGGGTCTTCAGTTATGCAGCGCATTGGCGGCACGGCTCCCGGCGGCTTGACGATGTCCCGTGTGGCTTTCTTCACGGCAGCTCAGTGGCACCTGTTTGTGTGCGGGCATGGCAGCCACCGGATCTGTCTGGTGTGGCCGGATTTGGCCCCATGCGGCCAGCCCTAGTGGTCGGCGGCCAGCGGCAGTGTGCGTGGGGCTAGAGTCCCTACACTGGCTCGACGACATGTCTTGGGTTGGTGTGCTAGCATAGATCTAGACGATGGCCGGATCTAGCCCATATGGTCGGCCCAGGTGGGGCCGGTGGCTACATGTGGTGGGCTTGGGGGCCTCCATTTGGCCCCTATCCCGCCCCTTTCTAGCTCCTCTGGCGGGTCGGATGCTACCCCTACATGTGGTGCCCTCCTAGGAGCTACTGCCTATGACCCTCCTAGTGGCTTCGCTGGTCGGCGTGACCTAGTGGGGTTGGTGTGGTGCAAGGGCGTCGTTCCCCTCCTTGGAGGCATTGCCTTGGAGCCCTGCCCCTTTCTCCACTGCTGCGATGTTCTCCAAATAAAACCTAGATCCAGTTCATGAATCTGGCGATGGAAACGTCTGACGTCATGTCCTCCTTGGTGATATAGGTTTGGAGCTTCTATTATGTGCTTGGCACCCGACGCCGATTTGTGGTGGAGGCGATGGCAATGATGACACCCTGGTGATGTTGGAGCTGATGTCTGGCGGCAGTGTAGGACCGGCGTTTCTAGTTCTATAGGACATGAATGGTGTGTCTCTCTCTTCTCCTTCGATGATGCTTGTGACCGTGAAGTCAGAGTTGCGGTGTCTATGTTGCGCGATGCTGCGTGGTGATGATGCCACGCAATCGGTGGAATTGAGGTGGTGGTGCGTGTTGGGTTGTTTCCAGCGGCTGCGGCACAACAACGGGGCCCTCTCTGCTGCTTTATTCGTGCGAAGTCGAAATCGCCTGGTTGCTAGTGCAATGGTGACGACGACGACGCCAATGTCTTTTTCAATAGGTGGGGCAGGGTTGTTTGTTGTGTTGTGCTCAGCCGGCTTATTGCTACGGCTCGATTTGTTTGGCGGTGCTCTAGGTCTAATTTAGTTAGGTAATAACCTCGTTGTGGTCGTGTTTCTAGCCCGGTTTTTTTAATTAACTAAATGTTGTATAATTTAGCACTGTTTTTTTAATGAGACATTATCCTATATTGTATTGACAGAGCTTCTGCTCTGATCGTCTGTTTTGGCAAAAATAAAAATAAAAATAAACGACTGTTGGAGCAGGATGGAATCTTCCACCTCCACCATCCCCTTCAATTGGAAGTGAAACATACTGTTATGTTTTACTAATTGGGTTATTAATTGATCAAGAGAAAATCCATCATTTGCCATTGAATAACTCCCGGGTTACGGTCTGCGATCAATTAAGCGCCTACCTCCTACAGTCAACAATGGCATAGAAGGTATCAATTTCCCTAGCCAGCGCCACGTGAGGAACATACACTTGTCAGTGGCAGATCTTTAGAACTAAGAGTTACTATGGATTTTCTTACAAACTACTCATCATGTTCCATGTAAGTTGTTGTTTGTTGAAACTTTTGACTATTAATATCTTAAAAAATAATTGGATTAACCACCACGTAAATTTATCTCAAAAAGTAAAATTTTAGAATATGTACTTTATTGTATTTTATAAATATGTTATAATATATATCAGCAGTTAAAGTTATGTTTTAAAGGTACGTCAATGTGTAAAACGATGGCTTTTAGAAAATTGAAAGGAGTAACCTTGCCCATAGCATACTCACCAAGTAGAAAAGCTCAGTTATTTTCTAATTCGTACCATAATTACGCTGTACCCATCGTTTTTTATTGAAAACATAATTTTTCATTAACCTTGATGCACAGGGCTACCAAATCAGATGCAAACACTAATTTGCTCGAGCCACGCTCAGCTCGGCACATCCAACTCAGCTCATGGGCTACCATACATTAATGAACGACAAAAACATAACTTCCTCCGATCAAAAGACAAAATGCATAGACTCCTTAATTAACTAACGCTCCAGATCTGTTAGATCATACTCAAACTCATTTGTACGTGGTACCCACAAAAAGTTCGTACCAAACAGTTTAACTCCCAACACCATCTTTTTCGCCAGCCCACTTGGCGGAACCAAGAGAACGTGCCATCCTCCGGTACGGTAGAGTCCTAACAAAACCGATCTGACGAGAGACATGACTTAGGAAACCGGCCCACCTAGAGGGTGGCTAGAGGATGGCCGGCGCATCTGTATAGATTATTTTTTCTAGGAAACTCATTTATTAATTATTTAAATCTTAGTTGTCCGTATAAATAAAGGAGGTGAATATTGTTTATTTAAACGTCTAAGACTTTGTACTCGTAAAAATCAATTTAATAAAAAGAAGAGCATCAGTCCTACATCCTTGTGTCTCCTCTACTTTCTACGTTGTGCTTGTGTTTGATCTACTATACGTTGCATGGCCATTGGATTAAACCTTGTGACGTTAATTGTATAACATGTTATCAATACCAATTGGCCTGCGGGCCTGTGGATCAGGCTCCCTTTACATTATTTTTCAAGGTAATCATCATATCAATGACTATCAATTTAGTAGATTACATTTTATGCTTAGATTGCTTTTGTTGCCGCCTTGCTTGATACATTGAATTTCAATATATTACCTATGGTGCTCTCAATAAACTGGAGATCAATCAAGTCTGACATAATGAACGTCACATGTCAATCACGAAGCGTTGACCGGTGGAGCTAGAATGATTATCAGTCTTGCATCCACGCTAAAACCGGGCGCAGCCGGTACGACACCAAGACGATGCCAACATGCCACACGCGCACGCGTTGCTCTAGCCATGCTTGCCGACCATGCAGTTCAGGCGGTCGGGTGGGTCGCAGTGCATATGCACGCACTGCTCTAGCACGCTTGCCAACCATGCAAGTCAGATGGGTGGGTAGGCCACGGTGCACGCCCACACGTGGACATAGCCGCGCTTGTCGACCGTGGAGGTCTGGTGAGCGAGCGGGCTCCAGCGCACTGCCGCAGTGGGCCTGCATGCAGACATACACTTTTCAGCATATCATAAGTCAAGTTCTATTGTTAAAGTATTTTCAATGATGCTTCTTCTTCTGCCGGATGTTTATTGAATTCAATACTTCAAAATATAGAACTCGTGTGGCATCTCAAAACGATGGAAGGAGAACTTTTTCTCGTAGACAGCAGCACCACCAACACCACTTTAAGAGTCAAAATATCTTTGCTCTATCATAAAGAAGACTGGAATTATTCTAACCATAGCGAGAGTGATTCGCATATTGTAGGTTCAGGAAGAGCCACTGTCACTCTACCATTGGTACTACGTTAGTTTTGGAAGAAGCTTTGTTGTACCCCAAGTCAATAAGGTCACTTCTTATCTTTAAAGACATCCGAACAAATGGGTTTCATGTAGAAATTGAGGATGACTTTGGCAAAGAATAGCTTCTCATCAGGAAGCGTGAGGGGTATGAAAAACAAGTGCTTGAAAACCTCTCTTCCTTCACATTCAGATTATACTACACTCAAATAAAATCACATGAAGTGTACATAGCTCTAAAAATAACTCTGAAGCTCAGAATTATTCTGTCTCTCGCATGACAAACAGGACCATTTAGGTCTAGGAATGATGGCAAAAATTATAAACAATGCTATTAGCTACGGTCTTAGCATAAGAACTTCCCAAATCAATAAGATTTCATGTGCACTGCATGTGCATACGGGGAAGTAATGACCGGATCATCTGCATCAAAAGTGAGGGATGCAAATCTGGCATTCCTAGAATGAATCCAGAGAGATATATGCTATCATATTCAACCCATTTTTGGGTCATTTAGGTACTTCATGGTACTAATAGATGCATCCATTAAATGATCACATGTATGTTTGCTCTCAACGAGGAGTCATGCTTTTGCAAAGCTGATTTCCCAGATCATTCAATTGAAGGCCAACTTCATTGATCACCACATCAAATCCATCAAAATGGATAATGCTGGAGAATTCACTTCAAAAGCATTTGATGATTATTGCATGGTGATGGAAATTAAGGTGGAGCATTCTGTAACACAAGTTCATATACAGAACTGAGACTTGCAGAGGCACTGATCAAGAGGATCAAATCCATTGCAAGACCTCTCCGGCAAAATTAAAAATTACCAACATCCTGCTGGGGACATGCAATCCTACACGCAGCAACTCTCATCAACCATAGACCATCTGCATATAATACCAGGTTGCCTCATGAACTAGTATGGAGAATGCAACCCCAGGTTTCCCATATTCGAAGATTTGGGTGCAATGTGTAGGTACCCATCCCACCACCGCAGCGAACCGCTATAGGCCCACACAGGAAGTCTGGGTTATAAGTTGGTTTTGGATCAGCATCCATTATTTGGTACTTACACCCTCTAGGTTTGCTAATTGTATCTTTGATGAGGATCTATTCTCGACATTACGGGGAGAGAATCAAACCCTTGATGGAAAATGTCGAGAAATCCAGTTCGAAGCAGCTCGGTAAACAAGAGATAAGAAAGCATGAGTCTTTTTTCTTTATTTGCGCATTTTGCATTGATTGAAAGGAGTCAAAGAGGCTATGAACACTACAACACAGCCCCCTATTCTAGGGCACTTTATCAAACCTGACATTTAGCCTAAATGCCACAAAAAACAGTATCCACGGCACTTTATTTTATTTCGCGGCACTTAATATGAGGGCACAAAAATATGCCGGCTTAAACCATTGAGCAGCACTTATATGTGTCGGCAATTCTCAAACTTGCTAGGGCAGTTTGGATATGCCAGCCTAGACCTATCGCGGCACTTATAATTGGCGCACGGGGCTGTAGAAAATGAGCGGGTAAAAAATTGGTGCGCGCGGTTGAAAAGGTGAAAAATTCCCCACACTTATCCCTAGCCCGTCTTTCTCCCCACATCAGTCCCATAGCTTCACCTCGCCACCGCCACCGCCTAACCCCATCATCGGTGCGCCCTCCCTCACGTTGCCACTGCTGCCTGCCACACAATACCATCGCGCCACCGGCCAACACGTTGCTGCCCTGCCGACGGTGCCCGCTCACTTACCTAGCCCCCATTGCCTCCCCCTCGCCTCTCGCCATCGCCAGGAGGTTCAGCGTCGCCGCCCCCACCCGCCCATCGTGACCAGCTTGCCATCGATAGGAGGTTTAGCGTCGACGCCACCCCCCACCCGCCCATCCTGACCTCGCCATCACCACGAGGTTCAGCGTTGCCGCCCCCCACCCACCCATCCTGACAAGGTGACCACCGAGCGCCCCGGCCACCAAGCCATCCACGCCATCGCCGCCCACGGGAGCCCCCTCACCGTCCGCCACGCTTTGGATCCCCCTCACCTCCATCGTTGCCGAGCCCGGCGCCATCGCCAGAAGGTTCAGCGTCAACGCTACCCCCACCTGCCCATCCTGACCTCGCCATCGCCAGGAGGTTCAGCTTGGTTGCCGGCACCCAGCCACAAAGGAGCCCCAATCCAATTGACTGTAGGTTTGAGTTATTTTGATGCTTTCTTTTCTTTTTGGGTTTCCTCTAATCCTCAGAAATCATCACAATCCAATGAAATCCCCAATGATTCGTTGTAATTTTACTGAGATAGACTGCAATTTTACTGAAATCAATTGCAATTTTACTAAAATCCAATGAAATTGCAATCTAGTTTTGAGTTATTTTGATGCTTTCTTTCCTCAACAACAACGATACTACTACTGAGCAATTGGCTAATTGCTTTCACATAAGGAAATAGAACAAAGAACACATGGTGCTATTGCTAGGATCATTGTCAGACTGAACTCCTTGAGCACTTGGTACTGTAAATAAACATAAATTAAGCAAATATACTGTAAGACTTGAGGAACATTGAGGAAAAAAATCAATGGATGCTTATGTCATGCATGTTATTAACTCCACTTGATTGCAAAAGGGCGTTTGGTCAACAAATGTAGTAATTCATATACATATATGCCAGGCAATATGTGTTGAGCCATTGGCAAAAGAGCATGCTTCACACAATATGGCTAGCAAAAACAAGTCCACAAGATATAAACAGTCTCAGTATCTTATTTAGCTATGTGCATCTATATACTCTTTTAACTGCTATGAACTGAAAATAGTGGCAATTGCTAAAGAGGTAAATCTTAATGATGGATCTGAAGCATACCTGAATATACCCTATCTTTTATTTTGGCAGTTATGGGAAGTTCATTTCGTTTTGCTTTCATTTGAGCTAATGTTGTTGTCACCTTGGGTGTTTAGGTGCGATTCATTGCTTACGGAGCAGATTGAGGAGGAAATGATGGCAACTATTGTGTGACAAGTTGGAAGCACATTATTGTTATTGCTCTCTTGGTGAGTTCCTGATTTGGTACTAATAATTTGATAGTAGCACAAACATGGACAAGAAATGGATGCATTTACCTAGGCAGACAGTTGCTTACCAAAATGGTATGAGGGATTTTATTGAGTTTGCCTTTTCCAAATCAGCCAGAGATGAGACAATCCATTGCACTTGCAATAGTTGTGGTAATCTGTATTGGTTAGATAAGAATACTGTGTATGATCACCTTATCTGCAATGGCTTTCTGGTAGGATATAGTGAATGGATGTTTCATGGTGAGGATTGGCATTCTCAGCCTGATGGTAGCTCAAATCCACAAGTGCAAAATAATCAGGGTGATGAAATAGATGCTATGCTTAGGGAAGGACTTGGTGTTTTTGACCAGAGCACAAGAGATGCAAACTGTAGTGATGACGACAAAGAGTTAGATGTGGACACAGAAACATACTATAGGTTGACCAATGAAGCTAGTCAAGAGTTATACCCATGTTGTGAGAGGTTCTCAAAGCTGCAGTTCATTGTTAAACTCCTTAACATAAAAAGTTTATGGGTAAGTAATGGTTGCTTTGAGGAGCTTCTTTTACTTCTAAAGGAAGCACTTCCTGAAGGTGAAAAATTGCCCAAGAGCCATTACGAGGCTAGTAAATTTGTTAAAGATGTTGGTCTAGGATATAATAATATCGATGCTTGCATAAATGACTGCATATTATATAGGAAAGAGTATGCCGATGCCACTTCGTGCCCAACTTGCCACACTTCTAGGTGGAAGTCTGTAAAGGTTGGCCTTGATGGAAAGTGTGTGCGTAGAGTTCCTGGAAAAGTTGTTCGTCATTTTCCACTTAAAAGAAGGCTACAGAGGATATTTATGTCCGCAAAGACTGCATCTGGGGCGAGATGGCATAGCGAAGGGCGTACAAAGGATGGCTTGTTGAGGCATCCAGCTGACGCTACCTTATGGAAAAACTTTGACATTACACATCCTAAGTTTGGCTCTGAATGTCGTAATATTAGATTGGCTTTGGCATCAGATGGCTTCAATCCATTCGGAAATGTAGCGTCTCTCATAGCACATGGCCTGTTATTTTGATTCCGTACAATTTTCCACCATGGATATGCATAAGCCGTCAAATTTTATTTGTCCTTGCTAATCCCTGGCCCAAAATCCCTTGGAAATAATATGGATGTTTATCTCCAGCTATTAGTCGAAGAACTTGATGACTTGTTTGTTAGAGGTGTAAGGACATTTGATGCATCTTGTTCAGAATGGTTCACTCTACATGCTGCACTTCTAGGGACTATTAGTGATTACCGAGGTAATGCATACCTATCTGGAAGGAAAACTAATAGAGATGTAGGGTGTGTTACCTGCTATGATGGGACTTGTTTCCTGCCATTGAAGCATGGGCGCAAGGCCTGTTACATGGGGCACCGCAGGTTCCTACCTTTGAATCATAAGTTTAGGCAAGAAGCAAAGGCATTTGATGGTACCAAAGAGTTGAGAGAAGCTCCTGCTCCAATTTCTGGAAATGATGTGTCTGAGCAAACTAAGGATTTAAAGGTAGTCTTCGGAAAGCTAGAAGAGAAGAGGCGTGCAAAGAAACGACGATGTGGAGATGATGAGGCGCAACCGAAGTGGCATAAGAGATCTTGTTTCTTCCAGCTGCCTTATTGGAAGACCCTTCTAATACGGCATAATCTCGATGTGATGCATATGAGAAGAATGTATTTGACAACATTGTAAATACTCTTCTAAATGTCGACAAAAAGTCAAAGGATGGTCTAAATGCTTGACTTGATCTCCAAAATATGGGCATAAGGCCAGACCTCCATCCAATTGAAGAAGGAAACTATACTCATTTGCCACCAGCAATCTTCACAATGAACACAACAGAGAAAAAGATGTTTTGTCAAGTATTAAAAGATGTTAAGTTCCTAGATGGCTTTGCATCTAATTTACATGGCAAGGCGCTTGATCAAAGGAAACTAGTTGGTCTTAAGAGTAATGACTATCATGTTATAATGCAACACTTGCTGCCACTAGCCATGAGAAGAATTTTGCCACCAAAGGTCTGCACAACTTTGATTCGTTTGAACAACTTTTTCAAGCAAATATACTCCAAAGTTATTAGTGTCATAGAGATGGAAAAAATAGAATTTGAGATGCTGAAACATTGTGCCTCCTTGAGAAGATTTTTCCACCTTCCTTCTTTGATATGATGGTTCACTTGTGCATCCATCCTCCAAATGAAGCTAGGCTTGCTGGGCCAGTATAATATCGAAGTATGTGGTCTATTGAGAGGTGTGTTGACTAAATCAGCTTATTTTTTTAATTGCATACCTTTTGGTTACTTGAAAATATGTATTTAATTTATAGGTACCTAAAGAAGTTAAAATCGATGGGTAAGGACACGAAGTCACCCAGAACGATCTATAGCTGAAGGCTATGTGTTAGATGAAAGCATTACCTTCTGTTCACGATACTTGAGTGGTTGTCAAACTAGTTTGAATCAGAGAGGTCGCAATGATGACAATAATAATGATAGTTGCACAACTATAATGCCATATCTTCAAAAAGTGGGTCGTCCTTTGGTGGGTAACTATATCACAGAGTTGGACAACATATCCTGGGTGCAGGCTCACCGATATGTTTTAGGCAACTATGAGCACATTGGGCCATATATCAAGTATGTTATGCTATTTTGAGTCATAAATTAATATTTTTATTTGTTGGTACACTTATAGAATGTTCTAAATATATGCAGAAAGCACCTTGATTATCTCTCAGCAAACAATCATCTTAGAAAGCGAGATATAGACCGCATTCATCATGAAACTTTCCACACATGGTTTGCTGAATATGTAAGTATATAGCTAGTTTGGGTATGCATATGGTTATAAGTTTTCTAGGTTGTAATGTACTATTATTATGGTCTTCTAGGTCAATCAAATGGCTATTGAAGATACTAAAGCTCTAGAAGAATTACAAGTCCTTGCTAACAAGCCTTATAGAATAGTGACCAAATATAGCAGCTACGCTATAAATGGTTATAAGTTTCAAACGAGGAGTTATGGAGAGGCTAAGAGCACTCAAAATTTTGGTGTAGCTGTGGTTGCACAAACATCTAGCTTCTCTAATGCTAAAGATCAAAACCCAATAACAGGAGAAGTTACATACTATGGTATCATCAAAGAAATCATTGAGCTTAATTACACGGACAAAGGGTCAGTCGTGTTGTTCAAGTGTGATTGGGTTGATACTGTTCGAGGTAGAGGGTTGATACTGTTCGAGGTAGAGGTATCAAAAAGGACAAATTTGGAATTACACTTGTTAATTTCAACCACTTGATAAACGAAGGTGTCAACATGTGTGATGAGCCATTTATTATTCGAGAGAAGGTACACAAGTATATTATTCACAAGATCCTATTGACAAGGAGTGGCATGCTATATTGTTTCGAGACCTAAGAGATAATTTTGACTTGGCCTCAAGAGATGATGATGATGATGATGATGAGGGTGACTTGGGCTATTGTAACGAACGCATAGAGCCTTTTATTGAATCTCCACATGTTGATATTGGTGATGATGATATGTGTGCTAGGACATATATTAATGCGATGATTGTTGACGAGCGGTACATGTTCAATTGAAAACACCTCTTCATTTCTGTATTTTCTATTACCTTCTATCTCTGGTTTGTTATTGGTATATATTACCATGTTTGTAATATCCTTTTTTTGTGCAGGATTGCAGATGGCAGGAAGGAAAAGAGAAGATGCAGGAAAGAAAAGAAAAGATGCTAAAAGTAAAGAACCTTATGAGGATTTGCGTGTTGTTAAAATTGCAAGAAACAATGAATGTCTTAAGAAACTTCCTATTAGTATTCAGAATCTGAAGCTAATACACATACCCGGTGCATGTTCATCTCAATCTAAACAAAACAATGGAAAGGTAGATGCGTGTAGGATATATTTTAGTCAACTTAGCCATTCATTCTTGCAATATTTAACCTGGTAAATAATATTCGTGGCAGGATTCCCTAGTTAACCATGATGAAGATGCGAAAGATGTTGATCCTGATTATGAGGATAATGAAGAAATGGATGATGATAGTGATGGTAATGACAACGATGAGATTGATGAGGGGGAAGATGGAGTGCATTATGAACGTGTGGGAGAGGTGCATGGTATAATGCTTTCCTCTCTATAGTGAGACTAAATCTACCTTAACAAGTATAATTAGTTTTTGTTTTATTGTTATAGCCACTTCTGTACAGTCTTATCTTACATGGAGAATTCCAATGTAGTGCAACTTCCTAAGGGAAAGAATGTGAGGGGTCCTACAAAGATGAAGTGGATCACAGCAACTCAAGGAAAAGTAAAGATTTATGTGAAGACCAATCGATATGGCCAACCTTGTGGGTTAAAAACTTGCAACTTCACAAATTACATTGCATACCTAGTCAAAGGTGGTGACCTTTCCTTAATGCACAAAGATTGGAGAAAGGTTAAAGATAAGAAAAAGATTTGGGATATAGTCAATGCAGTTTCTCTTCACAAATTACTTTCTATATATGCATGTCTTTCTTCTTTCATGCAACTAGTGTGATTATTCTGACTGAACAATACAAATTGCAGAAATATTTTATAATTGATCCCATATGTGAAGGCTGGGTGATGGCATCTGCTTCAAAGAAATGGCGTGACTTCAAGAACACATTGAAGAGAAAGTACTTTGATGAGAATCTAACTGAGGAAGAGAATGTTGCAAAAGGATGTGATAAAAGGATTCCTGCACAAGAGTGGAAATGGCTTGTGAACCATTGGTGCCAGGAAGAGACAAAGGTTTATATAATTAATATGTAATTCTGCTTTATGCTCTATACTAAGATTTATATTCATATTGTAGGCTAGATCTCGACAACAAAAACAAGTTCGTGCAAACCAAGCCACTGCACTTCATACATGTGGATCAAGAAGTTATGCTGTCGTATCTGACCAATTGGTGAGCTTCATCTCCAAATATTCTTGTAGTTTCTCTTGTTTTTGTTGAATACACTCAAACTAACATCTCATGTCCATGTTGCACATTCTTTGTTATCTGTAACTTAATAAGGAAGGAGATCTTGGCCGTGAACCTTCTCGGGCTGAAATGTATATCGTTACACACACCAAGGAAAATGGGCAATCCCTTAATGCAGAGTGTCAAGATAAGATAGTAAGTGTTCTGAGAATGCATACATTTCATATAGTACGTGTCTTGAGAATGCATACATTTCATACATGTCAATTTAGTGTATTCATGAATGTAATTATCACAGGATGTGATACGAGATAGGATAGAAAATGATCACAGCCTTGCATTCAAAACAGTGGATGATGGTGACTTGTATGCTGACCTCTTTCCACAAGTGCAAAAAGGAAGAATACGCGGATTGGGATTGTTACCTAGTGGATCAAAGTCTATTGCTCTAGCAAGAACTACAGCTACAATGAGACAAATGGAAGAGGAAAATGCACAGCTTAAAGCTACGATGGAGAGTGCTGAAAGGAGAGCAGAATTAAATGAACAGAACTACAATGAACTAAAGAGCATCGTACTTTCCTTGCAAGGATCATCACCAAGAGTTGGATCTGTCGATGCTCATACTGGATCACCAGGAGTTGGATTTAGTGGTGCAGATATAGGAGCAACGTCTGTCGGCGCAGATATAGGAGCAAGGTCTGTCGATGCTTGTGATAGAGAAGAATCTGTTGGTGCTGGGCAATGGAGCAGTCACTGCTAATAGAGTAGCAAGGTCCCTTTGTGTTGACAAAGAGTGGTTGGTTCTAGCAGACATCAAAGAACAACTGATCATCCTAACAGACAGGTGATGCATTTTAAATGACTTGTGTATTTCTTAATGTTTATCATATGGCTCTTCAATTACTTTCTTAGTATAGTAATTGCTTCATGTTGGTAATTGACCCTTATTAGGAAATGGCTAAAGCAAATGGTCAACAATTACAGTCCTTGTCTTCTGGCAATCGGGTGCATATCAAGAAATTGGACCAAACAGGGACCAAGAAGGTTGGATAGGAACTTCATAAGGTATTTTTTTTGGAATCCTTGTACTCATATAAACTGAAATGTTAGAATGGGGACTAGCTTTTACATATATGTACATTGGTATTCATTTATGTAGACGGGTGTGGAAGTTGCTTTGCACTCACCAAGCAGCTCCCACATTGTGGCATATGGGAGACTTGGTCGCACAAACAAAAATGCAAAAGGCATGGATGGACTGCCCTTAGGGGAGTTCTATGAGGTCTTTATTGATGTTGTGGTTGACACCCAAGTCATCTTGCCTAGACCGCAAGGGTAGGTTATTAAGTTGGGTGCTGCTCTTGGCCGCTGCATCACGTGGCCATTTCAGAATGTATGGAACTCCACTACCATAATGAACTGTACGACTTCTGTATTCCTATTGCTTACTTGTAGTGTTATTTTTATTTGTAGGTTGTTCAAATGGATAGATCACCTCTGAATATACTCAAGCGCCCAACAGGTAATAAAATTCTAGTATTTGTTTTTGACCAAGTATTTCATAGTAGCTGATTTCCTGCTTGCCAGATCCTGCATGTTATCTCAGATTTCACGGTGCATAAGTAAAGAACCTTTGCATGCATGTTATCTCAGATTTCAATATTTATTTTTCTCCATGCTAATTATCTCAGGTTTTGTTCATTATTGCAGCTAGTTATCTCACCTTCTCTTTGCTTGCCCAGATTGCCACAAGTGATGAAATGACGTCGACCTTGCTCTTGCTCCTTTTGTGATCATGCAAGTGTTTGGACTGCATAGATGATGCTAATTTTTTGGTAGACCTAGCTTTTCTAGGTAGATATATAGTAATTAATGTCATGCTGCCAACCTACCTAGCTTTTGTTGCTAAATATTAGGGACGTTACTCTTTTGTGAGACTAATGACATAAGTTTGCTTTTGCTATATTTTGGAGTTTGTCAGTGTTGGGGTCTGGGTCTGGACATATGTATTATACCCTGGGCATGGAACAAATGTAATATATATGACATGGGCATGGTGTAAACTCAGTTTAAGATTTACCATGTATGGAATGAAATTAGATCCCCTAAGGTGTAGTAGTTAACTTTGGGATCTTTGCCGAGTTAAAATGAAATGAAATGACTGATGACTATATTCAAATGTGTATAAAGGCGGTGTGCTATGTGATTTTCTAGAAACTGGTTTAATTTCTGTTATGTATGAAAATGTAATGATATTGCTTGAAGTGTATTTCTTGTGCTATGTGTATGATGTCATGGATGAATCGTATACACATTGATTATGATATAAATAAAAATAATTGGATATATATATACACACACACACAGTAATGTGTATTTGGAAATTCCTAGGATAATCAAATTACATGACACATAGAAGTGCCGTGGTAGACAAATGTGTATTTGGAAATGCCTTGGGATGATCAAATTCACGGCACATACTAACTGCCGTGATAGACCAAACGTGGCACATGATAAGTGCCGCGCTAGACCAATCCTCGGCACATATATTGTGCTAGACTAGACGCAAAATATGGCACATACTAAATGCCATGATAGACCAAACGTGGTACATGATAAGTGCCGCACTAGACCAAACTCCGGCACATATATTGTGCCAGACTAGACGCATAACACGGCACATAACATGTACCGTGGAGCTAGACCGTAGACGGCACGTACTAAGTGCCGCAGTAGACTAAAGACGGCACATTTTGTAAGTGCCGGGTTAGACCAACTGAGGCACATGAAAAGTGCTGCCCTTGCCTAAGTGCCGAGAAAAAACTTTCCCCGATGGCATTTTTTCCGACTATCAAAATGTGCCGTGAAAAAACTTTTGCTGGCACTTAGACGCTTTTGCTGGCACATAGAAATGCCCCCACAGCTCAACCGTGTTGTAGTGGAAAGAGGCTTGTTAGAATAATAAATATGAATGTTAAGGAAAGACTGAACGCATATGTTATTCTAAGAGGCTAAAGTAAAGTCTTGCGGCTGAACCATCTCGTTATTAAGGAGAGGGCCCGGAGATCTTGAATCGAAAAAGTGGCATTTTCTATCAGAAAATGAATCCGCTTTCTAATGGCCATTTCGGTCCATTGTGGTTGTCTTGCAAAGAAGGTATTTAGCGCAAAGAACTTCTTCCGCTTTTGGGGATTCCACTAATTTTTGGAAGCCACAGGGATCCATGCTTTGGACCCACACACTAGTGAGGCAAACACTAAAAGTTCAAAGAATAATTGATTTGTAAGCATTAGTGAATCAGCTGACTGATTCCTTTACTGACCATAAAACATTCTAATGTCACATATACCTGCAAGAAATGCACCAGAGAGAGTAGAGGTCGCACCTCATACCATCCATGTTGAGAGGCCTATTTGTTCCAATAAGAGGACAAGGACTCTGCATCCTAAACCCCTAGTACCTGAAGATGTCGGGGGGAAAGGGGCAAGGGGACTTGCCTGTCTAGGTCAATAAAGTACCATAAAGAAAGAATAAGAAGGAGAGCTAGTTGAGACCTGGCACAAGTATAGAGCAAAAAGAAAATGGCATTCTAGACTTGAACCTCCCTATAGAGGAAGAAACCATAAATGATCTTGTGCCCGTAAAGAAAAATAATATGACTCTAGATGAGCACAATTAAGAAGCTCTTCACGAAGAGATTTCTATCAATTATATTGACACAGGAGAAACTTTTAATCAAGTAGAACAAGTATAAAAAATTGCTTTGCTACCAAATTGCCATAATCATAAATGTCGATCTAGAACCTGCATCCCTTGTAGAGTGCAAACAAAGATTAGATTGGGAAGATTGGAAGAAGGCAATACAAACTGAATTACAATTGCTTTATAAAAGAGAAGTATTTGAGAAAGAAACTCGTACAAAATCACGTATATCATGTGGGATATAACTGGCTATTCGTTCGCAAGAGGAACAGATTGAACCAGGTAATAAGATATAAAGTGAGACTTGTTGCTCAAGGTTTCACCCAAAGGGAAGAGATTGATTATGAAGAAAAATATTCTTCAGTCATGGGTGGAATTACCTTTAGATTTTTAATCAAAATGGTAGTAAAACTGAACTTAAAAATGGTATAAGTGGATGTGGTTGGAGCATATTTATTTGGTAATCTTGATTTGGATATTTATCTGAAGGTACCTGAAGGTGTACTACTGCAGAACCAAGGCAGAGCTAGTCGAGGCTTGTATAGCATAAAACTCCAAAAATCACTATATGGGTTAAAGCAATCTGCATGGATGTGGTATAATCACTTGAGTGACTTTGTATGCAAGAAAGGCTACACAAACAATGAAGATTGTCCTTGTATATTTATATGAAATCACAAAATAGTTTCTATATAATATCTATATTGATGATTTGAACATCATTAGGACACCGGAAGATATAGAGAAGCGAGCTTATACTTGAAGTCTAAGTTCGAGATGAAAGATTTGGGTAAAACCAAGTTCTGTCTAAGCTTACAACTTGAGCATACCCATGCAGGAATATTAGTGTACCAATTTGCGTACACCCATAAATTATTGGAGAGATTTAATTATGAAAAAATTTATCCAACAAAACCCCCTATGATAGTAAGATATTTATAGCAAGACAATGACCCCTTTAGACCTAAGAAAGAGGGGGAGGAAGTTCTAAGGCCAGAACCCCATGCTGAAGTGCAATTGGAGCACTTATGTACCTAACAAACTACACTAGACCGTAATAGTGCATTTTCAGTAAACCTATTAGGAAGGTACAATGTTGAACCCACCAAGAGACATTGGAATGGGGTCAGGAAAATCCACAGCTATCTTAAGGGATCACTTGGGTTATTTTATAGAAAGAACTATCACAGGGTATGCAGACGTTGGTTTCTTGTCCGACCCACACAATGCAACTCTCAGACGGGATTTGTATGTATAAGTGGAGGGACTGCCGTATCCTAGAAATCATCAAAGCAAAGCCTTGTGCCAACATGGATGAACCACTTGAAAATAATTGCACTATTTGAAGCGTAACTAGAATACGTATGGCTTGAAGGGATGGCGAATCACATACAATAATCATGTGGGTTTGAACATCATCCAAACCCGACTATTATTTATGAAGATAATGATGCATGTGTCGCACAATTCCGATGGGATATGTAAAAAGTAACCTCAGGAAACATATCAATCCCAAGTACTTTTTGTTCACGAATTACAGAAGATGAATCAAGTAAAAGTTTTACATATAAGTTATGCGAAAATTACACCTAGCTTTGAAAGGTATATTCGTGGAATAGGTGTGATGAGACTTAGAGGAGTGCACGCTTTAGGGGGAGATTCTACTCAGAATCTCTGGACATCTCGATATAATCACGAAGATCAATGAGTTGCACTCTTTTCCATTTAATGAGTTTTTATTAACGTTTCTCGATTAATGGTTTTACGTATGCCATGTAGTATTTCTCTATTTTTTTCCTTATTAATTCTTTTCTAAAACTTTAGAAAGATATGGGTATTTCGTGGTAATTATTCAAGAAGAAGTGTTGAAAACCGATCCATTTAAGAGGTGGTCGACGCATCCGCATGGGGCGCCCCTTAGGGCAAGTCCAGCAGCCCCCGATTGCCTCCCCGATAGCTAGAATAGGGGAGAAACTCAGAAAACATGGCTCCAGCAGCTCCCCAATTGCCTTCTCGACTATCGGCGCTCCCCGAAATCGAGCTCCCTCTCCCCTATCTTTTTCGGGGCAGCAGTGGCTCCCCAATCCCTCCCCGATCCGCGCGACGGCGCCAACAGCTCCCTCCGGAAGTGTCCTTCCCGCCACCACGCCACCTCGGGGTCCGGGAGGAGGGAGGAGGAGGGAGGCGAAGGCGACGGAGGGAAGGCAGTCGCCGGCGGAGAGAAGGCGGTGGCGGGGTCCGGCGGAGCCCCCGGGAGGCGGCGTGGCCCGGCGGGATCTCGGGAGGCGGCGGGAGGCGGTGGCGGAGGGAAGGCGGTCGCCGGCGGAGGGAAGGCGGCAGCGGGGTCCGGCAGAGCCCTCGCGAGGCGGCGTGGCCCGGCGGGATCTCGGGAGGCGGCGGGGAGGCGGTGGCGGAGGGAAGGCGGTCGCCGGCGGAGGGAAGGCGGCGGCGGGGTCCGGCGGAGCCCTCGGGAGGCGGCGTGGCCCGGCGGGATTTCGGGAGGCGGCGGGGAGGCGGTGGCGACGTGGCCTGGCGGGGTGACAGAGGGAAGGCGGTCGCCGGCGGAGGGAAGGCGGCGGCGGGGTCCGGCGGAGTCCCCGGGAGGCGGCGTGGCCCGGCGGGATCTCGGGAGGCGGCGGGGAGGCGGTCGCGACGTGGCCCGACGGGGTGGCGGAGGGAAGGCGGTCGCCGGCGGAGGGAAGGCGGCGGCGGGGTCCGGCGGAATCCCGGAGGGTGGCGCGGTGCGGCGGAGCTCCGGGAGGTGCCAGCGGCGTTGCTCGGCGGAGGCGGCAGCAGGCGTGGGCGGTGGTGGTGCGGCGGAGCGCGAGGGGGCGGACCGGCGGAGTGCGGAGGAGTGGCGTGGGCAGATTGCTACTGCTGCTTGTGATTTTTTTTTGAGAAGCTACTTGTGATTTTTGTACTGCTTGCAGTTGCTACTGGAATATAGGGGAGATGGTTTAGGAGAGCTGTTGGAGTTAAACAAATTTTAGGAAAGAATCTTTTAGGAGAGTCCACTATGTAGAGATTTAGGGGAGACATTTTAGGATAGCTGCTGGGCTTGCTCTTAAGAGACCAACTTATGATCAATTATTCAAATCTTAGCCATCACATAAATAATTTATATTATTTAAGATTCATATATTTATAAAAACTAATTTAGAAAGAGAAGAACATTATTTTTATATCCTCGTCTATATTTTAATTTCTACGATTTAATTGGTTTGATCTGCTGCTCGTGACACGCGCGAAGTTGGTTTTGTAACAATGCCAAACTCGAATGCGCGTGTCCAGCCGATCCCAACCCACCCCCTCCGACACCCCGCCGCCGAAACGCGCATCCGCCGCCTGTTCTCCTCTGACTGCTTCCCCGCCGGCCGAGTCAATCCACCTGCTGAATGCAAAACCACCCCGATTCCCCTCCGTTTCCACCCAAAAATTCCAGGAGAAGCAAAAGCCTGCCAGAATGCGTCCTCTCCTCGCTGCCCTCCTCACCGCCGCTGCCCTCCTCTTCCTCCACCTCGCGGCCGGCCAGCGATTCCGCGGCTTCTCCTACCCTCCTCGACTGCGGCGCCGCGGCCCCCACCACCGACCGCCGCGGCCTCCGCTGGGATCCCGACACGCCCTACATCTCCGCCGGCTCCCCCGCGCGCTCCCGGTCCAGGGCCTCCTCGACCCCGCCCTCGCCACCCTCCGCGCGCCTTCCCGCACCGCCCCGCCGCCAAGTACTGCTACGCGCTCCCCGTCGACCGCAACCGCCGCTACCTCCTCCGCCCCAGCTTCTTCTATGGCTCCTCCTCGCCGCCGCCTCCAGTATTCGACCTGATCGTGGACGGCACGTTCTGGACCGCCGTCGACACCATCGCCGACAGCCTGGCCGGCAGCGCGTCTTACTACGAGGCCGTGTTCCCCGGCGAGGGGCAGGAACATGACCTTCTGCCTCGGCGTGAACCCCGACTACACCGAGGCTGGCCCGTTCATCAACGCGCTGCAGGTGATCCAGCTTGATGATTCGGTCTACAACGTGACGGATTTCCGGAGCAGCGCGATGGGGCTCATCGCGCGCACCAAGTTTGGCTCCACTGGCGACGTTGAGAGGTGAGTGCCCGACCTCTCTGGTCTTAATTCCAGTGCCCTTTTATGCTTAGTGATGAAATGCTAGATATTCTGTGATTTCCGATAGTTTGAGTAGAGCCGACTCAATGTTGGCAGGGTGGAGAATGCTGTGGATCTGTAATTGACAGGCATATGTGAATTTTATTCACAGATAGTACCAATTGGATCAGTTTTTGATGGACTAAATGGGTCTAGGTTTGAGCTGTTCTAATCTGGTTAATGTTGTCATGTAAAGTATCCATGGACCGTGGTTGAAAAACTTTTTATTGGGTAGATCTAGTGGGACTGGATTTCTTTTGTTCTTCTAGATCTTGCTAATGTGATCTCCTCAGTCCATCTCTTCTTCACAAGACACTGTGCGATGTATCAGGGGCCTATTTTGTTTTTTTTAATAGAATTTTCCTTAAGTAATTGGCAGATGGCCCTTGAAGGATATCTTATGTCAATCACATGTTTGCTTTCTGAACATTGAGTTTCCTTTTTGCCTTTTAAGTGCTATGGTCATGCTGCGTGCTGGTGCTGCTTCAGCTCCTATAGCATATGGAGCAATGAACATGGTCCACCAATATCAAACAAATGGAATTCGCCATGTCGAATTTACTTCCCTAGTTTTTAAGCTATGAATCACCAAAAGTTCCTAAACTTTTCCTCTTCACTTCTATGAGGAAACATCTGCATGCACTCAGAGATTTTGGAACTTTAAGTGTGTATTTCAAGGAAGAAATATGCCAACTAGATGCTCACAAAGTGAAGCACAAAAAAGTAAGAAGAAGAGAGGCAGCCGATGTTATATCCGTCGATTTATTTCTTCTATTTGTACAAAACTAAAAGGTGAAGGAAAAAGAAAGCATGAAAAGTATATTATGGTTAGGGCACATGGATCGCTAATTTTCACGCGGTCCTATTCAGAGTCAAATTCTTGGATACATTCCAATCCTTCAAGTCTCTTTTTACTGCCTCCTCCATGTCAAACTTTGGTCGTCCTCTACCCCTCCTAATATTGTCGATACACCTTAGAATACTGTTATGCACCGATGCTTCTAGAGGCCTCCGTTGGATATGTCCAAACCATCTTAATCGTTGTTGGACAAGCTTCTCTTTAATCGGTGCCACCCCTACCCTATCACGTATATCCTCATTACGAATTCGAACCTGCCTGAGTCCTGGTACTATTAGCTCTGCATCTCTGCCTTTTCTGAATGCATCCTTGCTCGGCTGTGATGGCAGGGAGAAAGAAGCATGTTCTGTAACTTTTTGCCAACACCAGGGGAATGTGATGTTGCTCAAACAGAAGTGCGTGTAGTCTGCTTTGTTCTGAAACTTTGAAGCCAGCTTTGAAGCTAATTGATGTTATAAGAGCAATTGGATCCTCTGGAAGGCCTCTAGCAAGATATATACATCAAATTTATAGTCCAGCTCACTACAATTAGACAGCATATATGGACGTTTCGGACATCATATATGGACACTATGGACAACATATAAAGTTCACAAAAGCATTGCATTTCTAAATATTCCTTAACACACATCACATGATTTTTTGAGTTCACATCTCACCAAAATATCATAATCCGAGTTCACATATCTCACAGAAGGGCAAGCAACACACAAAATATTGCAGTGTTCCACAAGCAAAGTAACACAGCACACAACATGTTCACAAAATATTAAAGCTTCCTTTTCTTCTTAGGGGTTAATTTCTTCACACGTTTTCCTTTGGAGCTCCCAGGCATGTCCTCAAGTCTTGATGGAGAAGTATAAGTTGCCCCCGTGGGTCACCTGGTTGTGATGCATCTTCAACAATCGCTATGGCTAGTCTCCTGCATTTGTGACATAATGGTTATAGAAATAATTTGCCAAACTTTGTGGAGCAACTAGGTTAGTGGTTAAGATGTAACACCTTCTTGTAACAGGACCAAGGCTGTCCTGGAGGATAGCAGCCACATCTTGAGAGCGCTGATCTTTACTTCTATGAATAGGCATTGTCTTCCTCTTCCTATTGAAACAATACAACTGTTAGTTATTTAAGTGATATAGAAAGTAATTTGAATGAAAAGCAATTGAAGTGCTACCTTTTTGGTACCCGTTTGAGGACAGGCAGCCCTCCTATGTCCCAACTCCCCACAATGTTTACATCTGTGTTTGCTGCCCGATCCATTGCCACCCTTTTCAAGACAACCTTTATCCTCAACTTCCTACGCCTCCCAGCTGATTTCTTCCCAATTGGTGGCAGCATCATGAAGCCTGGACTAACCTTGGGCCATTGAGACCTGTCCGTAAGAAGTTCTATCTCCCCAGCATACGCGGCCCTAAACCTATCTAGAGAGAAAGTACTCGTGCACATAATCTCGAAGTTCACATTTATTCTCTCCAGCAAGAATGCAAGTGCATGCTCACATGGCTTTCCAGTGTGTTGCCACTCTAAGCAAGTGCACTCATGGCTCTCTACCTTCACAACATGTCTAAGGCTGTCCTGCCTCATATCTCTCACCTCATAGCTACCCTTCATAGATCTTCCAACCTTCAAATGTCCAAGTCCTCTGCTCTTATTTTTTAACTGTTGAATAATAGCTGGTAATCTTCTCCCACTAAGTTTTTCCCCAATTGTTCTCCTCTTATCAAACAGGCTCATGATTTTCCCTCTTATTGTGTTAGCTAGCTCATCCACAGGTAGATCTTTGATGTCTCTTATCCAATTGTTGAACGACTCAGCTAAGTTGTTGTGAATGTAATCACATTTCACTTCCATGTTGAAGCTGCACCTCATCCACTTCAGGCAATGGTACTTACTCAGGTAGCCACCAACTTCAGGGCAAGCATGCAAAACCTTGAGCATGTGGTGATCAAAAACTTCTGGCCTATAAGCCTTAGCTGCCGGCCACATGTGACCAAAACTGTCTCCATGAAATTTTTTCGTGAAGTTTGACATCAAATGCCTAAAGCATTCTCTTTGCTCTGCCTGAGGAAACACTTTCTTCACTGCATTCTCCAAGCCTTTGTAAGCATGAGTACATATCGCAAGAGTTTCTATAGGTCCTAGTGCCCTACTCAGCTGTGTCATAAACCAAGTCTAATTGGCTTCAGTTTCTGAATCAATGAATCCAAATGCTAGTGGGAACATCCAATTATGTCCATCCAGTGACTACTGCAGAATGACCCTCTGCTGAACCCCCTCCACTGACGGGCGGATACTTGCCCGTCGTTGGAGGGGCTCACCTCTGACGGGCACCCAGAGGACCGTCAGCAGAGGAGTCTGACTGGCTGCAGCGGAAGACCTCCACTGACGGGCCCTTAAGTCGCCCGTCAGTGGAGAAGCAACCCCGGTGCCATAAATGACGGATCGACTCCACTGACGGGCGCGTACTAGCCGCCCATCAGTGGAGATGTGGTCTCCATTGATGGGCCCTGTTCCTGACCGTTAGAGATGGTAGGTCCCGGGCTGACTTGGCACTTGCGGGTTACCACTGACGGGCTCCTTTTATGTGCCCGTCAGTGGTAACCTGGCTTTAAAAGACCAGAGGCGGCTCTCGTTGCTGGCCAGTGTTCGCGCGCGCCCACTGGCCAGCAGCGAGCGCCGCCGCCACCATATGCTGCCGCCGCCGCTGCCAATCCCCCTTCCCCCCCCCCACACACACTCTCCCCTTTCCCCAACCCTTCTCCTCTCCCTCCTTTCTTCCTCCCAACTCAAGATCTCTCTAAATCTACATCTCCTCCACTCTCCCCAACCCTCCTCCTCTCCCTCCTTTCTTCCTCCCCAACTCAAGATCTCTCTAAATCTGCATCTCCTCCCCTCTCCCCAACCCTCCTCCTATCTCTCCTTTCTTCCTCCCCAAGCTCAAGATCTCTCTAGATCTAGATCTAGAATTTCTTCCCAAACCTTCCCCTCCTCCTCTCACTCTCTCCATAGATCTCTCTTTCTCGCCGAAAAGATCACTAGCGCTCGGTAATAATGCTCGCTAGTGTTCTTTCCATTTTGTATATTATTTGATGTGATTTTCGGTCATCGAGCCGAGGCCTAGTGTTTTGTTCTTTTTCGTCGAATTGATTAGTTTTGTGTCGTAGGTCTTGATCGATGGATGACAGTTGGATGTATGACAACCGGGCGACAGAGAGTTGAGCTATGGTTTTGAACGAGTTTCTTGATGTCGCCAAGCGAGATATGAGGAGAAAAGGTGGCATGAAGATTTGTTGTCCGTGTCGCGATTGCAAAAATTTGGTAATGTTCGATATGAGAGGGAGAGTGACAGTACACCTGGCGCTTAAGGTTTCATGTTAGGCTATACAGGTTGGACGTGTCACGGCGAGGAGGAGGAAGATCAGGTGTTACAGCAAGATGCTGAACACGGAGATGATGAAGAAGACGAGGGGAGCATCGAACCTGACGCCGAAGAAGAAACAGGAAACAATTTGGCCGATATGGTGCAGGACGTTCACATGGTGGAGCAGATGGTGATAGATCCCGAGGATGAAAGAGAGGCTGCAAAGTTCACGAGACTAGTTGAAGACTCGCAAACCCCGTTGTATACCGGTTGCGATCCAGAGCACATGCGTCTGTCGGTCATGCTGGAACTTCTAAGGATCAAGGTAGCCCGTAATTGTCCGGACGAAGGCTTCGGCGAGACATTGGCTTATCTTGCAAAAGTTTTTCCGAAGAACAACTTGTTGCCTACTAGCACCGATGAAGCCAAGAAGGTTGTCTGCCCTCTTGGATTGGACGTGCAGAGGTTCCATACGTGTTCGAATGACTGCTTTATTTACCGCACAGAGCACGAGAAGCTGTACAAATGTCCTACGTGCAACATATCCAGATTCAAGCGAGGTAGAAACAAAGCCGATGATGAGGACCTAGTGACGAGTGGCGCTCCGGCAAAGGTTATATGGTATCTTCCAGTCCTTCCCCGTTTGAAGCGTTCATTCGCTAATAAGAAGGAGGCAAAGCTGATACGTTGGCATGCCGAGGGGGCAAAAAAGTGATGATGGCGTGATGAGACACCCTGCCGATGCTTCGCAGTGGCGGGCGATTGACGCCCAGTACGATGATTTTGGAAAAGATCCAAGGAATATCAGGTTCGGTATGAGTACGGACGGAATCAATCCGTTCGGCAATATGAGCAGCAGACATAGCACTTGGCCCGTGGTTCTATGGATGTACAACCTTCCTCCATGGCTGTGCATGAAGCGAAAGTATATACACCTCTCTATTCTCATTCAAGGGCCGAAGCAACCTGAGAATGATCTGAACGTGTATCAATAATTGTTGTTCGAAGAACTAGCTACACTATGGGAACCAGGGGCACAGGTCTGGGACGCTTACGAACAAGAATATTTCAATCTGAAAGCGCTGTTGTTCACGACGGTCCAAGACTATCCCGCGTACGGATATCAGTCATGCCAGTGTGTTCATGGATACAAAGGATATGTTAAGTGCTTGGAGTCTACAACAAGTTTACACTTAAAGGGCTCGAAAAAAATCATGTTTATGGGCCACCGAAGGTGGCTGAAATAGAATGACCCATGGAGGCAAGAGAAGGAATTGTTTGATAATACTGTTGAGATCCGTTCGGCGCCCCGGGAGAAGACCGGGGTAGAAATCTATGACATCATGAGCACAATGCCCCCTGTTACGCCGAGTAAGACACGACCGCCTGTTCCCATGCAGGACGGTGTCTGAAAAAGGAAATCTGTATTTTGGGATTTGCCTTATTGGAGATTCCTAAGCACACGTCACAGCATAGATGTCATGCATGTTGAAAAAAATATGTGTGACAACCTACTTGGTATCCTGCTAAACATGCTAGGCAAGACAAAAGATAGATCGAAGGCATGAGCTGACATGGAATTCTTGGGTATAAGAAAGAAGCTGTGGGCAACCAAGCAAACAACCAAGTTGGACACGGGTGCAATCAGAATCAAGACGGACTGTCCTGCTGCTTGTTACACTCTGAGCAAAAAAGAGATCGTTAGCTTTTTGGAGTGCCTCCAAGGTGTCAAAGTTTCTTCCGGTTACTTGGCAAACATCGGGAGAATAGTTGACATGAAGACTCGCTGACTAATTGGTATGAAGTCTCATGATTGTCATGTGATGATCACGCAGATACTTCCTGTTGCAATTAGAGGTCTCATGGAGCTAGGGGTCCGCAAGACAATCTTGAATCTCTGTAACTTTTTCAACACGATTTCACAGAAGTCGATCTCGGTTACGCATTGCCATAAACTGCAGGAGGAGATCATTGTCATACTATGCGAACTTGAGATGTACTTCCCTCCAGCATTCTTCGATATCATGGTACATCTGATGATCCATATCGTCCCAGAGATACTGGACCTAGGTCCCGTGTTCCCACACAACATGTACCCCTTGGAAAGGTACAATGGGGTTGTGAAGCGCTACGTTTGTAACAGGTCACAACCGGAAGGTAGCATCATCCAAGGCTATGTTGCCGAAGAGTGTGTCGAGTTCTGCACGGATTACTTGGCTGATCAAAAGTCTATCGGTATTCCTCTTTTGCATCACACGGGTAGGCTCGATGGTGAAGGCCATGCACGCGGACAAAAGCCTTTACATGTTTATACATTGGTACCGAATAGATCAGCTGACTACGATAGAGCACATCTCGTGGTGTTGCAACACCTTACGGTGGTGCATCCCTATCTTTGGATGCACATGGTAAAGGTAAAAAAAGAAAACCCGAAAAAGGGAGAAGCGTGGCTCTCGAAAGAGCACAACGCAAAGTTCGCAAACTGGCTAAAGAACTACTGGTATGAAAAGCCTCCGACAAATGATGAAGAAGAGACGGTCAAAATGTTGTCACAAGAACCTGCGAGCAAGGTCCTGCCATTTCAAGCATATGATATCAATGGATACACATTCTATACGGAGGCTCAAGACAGAAAAAGCACGTATCAGAACAGTGGGGTGATGATAGAGGCTAAAACCAGTAACCGTAAGGATATATACTATGGCGTTATCGAAGAGATCTGGGAACTGGACTACACCGTCACAAAGATCCCCATGTTTCGTGTCAGATGGACAAAAAATGTCCATATCGACGATGACAAATTCACTACCGTGACTTTACCTCCCCCGACATCTATTAACCCAACACAAGTCAGAGCAATCAGTGCCAAAGATGAGCCATGGGTATTAGCTAAACAGATCTCGCAAGTCTTCTACATAAAAGACCCGAAGGAAAAGAAGCGCCATGTCGTCAGAAAAGGGAAAAGGAGTATTGTCGGAGTCAATGGTGTAGTTGACGAAGAGGACTATGACCAATTCGATGACCCAGACTTCGAGCTAGAAGCTGTTGATAAACGCCCTACCAAAAGGAGTAAAACTACTAAGGATGCTGAGCCATACATAAGACGCAGTCACGCCGAAGGACTAACGTATACCACCAAGAAGATCACTATTCATGAGAAGATTGTCGAAGACGACGAAACCTAGCCATGTTGAAAGGGATCTCAGGAGTCGACTAGAGGGGGGCTGAATAGGTCGGCTCTAGATATTATAATGCCTAATGGGTTTTTTCTTCTGGAGATAGGTCAACCCTAGAGAAAATATATGCAACTGATGCAGGTAACTGAGACTCAGCAAGATATATCAGATAAACACCAGACACTCAGATAGCAAACTTAGCTGATGTAGAACAAGTTATATTCAGAGCTAACTGAGTCTCAGGTGTGAGAGTCAGGTGAGTGCATCAGATGACGTGAACAGGAAAGGTACTAGTTTTAGCAAGAGCTAACTGAGTCTCAGGTGAGGAAACTCAGTTAGTGTGCAACAGATAAAGGTGCTCTAGTGATCTAAGCATGCATAGATAACAGAATAAATAAGAGCAGATCACAAGACAGATAGTAAAGCACACAATGATTTGTTTTACCGAAGTTCCTACTTCTTGCGAAGCAGTACGTCTCCGTTGAGGAAGCTGTTCTCACAGCCGGCACCAAATCGTGCTCTTTCCTCGAGTACCTTTCTTGAGTGGAATCCTTTTGATCTTGCTGCTGCAAGACAGGCAGACCCGAATCGCCTTCACAGACTCTTGGTGGCAGCCACACAAGACTTGGCTTGCTCACCAACTCCAAGAGCACTCCCACTCTTGGAGGAACCAGTACCTCGAATGCTACACCTGAAGGACTAAGAAACTCTCTCTCTCGATAGATGCACGCAGGCAACACTCACTTGGAGACCTAGAGCTCTTTCTTTCTCAACGGGTTGCTTTCGGGTTAGAGGCAAATGTTAGGTAAAGGTTTGAGGTTGAAAACCTCCCAGGTTCCCTATTTATAGGGTCCTTGGCAGCTAGCCGTTACCCTCATGCCACGTCAGATAAAGAGCCACCAGACCTAACCTGTCTGAGACTCAGCTAACATGCACCTCTGGTAACCTACTAGCCGCGGCTGAGCTACCCACCTGAGTCTCAGATGCCAAACTCAGGTGGACTCGGTTGCCTCAGGCAGCACCTGAGCACAACTCTGGCCGGCTCACTACAAGCCTACAACTGACCAGAGAGCAATGGCCTTGCCATAGTCCCTGACCAGCTCGCTTAGACCCTTGGCACTGGTTCCAAGCTTCTTCACCGAAGATGACTGCCCTTGTAGACGCACAGCGAACCCTTGGTCCTGATCCACCAGCTTCCTAGCTCCTCCAGGACTTATCAAGCTTGCATTCACGGCCCTTGAACTCCAGAAAGCAACCATTACCTCGCTTGCCCTCGAGCACAGCCTCGGCTTCTTCGCAACTGTGCCTCAGGAGCCTAGCTCAGCTGGTCCTTCTGACCTTCCCAGTTCCTTGCTCTTTTTAGGGCTCATCATCAACAGTTGTCTCACTTCAGCTTTCACCTGTCCATCTAATTCCTGTTCACACTCATTGCAAGTATTAGACACAGGTGAGGATTGCCAATAACCATCAAAACCAAACTCTGGGGCAAGATAGCCATCCTCCCAAGCTCCATGGGAGTAGATGCACTTTCAATCTTCCCCTTTTTGGTGGTTAGTGGCAATCCCTTTAAAACATTCACTTAGATAAAAAAGAGTATTGCATTTAACCTTGTTTGACATCAACTCCCCCTTAAGATGTGCACAAGTGAGATTTTGCATTTGAATACAAGTGTACAGTTCAGATTTAAATATTGGAGAGTTGATGCAAAAACAGGTGTTCTCACAACATAACTGAGAGTATAAGCACAGCGGAATAGCAGGTATGTTGGAGGAGTACTCAGCAAATAAGATAACAGAAAGGATTGCATGCTTGAGTACAAATATCAAATATCAGAGCGTCAATACAATACAAAAACGAGGTGTTCAAGACTGATAAAATCATTTTGCAGTACATAGAATGTCTTGACACACATGCAGTCTAGTCTACCCCTTTTTACATACTGCTCCCCCTGAATATAATACTCTCCCCTTTAAGCTATTCTCTCCCTACTCTCTCCCCTTTGCCACTAAGCACTAAAAAAGAGATAGGAAGAAGAAAGAAAAGATCCTCAGGGAGCTGGCTTTGGTTGCAGGAGGGATAGGATCTGATCAAATTTGCTGTTGACCGAGGCCTTGAGATCTGCCATCTCACTCTTGAGTTCTGATTTCAGCTGAGCCATTTCTTGTTGCAGTTCATCTTGTCTCCTCTTGATACAAGAGATCTGTACTGGCACAACCCGTTTAATGAAAGCATCCATAGCTGCGGGATTGTCTAGACGTTGAACCAAAGGGAGACTGTCTGATGAAAGATTCACAGAGACCGATGCTTGTCGCTCAGCAGGAGGAGATGATTCTCTAGTTGAGTCTCGGGTGGGAGACACCTGAGGCTCAGGTAGGACTGCTGGGAGATCAGCTGCTGGCTGAGGTGGTCTGACTGAGACTCTGGTAGCTTGCTCTGGAGGCTCTGAAAAGTCTGGCTGAGATGAGTTGAGGATGTTGTAGAAAGGAACTTCATCTTCATGGTCATCCTTCTGAGGTCTGAATTTGCTGAGATATGTCTTCTTGTCAAAGGAGAAAACTGAAGATGCTAATGATGTTCTTTGGAGAATCATATGCATTAGATATGAGCCATATCTCATCTTGTCAGTTCTGTTCTTCTGGCACTCATTTATTTATAAGAATATGTATCTGGCCACATCAAACTTCTCTTTCTTTGCGATGAGCTCAAGAATTCTCCATACTGGATTGTATATGGTATCAGTTCCTCCACCTTTGGCACAGATGGATATGTTCAAGATCTTCACTATGTGCTTGGGTGTCTTCATCAATCCTTTGAAATTGGAGATATGCTTAGGGACTGCACCCTTAACAGGAGGAGGCACAAAGCCTGTAGGGAAGAACTTCTTCCTTTTCTCATTTGGAACCCAATCTGGCAGGAGACTCTTATCTTCTTCTGAGCCTTTGGATGTGCTGATCTTCTGTAGCTTTGTCCCTGATGGTAGGTCCAACAGCTCTGCAAACTCGGGAGCTGTGATGCACAGCAGTTGACCTCTTGTCATCCAGAGCATATAATCTTGATTGTTCTGCTCTACAAAGACTGTTGCATAGAATTCCTTGATAGCTTCAGAATCATAGTCTTGGTTTAATCTGCATATCTCATCAAGTTGAACAGCAGTTAAAATCTGCTTCAAATTTCCTAAGCCGTTCTTGGCAAGATTTTCCCAATCAATTGGCATGCTGTCAACAAAACCTTTCTTCTGCAGCAAGAGATGATAGCTTGATTGCTGCTGATCATTCCAAAACCTTGGATCATTGCAATGTCTTCTTTTCAGATTCCCTTCACTGTCAAAATATAGATTTGTGGTTCTCATGGTAGTGTAGTTTGATGTGCTTCTTGAATCCAGGTTCATGGAGGCTAGACTGGCATCTGCCTTTGGTAGCTTCTTGAAAGCAGTTGCAGATATGAATTTCATCATTGATGTGTCAGATCGTGCAACTTTTGAGAATATAGCTGAATATTTGTCTTCCAATGACTCAACTGACTCTTCTAACTGAGTCTCAGCTGGGATATCTTCTGAGTCAGATGCAGAGGGGGATGAGTCTGATTCTTCTGCTGACTCTTTCCTTCCACTACTCTCTTCTTCTTCTTGATATTCTTCATCTGATTCAGATAGCTTTTGCTTCTTCTTGCGAGAAGATGGAGGATGAGGATCACTTGGACTTGAATAGGAGTCATCTGAGTCTTCTGACTGAGCCTCAGTTGACTGTGCCTGAGACCTAGTTGGCATCCTATGAACTAACTCAGGTGCTGGAGAAGATACTGCTTTTTCTTGCTCTTCAAGTCTTGTTTCTTCTTGAGCTGGTTCTAAGTCTGATAGAGACTGAAATACAGAACCCATGCTCACTGATACTCCAACTGATGGATCTGCTTGTGGCTCAGTTGGATTTTCATGTGCTTTAGTTGACTTCTCTTCAAAAGATGATCTTAGCTTATCCATAGATTCCTCCATAGTCTGCTCAAGTTCTTTTTCTCTTGAGTCAAGCTCAGCCAAAATGTCTTCAATTGATTCTATGGCAGCTTTCTGTTGAGTTTCCACTTCAATGGGGATTAATTCTAGTCCAGCTGATGCAGCCGCCTGAGACTCGGCTGGCTTACTCAGTTGAGGCACTGAACCACTGGATTGTTGAAGGGGCACTGCATCAAGTGCTTGAGAACTGGATGCAAAAAATATCCTTGAGTTTGTTTCAGCAATCTCATTTTGTAGATGCTTCTTACGAGCTTCATCAGCACAAGAGTTTAACTCCAACATGTGATTCTCTATTCTCCTTTGTAGAATGATATCTGAGAACCTTGTCCAGAATGGCTTATAATCTTCTGAGAGTTGAGGGAATAGACGATCAATTTGTTTGATCAGGTCTGCTTTCTCTTGTCCAGAGGCTTTTCCTTCTTGTTTCAGTAGCTTTTTGAGTTCTTCATGGATTGCCTTGTTCTTCAGCTGAGTTTCTCTTAGGAGCTTCACATTCTTTGGAACATCTGGTGATTCAAAGATTTGCTTTGCAAGGGCATCTATTCTTTCCTTCATTTGAGGCCTTTTCTCATTTGTGGCATTTGGCAACTTATTAGTTAGGTCTTGCCATTTTTCTATAAGTTTGCTGTGTTCCTTTCTTTAAGAGCTTCTACTCTCCATTCAGCTTCTTCCTCTTCTTGCAGTTGTTTCTTTGTTTTCTTCTTGACTACCACAGCCTCTGATCTTGGCTTCTTTGAGACTTTGCTCAGAGATAAATCTGTTGGCTTGCCTGCAGCCCTTGTCCTTTTGAGTGTATCAACTACTGGAGCCTTCTTGACTTTGATAGCTGCCTCTTTCTCAGCAGCCTTCTTGGCTCTTTCTTCAGTTCTTTTCTTCTTTGCTTCTTCAGCTTGGGCTTTCTTTTCAGCTGCTTTTGCTTTCCTCTCTTGCTTCAATTGTTCTTCTTGCTAGCCTTCTGAGCTTCTAAATCTTTCATTCTTTTAGCTGACTGAGCTGTAGCTATGTCCATCTGTCGTCTCTCTTCTTGTAGCTCTTTAAGCCTAGCTTCTCTTTTGGCTAGCTCAGAGGGGGACATTGGAGCTTTCACTGATCTTTGAGCAGCTTCTTCTGCATCCAATTTCTTTCCAAGACTTTTAGCCTGCTCTGCCTCCCACTCTAACTGCTGCTTCTGTCTTAGGAGCTGGGTTCTCAGACCAATGGGCAGATCATCAGTTATATCCTCAGGCACATTCCTTGATCCAGACATCTGCATAGGAGAGGTAGAATAAAGAATAGATGAGAGATAATCCTATTGCAGAGAAAACTGGAATGATTGGCCATTTTTGGATGGTTTTAGGAGAGTTTCACAAGTCATCTCATGCTACCTGACTTAGCTACCTGACACTCAGGTGAGATAAATTGTGTAACTCAGGTGGAGTAGCAGAGCAACCTAGGTTTATCGAATCTTGCTGAAATTTGAGAATTCTGGACAATGAGTTGCAAGAAATCGTTCTAGAGGTTAAAGGTACATCATCTCTGTCTAATTCCACAACTAAAAGATACTCAAGAGCATGTGATTCGCATTAAGGCGGAAACCACCCTAGTTCTGTGAAGAACAGCTCGAGGAGACTTACATTTGGAATATAGATTGGAGATAAAGGCGCCAAAACAATCAGGAGAGCTTTGGGAAGCTTTGGAGAGAGCGAAGATCGTCGGAGAAGCGCACGATCGTTGAGAATCAGATGGCGGCGACGGGTGCAAGGGCACTGAGACTCTGAAGAGGGTTTAGCGCGAACCGTTACAGAGGTGGGTTTTTATATCCCGAGTGGCCCCGTGGCACCTGAGGGTCAGCTAGAATGCTACCTGAGACTCAGGTAGGAAAGAAAAATTGAGCTGAGCTCCAGACTTAGGGATTTTCTCCGGAATTTTGAATGTGTTCAGCTGAGACTCATGTGGAAGACTCAGCTGACAAGGTTTTCAATAGGATTACCAGAGAGAACTTAAGGATAAGAGATGAAAGCAATAGAGAGAATTTCTTTTCAAACACAGCTTGCCAGACAATCAATCAATACAAAGCTAAAGCTGTGTTGAATTGAAATAGATGGTAGGATCCAACTTATCTAACCCAATGGTGAATCCATGAGTTCAATAAGATGCAAAATCAGCATGGTATCTATAAGACCTTAACCCACCTGAGGTACAACCGAGACTCAGGTGGCTGACTCATGTAGAATGCAGAGAATGAAAAAACCAGAAATGCAATCATGTGTACACGTGTATCATCATTTCCTCACTGCACATTCGAGATATCCATGATATTTAGCTCATGCCTGAGGGTACAGAACCTATTTTCATCTAAAGGCTTGGTGAAAATATCAGCTAGCTGAGCTTCGGTTCTAACATGGCACAGTTGGATATCTTTCTTTTCTACATGGTCTCTTAGAAAGTGGTGTCTCACTTCTATGTGTTTGGATCTTTGGTGTTGGACAGGGTTGTTGGCTAACTTGATTGCACTTTCATTGTCACAGAAGAGGGGTACTTGAGACATGGATACGTTGAAATCCTTCAAGGTCTGCCTCATCCATAACAATTGAGCACAACACCCACCAGCTGCTATGTATTCGGCTTCTGCTGTGGATAGGGCTACTGAATTTTGTTTCTTGGAACTCCAGGACACAAGGGAACGCCCTAAAAACTGGCAGGTACCTGAGGTGCTTTTTCTGTCAACCTTACACCCGGCATAATCACTATCTGAATAGCCTACAAGCTCAAATGGTGCACCCTTAGGATACCATAGACCAAACCCAGAGGTATGAATCAAATATCTCAGTATTCTACGAACAGCAGTGCGATGAATGTCCTTAGGATCAGCTTGAAAACGTGCACACATGCAAACACTCAACATTATATCAGGTCTAGATGCACACAAATACAACAAAGAACCTATCATAGACCTATACTCCTTCTGATCAGTGGACTTACCTTGTTGGTTCAGATCAAGATGAGCATTTGTTTGCATGGGAGTAGATATTGACTTAGCTTTGTCCTTGTCAAACTTCTTGAGGATGTCCTTGGCAAACTTCTCTTGAGAGATGAAAGTTCCCTGCTTGAGTTGTCTGATTTGCAGCCCTAGGAAGAACTTCAGCTCTCCTACTATGGACATCTCAAAACTTTTATCATCATCTTGCTGAACTCATCACTTAGCACACGGTTAGTACTTCCAAATATTATGTTATCGACATATATTTGGCATACAAATAAGTCCTTGCCTTTAACTTTAGTAAAGAGTGTAGTATCAACAAGCCCAATTTTGAAACCATTATGTATAAGAAACTCCTTTAGGGTATCATACCAAGCACGAGGGGCTTGTTTGAGACCATATAAAGCTTTGTGAAGAACATATACATGATGGGGTCTTTTTGGATCTTCAAAACCAGGGGGCTGTTCTACATATACAAGTTCAGCAAGCTTACCTTGGAGGAAGGCACTCTTGACATCCATTTGATAAAGCTTGATGTTGTGATGATTTGCATAAGCTAAAAGTATCCTGATAGCTTCAAGTCGAGCTACAGGTGCAAAGGTCTCACCAAAATCCAAGCCTTCTATTTGAGTGTAGCCTTGAGCAACCAACCTTGCCTTGTTCCTCACCACTTGGCCTGTAGAATCTTGCTTGTTGCGAAAGACCCACTTCGTTCCAATGACATTGTGATCCTTGGGTCTTTCAACAAGTGACCAGACTTCATTTCTCTCAAATTGGTTCAGCTCTTCATGCATAGCATTGATCCAGTCTGAGTCAGACAGAGCTTCACCTACATTTTAGGCTCAATGGTGGAAACAAAAGAGTAGTGAGCACAAAAGTTAGCAATACGAGAACGAGTAGTCACTCCCCTATTAATGGCACCAATGATTTGGTCTACAGGGTGATCCTTCTGCAGCCTGCTGATCATAGGGGGTTCTGGGTCAGCCACCTGAGTCACAGCTGGATGTGGATCAGCTGGGTGTATCTGTGACTCAGTTGGCTCTTCCTGAGACTCAGCTGGGTGCATGGAGGCTTCTGAGTCCAATAGATCATTAGCTGGGTTGTACTCGAACTCAATGCCATTGACTTCATCCTGCTCATCAGCTGGGTCAGGTAGGTTTGTAACTCCAGATGAAGCTTGCTCCTCAACTTGGGGCCTGACTTCACCTGTTGACTTGTGAAGTATATCTACCTTCCCTGAAATATCATTAGCAACTTGCCCATCTTGTGAGCCATTAGATTCATCGAATGTCACATCTACAGCTTCTTCAATAACCTTGGTGTTGGTGTTAAAGACTCTGTAGGTGTGAGATTTTGAGCTATATCTAACAAATATTCCTTCATCAGATTTGGATTCAAATTTAGAGAGACGCTTGCCTTTCTTCAGAATGTAACACTTACAACCAAATACTCTGAAATAGGAGACGTTTGGCTTCTTGTTGGTCAGCAGCTCATAAGGTGTCTTCTTTAGGAGTGGGTGAAGATATAGTCTATTGATGTTGTGGCAGGCAGTATTCACAGCTTCAGTCCAAAAACCTTGCTGGTGTTTTGTACTCACTCAGCAGTGTTCTTGCCATCTCTATCAGGGTCCTGTTCTTCCTCTCCACCACTCCATTCTGCTGAGGTGCATAGGGACCAGAGAACTCATGCTTAATCCCATGCTTGTCTATGAAGGTTTCAACTCTTGAGTTCTTGAATTCTGTCCCATTGTCACTTCTCACTACCTTCAAGTTGATGTTCCATTCATTTTGAACTCTGACAATGAGATGCTTGAACCTTTTGTACACCTGTGACTTGTCATTCAAGAAAAATACCCAAGTGAAACGTGACAAGTCATCTACAACAACAAAACCATATTTGTTACCTCCAATGCTCTCATATGTAGTTGGACCGAACAAATCAATGTGTATGAGATCGAATGGAGAAGTAGTGGTCATGATGTTCTTGGGTGGATGAGGGCTTCCAACTTGCTTTCCAGCCTGACAAGCACAGCATGGCTTGTCTTTGTTGAATTGGATCTGCTTCAGGCCTAGGACATGTTCTTCTTTACTGAGTTTGTTCAGCAGCCTCATCCCCACATGACCTAGCCTCCTGTGCCACAGCCAGCCTAACTGAGCTTTGACTATAAGGCAACATGGCACAGCTGCTTCTTGATCCTGAAAATCTACAAGATATAGCTTATCTAGTCGATAGCCTTTGAAAACTTGTGAGTCATCTGTTAGTTTCTGGACATAGACCTCTTTAGGATAAAATGTGACTTTCATTCCAGCATCACATAATTGAGAAACAGATAAGAGATCATATGAAATAGACTCAACAAGCATTACTTCAGTAAGAGAATGTTCCTGAGATATAGCAATTTTACCACAACCCAATACCTTGCCTCTTGAATCATCAGCATAGTTGACATACTTGCAAGGAAGGTTATCTTTTCTTATCTCAGAGAACTGCTCTTTGCCTCCAGTCATGTGCTGTGTGCAGCCACTATCCATGACCCATTTTGTTCCACTGGAGGCAGAGCCCTGCATGATTAGTTGCGAGACTTAGGAACCCAGATAGATTTGGTTTCCCAAGTTAGCAGGTCTCTTACTGTAAGCATCAATAGCAGGAATAAGATTAACATTAGGGTTCTTAGCAGTTACGGCTTTAGAAAGCTTAGAGAACCTCTGAATCTTTCTCAGATTCTTATCTCCTGCAAACTCAGATGGAAGGGTTAGCAAATTTGCATTGCACCTGAGTGAGCTACCTGAGTCACAGGTGGCTCTCCCTGACTTTGGTACCCAACCGAGTGAGTCACCTGAGACACAGATGACTACTGACTTTGGTACCCAAATGCTTGGTACCTTCTTGTATCTACTCCAAGGACCAATATAAATTGCCTCAGGTTTACCCTTTTTCCCTGTCTTAAGCACATAGCTTGGATTAGAGGGAATTTTCACGTAACCACCTGTCTTTCGATGGTTTTCTGCAAGAGAGTTAGTATCATATTTCCCTTTCTGAGGAACAAAGTGATTCTGCAAGTATTTCTTGTTAGTAGCAGAGGGAATATATGAAGACTTGTTCTTTATAAGTGCAGGAGTGAAACCAAGTCCCCTTGTACCATTATTCTTTAGTACTAGGGTGGACTGGAGCCTAGCAAAATTCTGCATGCCTATGTTAGCACTGCACAGGCCTATTCTCATGAGCCTTTTTAGCTCTTCATGCTCCTCCTTGAGCTCATTGTACTTTGCTGCATCAACAAGATTAGTAGCAGTTGAAGTGCTTAATTCACTGGGTGAATCTACAACAAACACTGTACTAGAAGTAATAGCATTGATGCGAAATGCACAGTTTAAACAAGTTTCTATAACAGTAGGAGGACTTGCATCAGGTGTAACAGCAGTGCAAGATGAGTGAGTTTCTTTGAGTTTATCATGCTCAGAGATTAGGAGCTCATGTGATAGCTTAAGTTTGTTTTGAGCTTCCTGCAATAAGTAAACCTCCTCATCAAGATCTGCCTTAGCATCTTGTGCATTATCAAGGGACACCTGCATGTCAGTTAGTTTGTCCCTGAGAGAGATGTTTTCTTTTCTCTCTTTCCTAAGGAGCTTCTCTGTCCTGTCAAGAATGTCCATTAGTTGAGCATAATCAGCGAAGTCATCCTCAGTCATTACCTTGCTGCCTTTAGCCATAAGGCATAGAGTTGGAGTCTCAGCATATGTAGGATCTGCATCCTTGTCGAAGAGTGAGTCTGTCTCGGGTGCGCAGCTGAGAGACCTGACTGAGTCTTCTCCTGGCTCAGTTGGGCTGCTGAGTGATCCACCTGAGACACAGATGGCTAACCCAGCTAGCTCAGTTTCTTCCTCTGACTCCTCCTCTGACTCTGAGTCATCTGAGACCTAAGCTTGTCCCACATAAGCTCTGGCAGCAGAGGTCTTCTTCTTTCTGAAGGTGGGAGGCTTCCCTTCTTTGTACTTCTTCTTGACAATGATCTCCTTCTTCTTGTACTTGCCATCCTCTTGTCTCTTGCTCTTTTTGGGACAATCAGCAATGAAGTGTCCTGAGTCACCACACTCAAAACACTTCTTGTCACTGAGTTGCTTCTTCCCTTTGAACCTGTCAGATGAGCCTGAGAACTTCTTCCTTCGATAGAACTTTCTGAAGTTCCGAGTAAGCATGGCAAGCTCATCCTCCTCATCAGTGGACATCTCTTCATCTGGATCTTCTTCTTCATCACTAGAGTCCCTGTGAGTGGCTACTGCCTTGAGGGCTATGTCCTTGTTCTTCCCAGAAGTGATAGCATGCTTCTTGGAGTGGTTTAGCTCCATCTCATGAGTGAGCATCCTACCAAGGACATCAGTGGGCTTTAATCTATCAAAGCCATCCTTTTCTTTCATCATCAGACGCAGAGTGTGATAAGGCTTGGGAAGCACAAAGAGGAACTTCTTGATCACATCACAATCTTCTACTCTGTTGGACCCAAGGGCCTTCAGCTGGTTAGTGATCATGGTAAGTCTTGTGAAGATGGAATTGATGTCCTCTCCAGGTTGGTAATGGAAGTTGTCAAGTTCATGCTCCAGCACATCTTTCTTGGACCTCTTCAACGTGTCACTGCCTTCACAGATAGCCTGAAGTGTGAACCATATATCTCTGGCTTCCTCAAAGGTACTGACACGGTTGAAATCATGCTCTTGCAGTCCCATATAAATAGCATTGGCAGCTCTAGCATTGTTCTTGATGCTGATCTTCTCTTGATCAGTGGGATTGCTCTCATCAACCACATCAAGACCTGTTGTGACAATCTTCCATACATCTAGGTCAAGTGCAGTAAGATGCATTTGCATCTTCCGCTTCCAAAAGGCATAATTAGTACCATCAAACATAGGAACTCTACCCTCATAGTTCGACATCCTTTAGATTCTGGCTGTTAGGCCAATTATGAGCAACGAGGCTCTGATACCACTTGAAAGGATCTCATGAGTCGACTAGAGGGGGGTGAATAGGTCGGCTCTAGATATTATAATGCCTAATGGGTTTTTCTTCTGGAGATAGGTCAACCCTAGAGAAAATATATGCAACTGATGCAGGTAACTGAGACTCAGCAAGATATATCAGATAAACACCAGACACTCAGATAGCAAACTTAGCTGATGTAGAACAAGTTATATTCAGAGCTAACTGAGTCTCAGGTGTGAGAGTCAGGTGAGTGCATCAGATGACGTGAACAGGAAAGGTACTAGTTTTAGCAAGAGCTAACTGAGTCTCAGGTGAGGAAACTCAGTTAGTGTGCAACAGATAAAGGTGCTCTAGTGATCTAAGCATGCATAGATAACAGAATAAATAAGAGCAGATCACAAGACAGATAGTAAAGCACACAATGATTTGTTTTACCGAAGTTCCTACTTCTTGCGAAGCAGTACGTCTCCGTTGAGGAAGCTGTTCTCACAGCCGGCACCAAATCGTGCTCTTTCCTCGAGTACCTTTCTTGTGTGGAATCCTTTTGATCTTGCTGCTGCAAGACAGGCAGACCCGAATCGCCTTCACAGACTCTTGGTGGCAGCCACACAAGACTTGGCTTGCTCACCAACTCCAAGAGCACTCCCACTCTTGGAGGAACCAGTACCTCGAATGCTACACCTGAAGGACTAAGAAACTCTCTCTCTCGATGGATGCACGCAGGCAACACTCACTTGGAGACCTAGAGCTCTTTCTTTCTCAACGGGTTACTTTCGGGTTAGAGGCAAAGGTTAGGTAAAGGTTCGAGGTTGAAAACCTCCCCAGGTTCCCTATTTATAGGGTCCTTGGCAGCTAGCCGTTACCCTCATGCCACGTCAGATAAAGAGCCACCAGACCTAACCTGTCTGAGACTCAGCTAACATGCACCTCTGGTAACCTACTAGCCGCGGCTGAGCTACCCACCTGAGTCTCAGATGCCAAACTCAGGTGGACTCGGTTGCCTCAGGCAGCACCTGAGCACAACTCTGGCCGGCTCACTACAAGCCTACAACTGACCAGAGAGCAATGGCCTCGCCACAGTCCCTGACCAGCTCGCTTAGACCCTTGGCACTGGTTCCAAGCTTCTTCACTGAAGATGACTGCCCTTGTAGACGCACAGCGAACCCTTGGTCCTGATCCACCAGCTTCCTAGCTCCTCCAGGACTTATCAAGCTTGCATTCACGGCCCTTGAACTCCATCAAGCAACCATCACCTCGCTTGCCCTCGAGCACAGCCACGGCTTCTTCGCAACTGTGCCTCAGGAGCCTAGCTCAGCTGGTCCTTCTGACCTTCCCAGTTCCTTGCTCTTTTTAGGGCTCATCATCAACAGTTGTCTCACTTCAGCTTTCACCTGTCCATCTAATTCCTATTCACACTCATTGCAAGTATTAGACACAGGTGAGGATTGCCAATAACCATCAAAACCAAACTCTGGGGCAAGATAGCCATCCTCCCAAGCTCCATGGGAGTAGATGCACTTTCACATGTGTATCATATTATGTGTATCATATTGTGTGTATCATACGTGTGTACGTATGTATGTCAGACATATGAGTGGTATGAAAAAAATTAATGGTATGGTATTCGTTAGTAACTTTACTATCTTTGCACATAATCACATTTAAATAAAGAAAGGAACTGATGAATCAATAAGCCAAAACAATATATACAATATGCCAAGAATAAAACCAAAAATATATACAATATATACAAAAAAAGCTAAAACCCAAAAAAAACCAAACCTCCACTGACGGTCGCGAAACAGGAGCCCGTCAGTGGTAAGCACCTTAACCCTAACGCAACCGACCTCCACTGACGGGCGGAAACCATGGGCCCGTCAGTGGTAAGTATCCCTAACCACCTGCGCTGCAGATCTCCACTGACGGGCGTTTATGAGATGCCCGTTAGTGGAAAGTCCCCTTGCTGACTGATGAGCCTCCACTGACGGGCTTTTATGAGGCGCCCGTCAGTGGTAAGATAGTTGGTATAAAACCCGCGCGCGGGGCTTGGCGAAAATTTCGCCAAGTCCCGCGCATTTATTCGAACCAGCAGCGAGACGGTTCCCCTCCCCGACGCCGCCAGGCTGCTCCGCCGCCCCCCGCCGCCGGCCCCGACGCCCCCGCCGCCCCCTCTGGCCCCCACCGCGCCCCCTCCGGCCCCGCCTCCCCCTCTGGCCCCTCCGCGCCCTCCGGCCCCGAGGCCCCCGCCGGCGCCCCCTCCGGCCCCGGCGCCCCCTCCGGCCCCGGCGCCCCCTCCGCGCCGTCAAGGTAGAGCCTGTTGATCCCCTTCCAACTGGCACCATTCAACACGCCCAGCGGCATAGCCACTCGAAGATCAAATCCCTTCCAACTGGATGTTCTTATTAGTTTTTAGGCATATAAATGTGCACAGTTACTTCAGATGTCTAGCACCATCGTTACCTACACAAATATCAAGTTTAGCATTTGTTCTTGTCAGATTTAAATACCTATGGTAGATCTAAACCTTTTGTATAAGATTTTATCAAGGAATAGGCTAGATTAGGGTAGTCTCTTGTTAATATCAGAAAAGATGAGCTAAGAGTTTAGCAAAGAGATAGAGTGCCTGGTAGGGGAGGTCGAAGTATTAGCAAAGAGAGAAGTGTATATAGGTTTACATGTCCAAACATCTGAATTAGACTAGAGGATGTCCAGGAAGAACATTTGTGGGAAAGAATTAGGATTTAGTTCCTTTTCCATCATGCAAATAGTAGCAAGTAGTCAACTGTCATCTAATAAATGAAGAATAGCTTGGTTATGCAGTAGCAAATATGCAACTATTCTTCTGATGAAGGATATGCACATGAGCAACTAAGAATGTAGTGTGATGTTTGTTTTCTATGCAAAATGTCATGCTTCAATGCTATGTATGGATATATAAAGCTAAATACAAATTAAATTCTCTGAAGGATCAGGTTATGCCAGTCTAGCTAGATAGAAGTAACCACAAATAATTATACTACTAGCAGAGGCTAGATTTTAGAAGGAGAAAATATGGAGCAGAGTCTGCATCTTGCAAGTATTAATCAGGTGGTTTCCAAGGAAGACAAAGTTCAGAGTACAAACATAAGGATTTCGACATACCTGTCTAACAAAACGTGCACTTTTGCTCTCTGGTGCAAGACCTCCAACTTGAGAAGACAATAGAAAGGCATATCCACGTGTTGGTCTTATGCTTGAAGCTCTTGTGAAGACTTGGTGTAATTTGCCATGTGGCCACCTAGAAGATGATGTGCTCGACTTCAAGCGTAGAAGTATTGTGCGTGTTACATTGTTCAAGGTCGTTGAGCATATGAATTTTGTAATGAAGCTAATAGAATGTAATTTTGGTGTCATTTCTAATATATTAAACCGGGGTATAGTTTCTAGCTAGTCCAATAACAATTTTGAAGTGCTGAGTAGTGTTTGCTTCCTTTTAATCACATATGGAATAACGGGAACCATGTGTCCAATTCTATGTCCATGTCTCATTTTCATGTCAACCATATGTCAGGCCTAGCTGTCTCTGTTTGATTTTGTTGCGCGCTATGCAAATGCGATTTTAATATATACACATTGGTTTCTTGCCATGTAAGTACACGTTGAGTTGAAGATACGTAATGTTGGTTTTCCCTAATACCTGTATCAAAAACAAAGGGCGTTCTGATTTCTGAATAACAATGCAGCAAATATTATTTGAGTTACATTAGTTTTGAAGGAATAAAGGCATAGTAGCTCTCCATGATCTCCATTAGTTTTGTAAGCTTGAGATATTTGTATATCATATGCTGAGATTGAGAATGCTGAAATTTTGGTGTATATATATTGGAATTGTTGTATATACCTAACAAGTGTTGGGAGATACTCTTTGTGTTTGCATTGTTCTGATATGGTATCAAGGAAATAAACTCTTCCGTTATCTAAGTAAATGTCTAATCGATGGGATTGCTATGTTTAGGATAAGATCGATACTTGCTGATTAAGATCAATACAGAGCACAAAGAATTCATCTCAGTTGTCAAATGGCCGCCAGTACTACTCCCGCTGGGTCGCCGTCCCGAGAACTAGAGCCCGTTGATGCTAGCATGGCCCCCCTCGACGTGGCGGCACCGATCGACACCCTGACCCTGGAGGCACCCAAGCAAGCTGCCTCCGAGATGGCCAAGGAACCTGCCCTCGAGCCGGCCGAAGAACATGCCCCCGAGGCGGCCGTCACAGCTGGCCAAGAGCAACCTTCCTCGGACTCCTGCTCCTCCAGCGATGACTCCGGCTCCGAGTCAGGTTCTAAAGAGGGCGTAGTGCCCGAGGAGGAAGTAGCGCCTCCGGCCCCGACCAGGTCTCAGACAAGGAGAAAAGGCAACCAGTTGCCGGACAAGACGTATATCGTCACTCGAGTCAACGATGTCAAAGATGTTCCAGCGAGTCCACAGAAGGCCGCCCAGACCTTCAGCAACGCCTGTGGGTACATAGTCCGCGAACAAGTGAAGATCATATGCAAAGAGTTCAGCTAGTTGTCTGAGTCGACCCGAGATGCTCTATTGAGGAAACTATGGGACAAGTACCAGATTCCTGCCACCGACAAGGATAGAGTCCAAGTGCAAGCCCTTCGCATCATGGCTAGGGCTCTGAAGACTTGGATATACGACGCACAGAAAGTCGTGGACGACAACTGGGATACGAAAATTAGTAAAAGATGGATGAAGATACAAAAGGAAGACTGGGAGCAATTCGTTGCTCAAATAAAGAGTCCAGAATTCCAGGAGAAGAGTCACTGGGGGAAGGAGCTTCGCTCCAAGAACAAGTTAGACCACAAGCTCGGCAGCCGTGGATACCTAGGGAAGAGGCCAAAGTGGGCCATAGAGGACGCCAAACTAGCCGCGGCTGGGAAAGCGCCTCCTTTCGCGCATCTCAAGGAGCCACGCGCCAGGGAGTACATGAGGGCGCACACAAGCTCTGACCCTGTGACGGGGTCACCAATTATAAAGTCCGAGGAACTCCAGGAGGTGGCCAACCGGCTGGTAACATCTCAACTCAGTGTCTTTTCTTACTTAGTTACGTTGCATCCAAATACGCTATCTTCTCATCAGGTAATATAACTTGCAGACAGAGCTGAGCCAGCAGTCTGGAAGCTCACAGGACTCCGTCACGAGCTTCCCGAGGTGGAACGATGATCTGGCCAAGGCTCGACAGAAACTGGAGTATCGGGGCCATGTAGTAGGCATCGGGGATGGCGTTAAGTGGGATAAAGTGTTTCCCCGAAACCCCGAGGGTCGCCGCTGCCCAGGGAGAGCCAGCCAGGAGTACATTGAGAATTTGCGTGAGCAAATGCGGGAGATTGCCGAGCAGATGTGGGTACGTATGCAAGTGCTCACAGCGCAAGGCGGTCTGACCATGCTCCCCGATATCCAGCCGTCTGGGTGGAGTAGCTGCGCATCCACCTCCGAAGGCCGACCCGACTCGCTGAATCAATTGACAGCATCACCGTAAGTTTCGTCCACTAAAACAAGTCATTACAGTAAATCATGATTTCATTATCCTGACTGCAGTGAGGATGGGACATCTATCCTATGTTTCGCAGGAAGCCACTAGATGCACACTCACGGTGCAGATTCCTAGCATGAAGGTGAAGGCTGCGCACGGCCAGGTTTTCCCAACGCCGGAGGGGGCAATCATGCACTGTGTTCCTATGCGGGAGCACCATGCGAAGGTGCAGGTGGACGTCGTCCTCAATGACTACAGTGACGTGTTAGTCCCCGTCCCACCTGAAGAGGAACTGACAAGGCTAGGGCAGTGTAAGAACTACTTCATCCAGTGGCCGAAGAGCCAAATTATTTTAGCTGCAGCGGCCTCTCCTCGCACGGCCCCATCTCCTTGCACGGCCCCCTCGTCTAACAACCCCTCTCCATTGGTCGAACAATCTCCCTTGGGCCTCAGTCAAACAACTCCGATGTTTAAAGACCTTGAAGACCATCTTGTCGGGGACCATCACGTGGAGCCGGTGTTGCAGTCCCCGGAGGCGCGGGAGGAACCCATGAACGATCCACCGGAAAGGCGCTCGGAGGCTCAAGGCGACCCACTGGATCAACCCAGAGGGAAGATTTTCTCTCCCGCCACACTTGCTGGAACATTGGAAGCAGCGATGGCGGCAGGCAAGAGTCCTGAGCCGCTACACAGGAGGAAGAAAAGCAAGAAGAGACGGGCTGGCACCGGCGAGAAGGAAAGAAAGGAGCAAAAGCAGATGAAGAAATCCTTAACCTTCTTGGCATCATCGTCTAAAATATCTACACGGAGCATGGGTCTCTGGCGAAATGTTTTCCTTCTAGGTGAAGACTTGCTCCCGCAGGATGAGTTCGAGAATATTTCGGAGGACATGAAGGCGCTGCATGAAAATTACGTAAAGATGTCCAGAGATCCGGGAACATTTTACCAATATTGGAAGGTCAAGGTGCCAAAAGATTACAATTTCTTCATGGAGAACGACCAGAACACCTTCGACATCAACTTTGAAGACCTCTTCAACATGTACAACCTCTATAGGCTCGACACCACGATGATCAGGCTATGGGCTCTCTACCAAGCCCAAGAGTGCAGACGTGTACGCGACTCCAATATTGGCATAATCGATCCGATATGCATGAACGAAGGCTACGCTGCGACGCAGGATGGTCGAGTCTTTCTGGAAGAATACCTTGCACGTGCATTCATCGTTCATAAGGATCAGGACTACATACTAGCCCCCTACAACCCTCTGTAAGTCCTTTAACCTAGCACCGTGGGAATTTTTTTGTTACTTTCGCACGTATCTCCGCCTGCTAACGTCCATTTGTTCACATTTATGCAGCGACCACTGGGTTCTCATTATGATCGCTCCAATTTGGGCCAAGGCATTTTACTTTGACTCCGACGGGGCCAAGAGATCTGACTTCAGCAATATCACTCGTATCTTGGATACTGTATTTTTCAAAGCCAAGTTCACGGGACATAGTAAAATACCTTCAAAAGCGACAAAAATGGTACACCATTACAAATTCCCTTCCAAAATCCAGCTAGAAAATAGCGTCACATGTGGGTACTACACCTGTGCCCAAATGGATTGCTGGGTCCGGAGAAAGAACAAGCACTGTAAAGATATGAAAGAACTGAAGGCTTGGTCTGAGCTGGGAAGTAGCTTGTACGACTAGCGTCAGGACTTTGCCCGCATCCAAAGAATCTTCGCCAAAGTCATCAACCTTGAAGTCATCAATCCAATGGGTGAATTCTACGCCGGCCCCCAATTTCCGAAGCCAAACTTAAGCGGGCATTGAAGATTCCTTCTTTTCGAAACTGACGAAGAGTTGGCACTATGTTCTTCATAAACTTAACAACTTTATTATGTAAATACTTGTGTTCTTTCATACCTGTGATTAATGGTTATGTGAAATTTGTGAATATTTGTGAATATGTGTGAATATTTGTGAAATTTGTGAAATTTGTGAATATTTGTGAATTTATTTGTGAAATTTGTGAATATATTCTGTGAAATTGGCGCTGAAAGAAAAATGCACCATGGCAACACTACTGATGGGCGGTTACAAAATGCCCGTCAGTGAAGGCTAGGCATCACTGACGGGCACCAAACAGCTGCCCGTCAGTGGTGATACCACACCGGCCAATCCTGGAGGGGTTTCCGCTGACGGGCCTGTTGCGCCCGTCAGTAGTTATGTATACTACTGACGGGCTCCACGCCCATCAGTGGAGGCCACCCCTCCACTGACATTCCCAGGGTGACGGGCCCCCTGCCCGTCAGTAGAGGGGGTATACTGCCCGTCAGTAGTAGGCGTCCTTATAGTAGTGGCGCTGTACATGCTGCTAAATATCCATTCCACTTCCCATTCAATGCAGTTGAGTCTATGCTAAGATAAGGTCTACAACCAGCTAGGAAACCCTCAATGCAGGGCTTAAGTGCCACAGAATTAGCTAAAGTACACTTTACCTCTAATCCTCTTCACATCTATTTCTACAATGCTGCCTGGGGACCTCTTCTCAATCTCTGCCTTGAAGTTCCATAGATAGTGAAAGCTCTGGCCCCAAGAATCATACAGCTTATCTAGTGACCTGTCTTTGCCCTTCCAAACAGTGTCATATGCAATAGTGCAATTGAATGTATCTTTCAGCTTCTTCTGCAATTTCTTAGCCCCAATGGTAGGATCCTGCTGAAGTATGCTAACTGACTTATCTGCCACCCAGGCCTGGGATGCCATGCTAGTCTTGACTCTGCTAGTGGATGAGCACTCATGAGAATCCACTAGCTTGTTAACCTGTATACAGAATACCTTCAATTAACAATTGATTACGTATGACATTAGCAAGTAAAAGATAACAAGACCAAATAAATAGCTAAGTTTGTACCCTGATTGATTTCTTATCTGCCCTGATCCTGGCTGTTATTTTCCATGGATATCCAGCTGCTCTACAATGGCCCATATACCTCATGGTGTTAGTTTTGTCCACTTTTATATCAAATTCTTTGTTAATAGCATATTGTGCAATGGCCTTCCTAAAATCTTGCATTGATGGGAACAAAGATCCTATCACTATTTGAGGTTCATCTTTGTCAAATATAATTTGTTCCTCTTCAGGATTTAAATCATCCACGGGAATAGCTGCCTCGAGAAGACATTGCTCATCAATTGTACCCAGAGAAGCATCAATACCTTGAGAAGATGGCGCAGTGTGCTGATGTACATCTACATCCTGAATACCAAGTACCAAGCACATGTGGTCTTCTGTGATAGGAACATCTATATCGTCATTATTCATGGGAGCTACCTCAATCTGTGACCAATCAATACCTGATTCCTCCAAGGATGACACACACCTATCACTGCTCACAAACACATCACACTACACATCTCTTTGGTCTGACACATTGGAGGTAGCAGAATGGACAATCTCGAGTGCTGACAAGTTAACTCTATCCACACACTACACATCTCCTTGGTCTGACACATTGGAGGCAGCAGAATGGACAATCTCGAGTGCTGACAAGTTAACCCTGTCCACTGAAATACATGACCACAAGCTTCTCTACCGGCCACATGTGAAACAACAGATTTCTTGCTGCACTCAGTAGCAGCACTAGACTGGACATGTGAGAAAGCAGATTGCTTCCCTATGTCAACAGCATCAGCTAATAGAAAAACAACTTTAGATTCCCAGCTAGCTTGGAAAGCTATCAACAACTCCATACAGTGATGGATCCTCTCGACCATGCCAGTGTTGCTATCACGCCATAGCAAATGGACCTCTTGGCTTGAACCTAACTTATCTTCTCTCCCAACTGATGTACCATTTTTTCCACAGTCAAACCGATGAGGTTTACCTCCCATTGCAAATCATGTCGAATTACTTCTAGTTCACAGCCATCATCGAGTTTTGCGGTAAACCCAAGTACTCTAACGGTTACTGTGAACATACTCTCTGACGGTGGCCTACTCCTCATGCGCAAGAAGCTTAAATTTTTTAGTTAAATTCATGTGATATCATCCTAACCGGTTTTACAAAACAATAAGGAATGGGGAGGATAATAAGTCAAGAACTCACTCATCGGGTGAGGCACCCACACCGGCAAAATCTATTGTTGAGCTCCCCTCCATCGTGACAGGTTGCTGGCCACCGAGAAATTGCTCAACCCACAAGTTTCTCACCACGGATCCATGAAAAATTAGGGTTTCTACACAATCGGGATAAGAGGAGGCTCAATCAAATCGGTTAAATTACCAGGAAATACCATTGATTGGGGAGGAAAGTAGCCTATCGAGCCATTCACCGCTGTTGGCCGACGTCACGCCGCTCTGCTCTGCTCCTCGCCGCACCACTGCAGTCACCGCCGCCATAGCACGAGCAGGGGATGACCGTAGGCCTTCAGGGAACACCCCGTGAGAGACAGAGGGAGGGCGAGTGGGCAGCGCCGTCCGTCCTTCGGCGCCCAATCGCCGGCGGTCACACCTAGGAGCAGCCACGTGGTGTCGACACGAGGAGAGGTCTGTTCTGTTCAAGCACTGCTGAGAGAGAAAGAGAGAGAGAGAGAGAGAGGCCGAGATAGATGCGTTTGAGGAGAGGGGTATTTTGGGAAGCTCAGGCGCAGTTCATGGTCTCCTCTATCCTAGTCAGCGTGATGATAAGTTTAATTACGCAGTTGGGGCATATAATCAAACTTGTGATGAATTTCGGAACATATAATCAATTGCAATAAAAAATGAGGCATATGATCCACCGCTGCTGAAAAAGGGACATATTGTCAAATCTCTCGAACTGGGACGGGGCGTCGCCAAGACCTATCACTGTAGGGCGACGCGGAGCGCCGCTTGAACCTCAAGTTGCTCGTGAGCTCCGCCATCACACTCCTTGGGAACTCCTCTTTTCCTCCCCTTCATTCGCAAACATCAAATCTGGTGCTTCCGACGCTACATCCACCCGCTGCCGATTGCCAGCTCCGCTTCCCACTAGAATAAAGAGATGGAACTAGGGAAGAAAAGGAATTTTTCTCGTCAATCCCGCGAAATGGATCAGCGGATGCGATAAAAAAGAGAGAGAGAAGGATTTTTTTTTAATCTGATAGAACCGGCACCAAACATTACTCAGTTTTTCACTAAGACCAATACTGACCATGGGTACCAGCTTATCACTCCAAGGAGTACCATACATCGTGGATGCTCTAACGAGCCAAAAGGGCAGCTTGGCTCGAACTCGAAGCAAGCTCGAGCTGGCTCGGTTGGCTCGCAAGCTAGGTTACAACAACACTTAAGAACAATTTGTTTTATTGCGCAGCGACTACAGCAGATTGTTTAAATACACAATGACAAAGAAATGACTAACAATAGCTTATTTAAGTGCACAGTGACCAAGAAATGATATGCTTGATCAATCAAAAAGGAATCCCCAATGTTGATTCAATAATGAAATGCAAAAGGTGAGATGGCGAGAACCCTATGGGAGCTGCATTCACAGCCCCCCAACCCCCTCTCTCTATCTCTCAATCTCGCTTGTCTCTTACACGAGCACACACAACAAGAAAACTCAGAACACACACGCACACACACTAGCCAAGGAAGGAGCGTTGCTAGCCAAGAGGCATTATTTCCTCCTGGTAACAAAACAAGTACATTGTTTCCTTTGCCCTCTTGTGTTTTCTTTTCATTGCTCAATGCAATATATACATACATAGTACCTGGCACTCATGCCATGAACTCAACTGACCGGCCAGTGATTAACCGGCCACTAATTAACTCCACCTCTCACCTAGCCATGACCAGCTCCATACTTGGTCACCTAATGACCCATGCATGCAGCTACTCTTAAGCACCCACTAACAAACTTGACCTCTTCTCAAGGCCACTAGCAAACTAAAACACTTAACGATGCATGCACAACTAACTATACTACTCGGTCATGTACACATGCACTGACTGGCTAATGCAAACTCTACTAGCTATCACTACTACAGAACAGGGTTTTCTGGATCCCAGATCTCAGCCGGTGCAAGCAAAACCGACAGTAAGAACTCAAGTTTCAGTCGGTTGGTGTGAAAAAATAGACTGAAAAGAATGAACCGGTTGAGATAATATCTAACCTCAGCCGATTCAGAGTAGAAAACCGACTGTGATAGTATTACAGTCGGTTGGACTAGTAAAACCGGCTGAGGTAAGTTAACTTTTACAGCCGGTTCCTTTTTCCCAACCGGCTGAGATAACTTTGAGACGGTTGTTTCGTTGGAACCGATTCAGATGATGCTGTTCAACATCCATAAATGTTGTCCGAATTTACTAGCTGAGTCTTGAATGCAGGTGTCCATTGTTTGGTACACTTGATATAGGTTGGTTGGGGTGGTGTTGCCAAATTTTATGGTAATTTTCATAAAATTTTGTGGCACATAATATTTTGATAGTTCTTGCTCAATTTAATAAAATTTGCATGTTGTTATAGATGGATCGACGGTGGATGTACGCTGAGAATCGTGCTAGCAATGAGTACATCGAAGGCGTCTCGGCATTCTTACAAGTAGCCGAACAGTATAGTTTAAACATAGGGGAGACGTGGATCAGCTGTCCATGTTGTCATTGTGAAAATTTGAAGAGCTTCACAAACCTTGCACAGATCCAAGCACATTTGATCAGGACAGGATTCATGAAGGGGTATGCATGTTGGACCAGCCACGGTGAAGATCAGATTGTAGAGGAAGATCCGGCAAACATGGATGAAGGCAACGACGTGGCTGATACTGCTAATAACACACCTCTTGAGCAGACGCGTGATGATGTATGTGCATCACAAGAGGGCGCGTCGCAAGACAACACGTCATCGCATGAAGACAACGAGTTAGATCAGATGATCCGAGATGTCGAAGAAAACTATGAGAATGATCGGGAGTACAGGAAATTTGTCTGCTTATTGGAAGACTTGAAGAAACTAATGTATCCTGGCTGCAAGTTCACAAAGTTGTCGAGCGTTCTGGAACTGCTAAAACTGAAGGCTAGCAGTGGATGGACCGATAAGAGCTTCTCGTCGCTCCTAACATTGTTAGGGGACATGCTTCCAAAGGGAAACCAGATGCCAAAAACTACATACAGAGCTAAGAAGGTTCTTTGCTCTTTGGGAATGGAGGTAGAGAAAATACATGCTTGTAGGAATGACTGTATCCTATACCGTAAAGAGTATGTGAATTTGCGAGCATGTCCGGTGTGCAAAGCTTCTCGATATAAGCGTAAGATCGACGGTGATGATGTCGGAGAAAGCATAGAGGTGAGGAAGGGGACTCCTGTTAAGGTTTCCTGGTACTTGCCCATAATTTCCCGTTTGAAGCGCTTATTTGCGAACCCGAAGGAGGCCAAACTGATGTGTTGGCACGCAGATGAGCGTACAGATGATGGAATGTTGAGACACCCAGCAGATTCTTTATAGTGAAGAAATATTGATAGGAGGTATGCTATGTTCGGCGAAGAGGCAAGAAATGTAAGGTTCGGGCTGAGCATTGATGGAATGAACCCATTCGGCAACATGAGTAGCCGACACAGCACTTGGCCTATGAATCTATGCATGTATAACCTTCCACCTTGATTGTGTATGAAGAGAAAGTATATCATGATGGCAATACTTTTCCAAGGTCTAAAACAACCCGGTAACGACATTGATGTGTACTTTGCCCCATTAGTGAATGATTTCAAAATTCTTTGGGATGAAGGCGTAAAGGTATGGGATGCACACCTAAAGGAAAACTTCACCTTACGCTGCATGTTGTTCATTATCGTCAATGATTATCCAGCCAATGGTAACTATCACTACTGCAGAATGACCCTTTGCTGAACCCCCTCCACTGACGGGCGCACTCTTGCCCGTCGTTGGAGGGTCTCACCACTGACGGGCACCTAGAGGCCCGTCAGCAGAGGAGTCTGACTGGCCGCAGCGGAAGACCTCCACTGACGGGCCCTTAAGTCGCCCGTCAGTGGAGACGCAAACCCGGTGCCATAAATGACGCATCATCTCCACTGACGGGCGGTACTTAGGTGCCCGTCAGCGGAGAGGAAGTCTCCACTGACGGGCAGCTACGCGGACCGTCAGTGGAGATGAACAAAAAGGTGCCAAGATGACGTTAGTTTTGAAGCGATCTCCACTGACGGGCTCTATTTAAGTGCCCGTTAGTGGCGAAGCGATCTCCACTGACGGGCGTATCTAAGGGCCCGTCACTAGTATTTTCAGCCCAAAAGCACTGCATCACCAAACGTCAATAACTTTTGATCTATAAGTCCAAATAAAGTGATTCTTTTTGCAAAATTTGTAAAATAAATAGATCTAGACAGCAGATCAAGTTTCATAATTTTTTGAGTTTTCTGGAATTTCTAGTATTTATTTTATTTTTTATTTCTTTTCTTGGGAGATGCTTGAGTTATAAAGCAATGTATAGTCTAACTTTTGTGAAACTGTCTAATATTTTAAACACAGCCTCATGAGGTCATCTCATGACCCCATGCCAATTTTCATATTTTTTAGACCATATTTAGAGTTTATATAAAATGAAAAATCATTAAGATGCAAGTAAAGGTTTGAATTTTCCCAAGAAAATATTTGTATTTTTTATATATATTGTGGATAGGAGCTAAAAAGATACATAGGTACTTATATATGAATTTTTCTTCCATTTAGAGGCCTTCTTTAAGATACTTGTAGTTCAAATTTGAAATATATCCAGTAAATAGCTACATATTCATTTAATGCCTAAAAAATAGCAAATGATTTCAGAAAAATGCCTAATTTTGACATTACCAATATAATGTAGTATGTTCCATGTATAAAATTTTTGGACCATTTTAGATAAATATTTCGGGAAGGTACTACACATAGTACCTCAAATTGGTATTTCAAAAAATAGAAAATACAAATTATTACATAACAAGATGAAACATGAACAAATATTAGCTTATAATAGTGTAATATCAAGTTGTAGTCCAAATCTCAAGTTCAAATGATGAAGAATTTACGATGTGTACTTCAATCTTCATATTTCCCCTTTAAATGCTATGAAGCTTTCTCAGAGATGGTTAAGTTACAAAGCAATGTATAGTCCAACTTTTGTGAATTTGTCTGAAATTTTAAACACAGCCTCATGAGGTCATATAATGACCCCATGTTAATTTTCATATTTTTTAGACCATATTTAGATTTTATAAAAAATGAAAAACCAATATGATATAACTAGTGACGGGCACTCACCAGGGGCCCGTCAGTGGTGAGGGGTAACCAGTGACGGGTGCTCACCACGGGCCCGTCAGTGAAAACACCCCTCCACTGACGGGCGGAAACTAGACGCCCGTCAGTGGTAACCCACAGCACATATAAAGCACGCGCGAGACTTGGTGAAAAATTCACCAAGTCCCGCGCGTTCATTCGAAAACAACTCCTCCCCGAGCGCCGTCCTCCCCGACCGCCACCCTCCCCCGAGCGGCCGAGTGGCTCCTCCCCGACCGCCGCCCTCCCTGAGCAGCTCCTCCCCGAGCGGCTCCTCCCCGAGCGCAGACAGCGCCTCCTCCCCAAGCGGCAGCATCTCCTCCTCACCGACCACCGGCCCCACCTCATCCCCGACCACCACCACCCCCGCGGCCGCCGTCTCACCGGTAACACACTTCTCCCCTTCCTTCTTCCCCCTTGTGCTCTGCGTGCCGGCCATAGCGTCGGTGGTCGTTGCCGTCTCCACCACACCGCGCGACGCCGCCTCCTCCACCACCACGCGCGGCGCCGCCTCCTCCACCCAGCGCCGTGTCAGTGGTCGCCGCCGTCTCCACCACCCCGCGCCGCGCCGCCTCCTCCACCACCCTGTCCACGCGGCGACTCATCCTCGGCGCCGCCTCGTCGACGACCCCAGCGCCGCCATCCGCCGGCGCTCCCTCCTGTCCTATGTGCCGGCGCGGGCTCCCCGACCCGAGCAGGCGAGCGAGCGGGGCGGCGACCTCCCGGGTAGGCGAGCGAGCGGGGAGGCGGCCTGTCGAGTAGGTGGGCTAGCGACGCGGCGCGGCGGTCTCCGGAGCAGGCAGGCGAGCGGTGCGGGGTGGTGGAGGCTGCGTGGATGAAATGTTATTTTCTAATTTTTTTTTATCCCTGAAAATATACTACCGACGGGCTCCTAAAGAAAGCCCGTCAGTGGTGAGGGGGAACCAGTGACGGGCGCTCACCAGGAGCCCGTCAGTGGTGATACATTTCCTCTGACGGGCAAATTGAGCCCGTCACTAGTCACAGCCACTACTGACGGGCGGCCCGCCCGTCAGTGGAGGTCACCCCTCCACTGACATTTCCAGGCTGACGGGCCCCCAGCCCGTCAGTAGAGGGGGTTTTTTGCCCGTCAGTAGAGGGGGTTTTTGCAGTAGTGTATTCGGGAAAAACTATTAAAGGGAGCAATACATGTGTTCAATGCCTTGTTGATACAGCAAGCAAGTGGCTAAAACACTTTAAGAAAACAGTGTACATGCGTCATCGTAGGTTCCTTATAAGGGATCACTGTTACCGCAGGATGAGACATGAATTCGATGGAACCGTCGAGAAAGGCTCAGCTCCATATATTTTTAGCGGCATCGAGATCCACGATCAGGTTAAAGATCTGAAAGTCGTGCTTGGAAAGGGGATGTTTAAAAAGTGAGGTACAACGAAGAAAATGAAGCTTGTTGAGAAGATCATCTGGAAGAAGAGGTCAATATTCTGAGACCTCCCTTACTGGAAGCATCTAGAAGTCCGTCACAACATCGATGTGATGCATGTAGAGAAGAATGTGTGTGATAGCATCATGGGTCTCTTATTGAACATGCCTGACAATACAAAAGATGGTCTGAATGCACGGCTAGATATGGAAGATATTGGAATCCAACCAGAGTTAAGACCACAGAAAACAGCAAACGGAAAGACATTCCTTTTGCCTGCTTGTTATACCCTTTCTAAGCCAGAGAAGACTGAGTTATGTGATTGCTTGCATGGTATCAAGGTTCCATCCAGCTACTCCGCCAACATCAAGAGACTTGTTTCCATGGAAGATCTAAAATTAATTGGCATGAAGTCACACGATTGCCATGTGCTTATGACACAGATGCTCCCGATTGTAATTAGGAATATTCTTCCACCAAATGTGCGGCGGACTCTCATGAAGCTGTGTGGTTTTTTAACACAATTTGGAAGAAGGTCATTAGCCTTGATGAACTAGATGGTCTGCAAGATGGGGTAGTGAAGACTCTATAGGAGCTCGAAATTTTTTTCCCTCCGTCGTTCTTCGATGTCATGCTTCATCTCATAGTCCATCTAGTGCACGAAGTAAGGATGTGCGGCCCTGTGTTTCTTCACAACATGTACCCATTCAAACGCTACATGAGAATTCTGAAGCACTATGTTTGGAATTGATCTCACTCTGAGGGCAGTATCATCAAAGGCTACGCAACAGAAGAGGTCATTGAGTTCTGTGTTAATTACATGTCCCATCTTCAACCAGTAGGCGTGCCTCGATCTCGCCATGAGGGCAGGCTGCTCGGTGTAGGGACCATTGGAAGGAAAGTGATCGATCCTATTCGGATTGAGTATGCTCAAGCCCATTTAACTATTTTGCAACACATGGCCATTGTGTCGCCCTATATGAATGAACACAAGGACATTCTACATCAACAAAATCCGACTCGTGCAAATGACTGGATCATAAAACACCACAATTGCGAGTTCAATGAATGGTTCAAAGAGCGATTCTGTGAACTCCCATCAAGTGGTGCATTGTCATATTTAGCAAGAGACCCAGCATGATCAGTCATCACATGGAAAGGGTACGAAATCAATAGATACACCTTTTACACAAAAGAAGAAGATATGAAAAGCATGGTGCAGAATAGCGGTGTCTATGTAGAAGCTCTCAAAACAAATGGCAAGAAACAACTGTACTATGGGTATATAGATGAGATTTGGGAGCTTGACTACGGTGAAAATTTTAAAATCTCGTTGTTTCGTTGCCGCTGGGTCAATAAGAAATAAGTGATATCTAACGACAAAGGTCATACCACTGTGAACCTTGAAAGTGTCGCGTACAAAAATGAACCTTTCATCCTCGCTCAACTAATTCATCAAGTCTTCTACATTATCGATCCATCCAACAAGAAGCGGCACGTAATAATGCCCTCAAAAAGGAGTATTGTCAGAGTTGAACATGTGGTGGATGAGGAAGATTACAACAAAATCGATGAGTTCCCAGCCCCTAATGATGGAACAAGGGTCGAAGATGAATTGCGGCATGATCCTGCTCCCTATAAACAAAGTGATAATCAGGAAGGAATTATTTTGTAACATAACTTCCGATATTAATGATATATGGTACTACTTCCTATAATTTAGAATAATCGTATACATTCTATGATGTTAATACAAAGAAAATAACTTTTGTACACAGAAAACAACTTGAATACGACGAAAATATGTTAAATACAAAGAAAATAACTTAAATACAAAGAAAATAACTTAAATACAAAAAAATAACTTATCTACAAAGAAAATAACTTATCTACAAATAAAATAACTTAACTACAAATAAAATAACTTAACTACAAAGCCAACAACTTGAATACAAAAAAAATAACTTTAGGGTTTTAGTGCAGGCAACATGTATTGTTATCTAAGTCGGTTCCTCTGGAGAGCCGACTGCGTAAGCATATTACAGTCGGTTTCAGGCGACCAAACCGACTGAGATAGTATATTATCTCAATCGGTTTCCTTGCCCGAACCGACTGAGATAGTATATTATCTGTGAGAGTCCAGACTTAACTTCCAGACCCTCCCTGTGTATCTCTTCATCAGTCCAGGATCAAGCTGATGAACACAGACGAATTGATATCACTGCACACATCACGAAATATTTTAGAAACATAAACAATTGAGTTATAGCAGCGATATGACTAAATAAAGTAACTAGGACTTATGTCCCTTACCATTCAGAAAACACAGCGGAAAATAGAGCGTAGATGTCTCCATCTCAACCACAGGCAGTCGATGGAGGCCACGTGACCTAAACCTCAGCATTGACGTAGAAGATTCCTCATAGTCTTCATCGTCCTCATCAATATCTGAACAAGCCCAACAAACAACATGCATGATGAGTACTTTACGTACTCAGCAAGCCACCTGGCGGCAGATGGTCCTATTAAACTACATGCAAGGCTTCAACGGAAGGCTGTATGGTTCATTTGCAGAAAAGCAGTTTTAGTTGAAATATTATGGTAGATTCAAAGGCATCATTTTGATAAAAACTAATTTTTATTATCAGGGGTGTTTTTCAATAGGTGTGGTCCACGACCAACATATTCGAGCAAGGACACCTGCCTTAGCTCGACCATAGGATTCATCACCAAAGGGGTAGAGGGAAGTAGCAAGGGGGAGAGGGACAGGTCCTTTTCATCATGAATGAGTCATGTGTTGTCCATAACCGTGGACACGGCTAATCGATTAGTTTTAACTCTGCAGAGTGTGTACACTTTACCCACATGACACAATCTCGTCCTGACGCCACTGGAAGTCGCCAGCATTGCAACAGGGAGATTGTGACGAGGTCTTTTAGCTAGATCCCCCTAAGGTGTGACATGCCCACCGGGTCTGGCTCGGAGTCGAGAGTACATCCCCGCACTCCGTTCCCCCCATCTGTGCCGAGGGTCCTCGTCGCTACGTCCACCCCTTCTGCGGTACGGTAACATCGGCACCAAAAGCTGACTAACCTACTTGACCAAGCCAGTGCCCATATAGCATGTGGTTGTACTGTTGTCACAATTTCTCCAACTTCAAGACTTTGGCCTTATGCGGTACGGACGAACAATGGTTCCTTTCAACCGGCCTTCTGCGGGTAGGACAACCATATGCTCCTTCATCACATGATCCAGCTATCGCCCGCACCATATTAGATGGTAAGTTTCACCCAGAGTAGAATAGGAAGAATAGAGAGAGGGGGAAATCATCGGGCATCCGGCCCTAGCTCAGCGAGCTCAACAAGTTTCAACGAGGATCATCGATCCGATATTCATTCCTCCGTAGAGGCAAATCAAAATAATCTAAAGATGTATTTAAGCATGGCTAAGCATATCTCTACTCTATTCAGAATAAATCCTATTAATCTACTCAGGGTATCAAGTAAACAGGCGACAACGGATAAGGGTAAAGTTGTGTCAATCGACACGCTAGCTACTGGATTAAAACAGCATGCATGTTTATAAACAATAAAATATAGTGACTTTGAAAATATAGGATCAAATATGATCAAGAAAAGGGGCATGCCTTCGTTGATGAGTTGGTCTTCTTCTGCAGGAACTTGACCTTACCCAACTTCGCTACTTCCTATTCGTCGCAACAGTAATAAAGTGCAAGACAAATAAATATAAATCTAAATTAAATATCAAAATGGAAATACCAGAAGAATAGGGCTAGCAAGGTTGGATAGGTATCAAAGGGCAAAGGTGAAGGGATAGGATTGTCGAAAGACAACTAGGAAGGTGTGAGATTATATATCTCAACCAGATAGAGTACATGTACTCGAAAGATGGTCTTCCGGATCACATCATTATGGAAAAATGATAGATTTATGGATGATAGAATTTGCATGTCAAAGGACTAAAGTTAATCCACATGCGAGATAGGGATAGATGTGCAACTGAGAATAGGATATGGTTGATGACAACAATAGCACAATCATATGATTAAACATGGAAACCCGACATACTAGCAAAACAAATATGACCAATCATACTTGTAAACAAGCGAGGTCCTGGCATGCTAGTTGGCAAGAGATGATAATATGCAACATGTCAATCTATATGAAACTACTGTGCAACATACAACTGGACATCATGTAACAAACTAGATAGACTAGGCATGAAATAGAAATTAGGCAAGGCAAGCATAGGATAACATATGACTATGCAATTGTAATCTAATAACGATAATTGATAATGCAAACGGTGATTAAACCATATGATCAAATAACAACTAGCATCGATATGACATGCACCAACATACATGCAATCTATGACATAACATTAACTCTACTCATGCTATTGTGTGAATAAAATGCAGCAATCAGCCTACAAATACTACACATAACAATATTTTAGTAAATGATGATTATTAGCAACATATATGCATATATTATAATTGATACCTAAATGCTAACCATGTATATGTGACTATACACTACATTATAAACATGCAACATAAGATAACAAGCTAAGCATACTAGTACATACATATTATATGCCCATCAACTAACATACGATATGATTAAATAATAAAAACTCAGTAAGGGGTTATTATTCCAACATATAGATTGTCAACAATATTAAGTCCAATTATATACATATCTCTATATGCAACTACATGATTATGCAACATAAAGACATATTGAACATGCAACTTAATCGTGTTTAAACAAATAATTAAATTATACACATCAATAAAATAATGTATTCAGCCACTGCATGACGGATTATTATCTAAAACATGGATTAGCCTATGTATATATGCATAAACATATACACATGGCTGCATATGTAAATCACATGAAATGCATCGAACAAATATGAGACATGTGTGCAATCTTAACCATATTATAAATAGAGGTTAATAACATGACCAATTGTATAACAATCCTTAAATAAACATGAGTTAACCTATAAGAATATATGCACATACCACTATTTAATATACATCATGCAACCATAACTACATATGATATGTCACATTAATATTAGTTTAGCAAAGATTATGCTTCTACTACTATAGGTTATATGCAATATTAGGTTCAACTGTATATTGTATAACACAATATATGTGAACATACATAAGATCATGCCATATGAATCTTATTAAACATGAACTACTTTAGTCATGATACAACCAAGTTTGAACTAATATGTTGAACCACTTCATGTCTAATGACTATTAAGATGGAACCATATTGTATGCATGCATATTATATTCAACTATCTAAACATGCAACATGTAGCTATATGAATATGGATACACCAATTAATGAATGAAGCATGGTTGATCCGTATGACGAATACTCTTAAGCATGAACATTATATAACAGGAAACTATCATACATATAACAATATGAAACCATACATATAACAATATGAAACTATATAACCTTATATAACTATATGAAACTAACATTATATGACTATATAACAATCATACATATAACAATAGGAAACTATATGCTACATTACATACTATTCAATTGGATGATGAAAACAATCATCAAAATTATTGGACATGAACATATGAATATGCGAGTACTTTCAAACAAGAATTAATGACAGGAAACAATGCGATGATGCATCACAAGATGATTGGAGATTAACAAGATGGGTGGTGGCGACATTCGCAACACAAAACGGTTGGAACAGATTAAAGATTGGTTCTGGATAGACCGGACGGTTTTGGTTGCTGCGCGATGCTCACTCAACGAAATCACAATCCGCCAATTGGGTTAGAAACTAGACATACAGAGGCACAATCCTACCAAAGGGTTTTGGAGAATTCTTACCGAGTCAACGGGAAAAGATCAGACAAGTTAGATGTTCTGCAGATTGAATCTGAACATCTACGAACAGCACGTCGGAGACAGATCAATTCCCGCCAAACGGCTACATGGATCAAGGAGTACATTTACAGAGGTGTTTATAGATATCTAAGACACAATTTCACCAAAGGAATTCTTCAAAGACTCACCGGATCAACGGGGATGGAGGAGATAATGCCGCTGTACCGTTCACACAGTCAAATCTGCACACGAACAGCAGCACGAAGAAACTTTATTTTCTGGAGATTGGACCATTGGATTGCCTTCAAATTTTGTGGAGATGATCTTGACAACATCATCCATGATCTCACCAAACGGATCTTGAAAAGGAGGTCCGAGCCAACAATGGCGTCGTTCCAATCTAGAGGCACGCGCAAAAAATCTGGGTGCAAACAGAATGTTAGTATTTGGAGATTTCCCGGTGATTGCACCGTTGGATCTTCACCAACTTTTGCAGAGAGGTAGAGAAAAAGGTTAGGAACAATCTCACCAAAGGGATTTGCGAAAAGATGTTCGAGGCGATGGCAATTGAGAAAACACTGAGGTGGGATGTGCTGTTCAGGAACTGCACGGGAAGAAAAGGGGGGGTGGCGGCTGTTTGGGGGGTTTGGGGGCTAGGGTTTCATGGGAAAAGGATTTGGGGGAGTGGGGAAGAGGTGGGAGGGCTGTGGGGTATTTATACGAGGGAGAGGGAAAGGGATTTGGCCCAAATCCTATTGAAACAGATGCAGCGACGCATGCTGCGCTATGCAACACTCGCCGGAACGTCTGGAGGAAATGAGACAGCGGGATGCCGAGAGGAGATGGGCCGGGATGGCGGCCATAAAGGAAAGGAGGAAAGAAAAGGAGAAAACCAAAATAAAAACAAAGAACAGTAGAGCGAGATTAAATATCAAACGAACTCCGAAAATTCTGAGAAAAACTCTGGAGACATATTCCAAATTGAAAAGCCAATACAATTCAAGTTGGATTAATTCAAATTAACTCCGGTCCAATTTGTAAAATTCTAATTAAAATTTAATTAATTAGAGAATAAACAATGAAATTTTCTGGCTCTGATTTTTAAATAAAAGATTTTAAAAAGCTCTGAAAATCAGGATGTTACATTATCTCAGTCGGTTTTCTTGCCCGAACCGACTGAGATAGAATATTATCCCAGTCGGTTCTGTCGACCGAACCGACTGAGATAGTATATTATCTTAGTCGGTTTTGTTGACCGAACCGACTGGAGTATTGTTTCTCAGTCGGTTTCTCTGAGTTAACCGACTGCGAGGACTTGGGTTAATAAAAACTAATTCGTCTCCCTGCTTTGGAACTTCTCTAGTTTTTGACTCCCGCCTGTGTTGCTCGACCCGCCGCCACCTCGAACCGCCGCTGCTCAAGCGGCCTCAACCGCCAGGCGTCCTCCGAGATGGCCTCCCCGACACGCCGGACCAAGTCCCCAAGCCACCGAGCCACCGCCTCCTCCGTCACCCGGGCTGCCGCCGATGTTGCCTTAGCTTGTGCCTCCGTCGCCCGAGCCGCCGCCACCTCCTCCCCGGTCCAGGACACTAGGTAAGGACCATTTTTCCCTAGCATCAGTAGATGGACCATTAAGATTGCCCTACCATTTTGCCCTAGCATCAGTAGTTCTACTCGCATCATTTTGCCCTACCATTTAGAATGTTATGGTTCAATTAGATGGTTTAGAAGAATTTGGAATGCTATGGTTCAATTAGATGGCTTAGAACAATTTAGAATGCTATGGTTCAATTAGATGGTTTAGAAGAATTTAGAATGCTATGGTTCAATTAGATGGTTTAGAACAATTTGGAATGCTATGGTTCAATTAGATGGTTTAGAACAATTTGGAATGCTATGGTTCAATTAGATGGTTTAGAACAATTTAGAATGCTATGGTTCAATTAGATGGTTTAGAACAATTTAGAATGCTATGGTTCAATTAGATGGTTTAGAACAATTTAGAATGCTATGGTTCAATTAGATGGTTTAGAACAATTTAGAATTCTATGGTTCAATTAGATGGTTTAATATAATTTAGAATGCTATGGTTCAATTAGATGGTTTAGAACAATTTGGAATGCTATGGTTCAATTAGACGGTTTAGAACAATTTGGAATGCTATGGTTCAATTAGACGGTTTAGAACAATTTGGAATGCTATGGTTCAATTAGATGGTTTAGAACAATTTGGAATGCTATGGTTCAATTAGATGGTTTAGAACAATTTAGAATGCTATGGTTCAATTAGATGGTTTAGAACAATTCAATTTAGAATGCTATGGTTCAATTAGATGGTTTAGAACAATTTAGAATGCTATGGTTTAATTAGATGGTTTAGAAGAATTTGGAATGCTATGGTTCAATTAGATGGTTTAGAACAATTTGGAATGCTATGGTTCAATTAGATGGTTTAGAACAATTTGGAATGCTATGGTTCAATTAGATGGTTTAGAACAATTTAGAATGGTATGGTTCAATTAGATGGTTTAGAACAATTTAGAATTGCTATGGTTCAATTAGATAGTTTAGAACAATTTGGAATGCTATGGTTCAATTAGATGGTTTAGAACAATTTAGAATGCTATGGTTCAATTAGATGGTTTAGAAGAATTTATAATGCTATAGTTCAATTAGATGATTTAGAACAATTTATAATGCTATGGTTCAATTAGATGGTTTAGAACAATTTGGAATGCTATGGTTCAATTAGATGGTTTAGAACAATTTGGAATGCTATGGTTCAATTAGATGGTTTAGAAGAATTTGGAATGCTATGGTTCAATTAGATGGTTTAGAACAATTTAGAATGGTATGGTTCAATTAGATGATTTAGAATGATTTAGAATGCTATGGTTCAATTAGATGATTTAGAATGATTTAGAAGATTTAGTTGATTTAGAGTGATCTAGATGAATTAGAACAATTTAGAATGATTTAAATGATTTAGATGATTAAAATGATTTAGAATGATTAAAATTTATACTTTTCCTATATTATTCCAAGATCGCCGGACAACGGCGAGTCTCGGTCACCATCGCCACCTAGGCCGTCCGGCGACACAACCAGCACCTCCGGGCCTAAGAAAAAGGCCCGTCGAGGAGAAGGAAGGAAATGATCAAAGAGACCAGATGCGAAGTACACGGTCACACACTTGCACGACTCAGGGGCACCAGAAGAGCCTGAGAACGCAAGGAGGAAGTTCTCCACGGTCTGCGGGATCGTAGCAAGAGAGCGGGTCCCAATCACTTTAGAAAGTTGGAAGAGAATAGGGACAGACCAGCTCGCTGCGATTTCGGGGGAAATCTTGGGATATTTCATCTTCCTAAAGAATGGAAAGCTTGTATCGAGCGAGCTGCTAAGATGACAGCGTGCAAGGCTTGGAAGAACTAGAAGACTACCCTCGTCAACAAGTACGTGTATGCCGAGGTGGAGGCTTTCGAGAAGTGGCCGATGATTACTCCTGAGGTTTGGAACGAGTTCGTTAGGATGAAGATGACGGAAGAATTCAAGCTGAAGAGTGAACAAAACCAGGAGCTCTCTAAGAGAAACAAGCACCCGCACCGTCTAGGGACTGCCAGCTACGCGGGAATGAAGAAGAGATGGGAAAGGGAGGATGAGCAGGCATCGCAATCGGATGCCCCTCCAAGATTTGCGAACATCGCAGATGCGAGGACCAAAGCCTGGGTTAGAGCCAGGGCATCTGCATCGACATCGACTTCAGGCAACCCAGCATTTGAGAACCCAGCTGACGCACAAGTGTACAGACATTTGGTGAGATATAAATCACGCCTTAGTCATACTAACAACTTGTCAATTATAACAATTGTAGTAACAAATAATTCTGGTTTTTGCAGCTGGAGTTCGATGCGTCATCCCAGGCTGGCACCTTCGTAGGGATGTACTTGAAGAGGGCTTGGGAAACCCCGAGCACCCAGGTCGCACGAGGGGTGTAGGTTCCCTCGTTCCCCACAAATATGGACTCTCCCAGGCTTTGGAGGCAAAGCGCGAATGCAAAAGGGCGAGGAAAGCCGCTGAAGAACAACGCAAGCATGAGTTCAAGCAAGAGATACTTCGGGACTTAAGAGCGGAGTGGATTCTAACTCCGCGACAAGAACAGCCAGTTGCTGCCAGCCCTAGGGCTCGATGCAGTAGCTGCGCGTCGATCAACCTCCCAACTCGCCAGGAAGATACAACTTCTACCTTCCCCTGTGATGAGATCGAGGTATTCTTGATATACCTTGAAAAATTGTTCCATATAAGATTGTTTGTGGCCTGTTTGCTGAAACGCTTTCTTATGTAGGCTCCCACGAGATGCACGATTCAAGTTAGGTTGGTGGACATGGATGATCTCGTGGATGCTGCTTAGGGGCTGGTGTTCCCAGCAACAGGAGAGCAGATGATACATAATGTCCCCATAGACCCTTTGTACGCAAAGGTGAGCATCGATGGGGTTAACGATACTTTCAGCAAGCTGAAGCTCCCGATTCCACCCAACAATAAGATCTTAACTCTAAATCAAGTCAAGGGGACATTCATCCAGTGGCCCAAGAAGCACATCTCTCTCGATGCGTCGCGGCCGACTAAGAAAGTTTCGCCACGACCGTCAGATGAACCAGTGGTCCCTTTGACATTCTCGCCTCTTGTGGTAGCGGCGCTATCACCAAGACAGCTTGAGCTGACAACACAAGAATCACCGAAGAGGTATCCCAAGGTGGCATCGCCAAAGCATGGCAAGGGAAAGGACTTGATAAATGTAGCTGCTAGCCAAGAAATGACCATCGAAGAAATAGCCGCGATATATGAAGCTGGAGGAAGACTCCCTAGCGCTCCGACTGTCCCGACATACAAGCTTGGGAAGCCGATGGTCAAGAATCACAAAAAGATGATGTCTGAACTTAGCTGGGCTTGCGCTGCGTTGCACAACCATTACTTGGCCAATTTTAAGGAACCGAAGAATCAGCAGAGCGATAGCATCATTGGCAGGTTCGGACGTGAGCACTTCCTCCATGATAAGGATCGACTGTTCGTCGTGACTTGGGAGGACTTGTTCCTTATGTATAATCTAAGCGTCTTGGACGCAGGCCTCGTGAGATGCTTCACACTGTAAGTGCTTACAATCATGCTCCATTTAATTTACTATAATACCTACACATGTCACAAATACGGAACTCTTCCCTCGTGTATATGTAGGTTCTCTTCTATCAAGGCGAGAGAAGCAAATGAACCGATAGGATTCGTCGACCCGCACCTTGCCTCCGAGCAATCCATGGATGCTGCTAAAAGGGTTGTCAAGGATTACATCATCGATCTTATAGAAGCCAGCCAGCATAAGAAATTCATCATCTATCCCTTCAACAAAAGGTAAGCGCTATAAACTTGTTAATATCTCGAATTTGTTCATTTCGCACCTTTAGTGCATCATCAACTAACTTAGGATTAACGATCATTTAACTCTCATTGGATCCTTATTGTTATCATACTCCCTATCAAGAAGGTGTATTATATGTATTCATACCTCGAAAACATGATCGACTTCGAGAGGGTCGCAAAGTGATCGATAGGCTTTTCTTTCACGATTTAGAGCGTACTAAATATTTTGTAATCGCGTGGAGAAAAAGGATGATGCGGAGGCCCCTCATAAGTTATACCACCACTTCTCCTTTCCGGCATGTATCCTGTCGCACACTTTTAGACTCCATGGTATCAATTCTATAGAACTACATACCGAGAGAATGTATATCTTTGCAGTGCCACCAGCAACCCAATTTTAGCAATTTGTGTGGCTTCTATGTTGGCCACCACATGAACCTTCTCATGTCTCGAGCTTCTGCGAACAAATTCTCAATTACCGAGGTATGCTAATTATCATTACGATTTTGTTTTTGTTCATCTTCTATCTAGCATCAGTATGATCTTCATATCGACAGGTTGCTACTATTGCACGGACGGAATTGCCAAAGACGGACCTAGCCAGGATTCGAGAAGATTTGGCGCGTTTCCTTCTTGATAGTGTCATTGATTCAAAAGGCGAGTTTTACTACGACGGATCCGACGACTAAGACAATTCTTTTGAATCAAATGATCGATGTTTAGTTATCACTTGTATTTTAATCTGTTGCAAATTCCTCAAGACATGTGATGGATGTTGTGGTGTAAATATTGAATTTCTATATACTTTCATTTGTGTTTAGTTGTCAATTGAAATATGATGTCAATATGAATCTTTATTATGAATTCAAGTTGGATGTTAAATGTGTTCTGGGGATTATGGGAATCTGGGTATATAAATTGTATTTTCTGTTTCAGGGCAGGTAGAAACTCAGATTATGCCTGCCCTGTACCAACAAATATCCCAGCCGGTTGTTTCCCTGGAACCGGCTGAGATGAGCATTCATCGTTGCCTGTTGAATCGGGAAAACCGACTGAGATATGCTATTATCTCAGTCGGTTCCCATGTAAAAAGTGACTACAAAAGTTTACTCTTCTGTTGGTTCGGCTGGAAAACCGACTAAGATATGATATTATCTCAGTCGGTTTTTCGTTGAGAACCGACTGGGATAGTATAATATCTCAGTCTTTTTTTTCTAATCGGCTGAGAAGTTATTATCTCAGCCGGTTTTCATATTATTAGCGCCCTTTCTCTACAGCCGGAAGGTAAACCGACTGAGAAAGTAATTTTGAGCTGACTGTAATTGTGTGTTCTGTAGTAGTGTATTGTCATGCATCCAGGCTGCACAACTAACCCAACCAACCCAACCAGCATGGATACACTTACGACAAGATTAGTTCCAACAAATCCTAGGCCTAAGCTTGTCAGGCGTCATGATTAATTTGTCACTCGATCACCTATCCTCCAAGGCTCTAGCTGCACTACGCGATCAAGTATTCAAGTGAGCTGCCACAGAGCGGGATGGGTTGGTACCTGTGACCTGCCAGTCTGTCGGGCCAAACGAGGCAACTGAGCGGCTTGCGAGCCACCTCGAGCTAGATTTGAGTTCGAGCAGCTCACAAACTTTGAGCCTTTTTTTAGCCCTATCTCCGACGGAAGCAAATCTCCACCGTTTCTAGTATAACGGCAAGGTTGTGCCGTTCTGAAATCCTTTTGTTGGTCATTTTTGGATGGTCACGATGCGAACGTCTTCCTTGATGCTTCTAGGCCATGCAGCTATGCAGGCACAGGTCGAACGTTGACTTGACCATAGCCATGACCCTTGCCGGTGAGCTCGAGTGCTCACGACGACGCCTGCGAGGCGTACGGTGGCGCGAGCCAGCGATGCCAAATATGGGTGGAGGGTGCATGCACGGTGTTGTGCCTGGTCGCCATACAACATTCGTGTGTACGGACAGAGGACGGCATGCGTCGATCAGGCGATGCCATAGCAAACAATACGCGTACACGAGCATCGATCGGGGAATGCGGACCTATCCGGATAGAGGACGGCGACGGGGAAGGTACCTTGCGGCCGACATCCGGTCCTTCGACGACTCCTAGGAGCTGTGTACACTACTATAGAATAAATTATCACCTATGATTATAAAAACTTATCACATACGATTCTAACATCCATCACCATCAATCGGTCACCGATATAAGAGGCAAATCACACATGGTTCTAGACACGTATATGATGATAGACACATCACATACACTTGGTCCCTTCGACCCATTGTGATTAGTACCCACGTCGCACACGGTGAAAACATCCCGACTGTATGCAATGACTGGCCACATCGCACACAGTCAAAACCTTTGGACCGTGTGCGTTGCTGGGCACATCGCACATGATTCAGGCCGTAGAACCGTGTGCGATGTTGGTTACATTGCACACGGCCAAAGTTTGGCCATGTGCAACAGCAACATCAATAGGAATTCATCAGACAACAATATTATTTCACAGAATTCATCAGCCACATTCACAAAATTCATTCATGGGCCATATACACATATTTCATCCATCAGCTAAATACACGGATTTCATCCTAACACAAATAAAACAGATGGAGACCTTGGTCACATAGATTTCACAGCCGACTCGGTGCACAGCCATTCACAGCCACATAAGCAGGAGTTCACAGCCAACATTAGCATAGGATTCAAGTCATATCTAACAAGGTTCACAGCCAATACAAAGAAAATAAAAACATTACAATCAAGGTGATCTGCATTGTCCCTTTTCCAGTATGACATGCGAGACGAAGAAGTAGGCAAACTATCATCTAACTTCGACAATCTTAGTAGGGCTCAACGGTTTTTGGTCCATCAAGTTCAAAATCTCGAACTCGAGGCGACCCTCATGATTTGCTTACAAATATAAAAGACACAAAGGTTGGTTCCTACTGGCTGTTGATTACACTAAAAAATTGTTGATGAATTACGGCATCAATTTGGACATCAATTAACATTAATTAGCACTTAGAAGGAATATTATAACAATTGTTACCTTAAAGACGCCGGTCCCATGTTGCAAGACTGACGGGTTTCCCTTTGGTCAGCACCTACCTCCACACTTGACGTACTCAGCGAAAACACTATCCAAGAATTCGCGAACCACTGAGTAGTCATGAGATGACACACGGAGGGAATCAAGGTGGACGGGTTTACTCCATTTAGATATGATGATAATTAAGATTCAATGTTCTTTGTAAAAAAAAGAAATCACAACCCTTGTGGAATGATGACAATAAAGGTACAGTTAATGTATAAAAACACACTTACGTGCCAAGAGGGATGTGTATCCGGAGAACAACAGGGAGACGTTACCGAAATTCTATCTGAAATCTGTACTTGGCATGGAAACGAACCCAAACTATATATTCTCGAGCTGTCTAAATAACATGGACAATTCAAAAGAGTTTATTGCATATTTATGAACAAACTCTTTCGAACCGGGCACGCATAGGGTTACGCGACTAGGTGAATGTGCAATAATTGAAATTAAATATGAGAAACAATAATTAAGTTATGAAGCACTAATTAAAACTAAATATGAAGCATTAATTGAAACTAAATATATGAAGCATTAATTCAAACTAAGATTGAAGCATTAATTGAAACTAAAGAAACTAAATATGCCACCTCCACGTGATCGCAGCCGTGCGCCCCAGCCCGCCACCGCCACCGCCGTAGCGCCACCAGCCGCACCGCAGCCCCCGCGCCGCCGCCGCCGCCGCCGCTTTTAACAACCCGTCGCGCCGCTCGATCGAACTGATAGATTTAGGACCAGATCGAACAACTTAAGTCATACGATATCACACAACGCTAGCAAAAATGACCCGTGACCGATAATTACAACATCGCACGCAATTAACCGAGAAAAACCGTCACTAATACACTCTACCACATTACACATGAGCGCCTCTGGGAGGCCGTTTGCGATGTGCCTCACATCGCACACAGGCCACGGGGAATAACTGTCGCTAATGAATCGCACACGGCTGCTTCCGAGCGATCGTGTGTGATGCTCCTCATATCACACACGGGCCGGTTTGCCGACGCACATCGCACAAGAGCTTGAAATGGTGATCGTGTGTGCTGTTAACATCAGTGACGTTTTTTCCTCAATCATGTATGATGGAGGGTCTTAAATGACTTAGATCTATTATAGTGGTAACCGAACACCCAATTTGAACTGAAGGGAGTTTACTTAATATACTCACCGGAGTGTGAGAGTCGACCGTGGCGTCGGGTTCGATCGGAAGCTCGCCAGTGACCCACGCGGCTGCTGCGGCTACGGATTCGCCGTCGTGGCCGAGCGGGCAGTCGTATGTATTTGGACCTTAGCCTGTCCGGGAACATCTTGTATGAGGTATCTTGGCCATCCAAACATAACCAACGGCAAGGATTTTAGACGGCACAATCCTACCGTTATAATAGTAACGGTAGAGATTTTTTTCTTACGCCCACACATTAAAGAAAAAATTGGTTCTGTACCACCGGAAGATCACTTTTCTAGAAAAAATCACAGTAAGGCCTCATTTTAATATAGATCCCCGTCCAATCCTTGAAAACTCTTAGCAAATCACCCCTCGTTTTCCTCCTATATCATTTGGTTGAGACGTGGGAGAGGAAAATCACTCTCTTTCCCCGTAAGTTATTAGGGATAAAAAAAAAGCGCCACCCGACTCGCGGAAGGAATTCCCTATCTCACACGCATCGCCACTCGCCACAGGCACCTCCTCTGCTTCTACTCCTGGCCTCATCGCCTGTACGCATCCATGGCGGGTCCCTCTCCTCATCTCCTCCTACTTCGCCCTCACGTACCTAACCACCGCCGCACCGCTTGCCGCTCTGCTCGACTCGGTAATCTTGGCCCCGGTGCGTGCCCCGGCAAGCAAGAGCCACGTTGAGTTCTACCGTCGAGCGGGGGCGGCGAGACGCCCAATGATGACTTTTGTAGAGGATTTCGGGTCCATGCAACGGAATGAGGTCACGCCCAACATGGCGACGTTCCGGCACGCAGTGGTGGTGCTAGAGGAGAGGGGTGGAGGGCATGTCGTGCTGGATGTTGTGGCGAATCCCGTGTGCTCTAGATCTCGACGTTCGATTTGCAGGAGGCCGGTGAGAAAGATGTGAACCGAGGGAGGGGCTCGCTAGCGGAGGCAGCGGCCTCGACGCTAACAACGACGAGGACAGGGATTCACCGAAGCTGCTCCAACCTAGCAGCATCCTTGGACGATCAACCCGCTCTCTGAGGCAGTAGGCCATGGCTAGCTTGGACACAACGGCCACGAGCTCATCCATCATGTTGGAGAAGCCAAAGCAGTCCTCCCGTGCTCTCGATGCCGGGCCGTCAGTGAAGGCCAGCTCTCCTCCCATTCTTGTTTTCTTAATTTTTCCTGGAGTTCTCGTGTATGAAGGTATCTTCTTGTCAACCAAATAATGGTAGGGAATATTCTAACCCGTGGTTTTCTACCATGGATTCCTATGGAAAGTGTCTATTTCTAAGCTAATGATCCTAAACGTTGATTCTTGATCCAATGGTTAATGGGATAGTTGCATATTTTAAAAATCATGTGTAACTTACGGTCTAGAGATGTGCAACTGAACATAATTGAGTAGTTACATATTTTCTATACTTAAGTTATACTTTTTAATATAATTAAAGTAAAAAAATATACAACTCAGACGACTAAGAAATAACAAATTCTCAGTCGCCCGAGAAATAGCAATTCCGTAAAAAATTATAGTGCACTTTAATAGCATCCAAAGTTTCAAAACTTCAGTTTTTTCTCATTCCGTCAAAGCACGCTAACGGAGACGTCAAAACTCCCCGTTCTGCCCTCTTCTGATACAATCCAACCGTGCGACCATGCCCGTTCAAGCCCAACAAGACAAGACCTTAGCTTTCAACGTCGGAGAAGCAAAACAGCAGGAAGCTTTCTGCCAAGCTGGGCAGCGACGAGAACCGACGCTCGAAGATGGAGGTCACCCTCCACAGTTCACTAAGACTGACGGCAGAGGCGCTCTTCTCATGGGCGTCCAACCCGTGCGTCGTCGTCCGCTTCCAGCGCCGCGAAACCTATGCGCGCCGCGCGCGTCGACGAGCCCCGCCGCTATATCCTTGACCACGTCCTCCCGCAGTCGTGGTACCGCACCGTCAAGCCCAGCCCGCCGAGGAGGGCCGATGCTTCAGCGCGTCCTTGGGCTACCGCGTCGCGCACGACTACTGGGTCCACGGCATTGCGACCCCCGAGGTGAAGATGGCAGCGGACGCGCACGCGCCGTATGCGGAGTGGCCGTGGCCGCTGCGGGTGCTGGAGAATGCCGCAGCGGGGAAGACCTTCGATGCAGCCTGCGCGGGAGACCTGCGATGCGGGGGTAGGTGGATGATGATCTAGACGACGGCACTCGCGTGCGTGGGAGGGACTAAACTGTGGGCGGCGGTACAACAGGGCGGATGATGATATGGGCGGTGGCGCTCGCGTGCGTGGGAGGGGCTGAAGCTGATCTTGGGGCAGTGGTAGAACAGAGCCATCGCGTGGTGTTTTCCTGATGGAAAATTTGGTTGATTTGGTCCAGTTGAAGCCAGGGGTATTTTGTCTTTTCTCGTGCTTGGTTTTGGGGAGAAAGGGAAAAAGGGAAAAAAGAATAACTGAACATAATGGAATCTGAAAAGGAGTAACTTTGCATGTTATTAAAGTGTACCGCAATCTTTAGATGTGATTTTTCTGAAGCAATGATATTTCAGTGGTATAGAACTAAATTTTCCCACTTTAAATACGCAAGCTAACGAAAACAGGGTGGTTCTACAGATGTGCATCCGTCATCAGTGCATGCATGCAAACTCATTTTAAGTATTAGAACCATGGCTCGTTACCTAAATAACAATTAAAATACTCTATTAACTGTTCCAATTGCCAGGCATATCATGGCTTTTACTTATACGGCAAAAAATTATGGTTTTCTGACCACTTCTTATCCAAGAAGGCCTCTACTTAACAAAATATGGTACTCAACATTCAAAATATTTGAAAAACCGTTGCAGGATAGCTTACAGTGACACTCAGAGGTATCGACAAGGGAGACGCGACTATGCCTTATTTGTTATAGTGTTTTAGTTTTAGGTTCCCTTCACCAGCTGCTCTCGATGCTGGTTGTGCAGTTTACATAGTCACTTTCCTTTTCTAATCTTAAGCAATTCAAAACAACGTGAAGCAAGAGAGGATTATTTAGGTTTCTTTAACACTAAGTTCTTGTATAGAGCAAGGATCCGAGTGCCTTAAAAGATGTGAGAGGGTTATAAGAGAATGATAATCTGATATACTCTTTTAAGCATATTACTATTAGTTTGTTGGATGAACTCGTTTATTGGATGAAATGCTAAAGCAAAGCAACGTTGCTAGCCATATTACCACTGCCATACAGGAAGACTTATGTTGGTTTATTTGTACCCATCAGAACAGGAACCAGCTCCAATGCAGGAATAGGTCATGAAACCGGGAACAAGTATATTTTGACCTAAAAAAGTTGTGAAACGAAGAAGACTACATATAGTATCAGATATAAATATGGACGTAACTTTTTATATCGGTCATGAAAGAGAGAATACACAATATTTACAGTACAATAAAGAATATTTAGTTGAATATCACATGGAAGAAATATAGCACACACATAAATATCGGTCAATCATCCGTCCATTTCCAAAATGCAACAATAGGGTTCCACTGACAACTCAAAATGACTTACTTGACTTACCTTCGTCTTGAAGGAGATCAAGCCACGGCTCGGGTGGCTAGTTAGGTGCAATGATGTCTGCATAGCCCACATAAGTTTGATCCTTCGGGATGTAATTTAGCGTGTCTCACCCAAATACGTGCGTTAAGTGTGTTTCCGTATTACGCGAGGTACTAGATAAATCTTGGATTACCTTCGGTCTAATTAGCATGTTGTGTAAACAAGATGTGCATGCGTTTGTGTAAGTGTTGTGTAGTTACGAGGATCTTTTTAATTTATATGAAAGATTTCTACATTTTTCTATGTTTGCATTATATTTCATAGGAAAAATTTTGTTGACTCCAACTTAAAAGATTTCTACGCTTTTCATACGAGCAATTAAACATCCTTTGAATCCTGTAGGAATTAAGATATCATGACATTATAATCATATGTTTTTCTTATTCATTCTAAAAATCCTACAAATCAAGCAGGCTGTGAGCGGGTATGTATGAGTGTGCATCCTCGTCATAACCTATTGATGTTTTTAAGCTAATCGAAATGGAGGTGTTATTTGCCTAATTCTATGTTTAATTTCAATTGTTACCTTAACTTCTTTTTCAGTTGAGAGAATTCAATTCTGGATTAATTTCGGTTATATGAGTTGGGCTTTGTCTATTTCATATTAACAAATGTACCACTGAAAATATATATTAGTGATTAATTTCCATATTTAATTTGTTCGTTTCTAATTGCAGAGTTGGGCTCAGTTTGTGGTTGCTAAATTGTGATTGTTGAACTTATTTTATAATCTATTGTGAAAAGTTAGCCACGGAAGTAGAAAAAAATTGACTAATTAAACGGTAAAATAGACAAAATTTGATTAAACAAGTGAAATTATCATAATCCAACGTAATGTCAAATGGAGCCTCTGACCTGAAAATATGAATCTGTTTACCGTAGCTCACATTCTTCTATTGAATTTTGAGTGTGGTTCTAGGTACACAATCGATACTGGTATTTTAGACCAATTGTAGCATTTTATCTTGACTGAGGCACATGTCTTACCATTTAATCTGTCCGTAAAAATTTTCAGGATGTTAAGAAGATAGGTGACTCGGTGTGGTTATTTACCAAAAGCTGACCTCGCATTCTTGCTACCTTGAGATGACAAGTAATGAACCACTTCTATGCTTGAAATGTACCAGTGCTCAACTTTGTGGAGGAAATTTAAATTAAGTAAAATTTGCTCTTTCTCTTTTGTTCAGGTGATGATTTATGAAGGACGAAAGATTTGAGCCATAAGCCATTTAGTGGGTCAAGGACTTCTAAGCTTTGATTGATGAAGACGGGCATTTGAAGGAGGGTGATGGAAAATTTATATGCTTCTGCTCGTGCTTGCTGCTGTAATCAAGTGTACAATGTTGTTAAAAGCTATACGCAGTGCTAGGTTCTTGCTTGTACAATCTTTCACATGGTAACGTCCCGGGCATGGCAATGTCTAGTGTTGACTAAGATTGTTTTTTAGGACATAATGACTAACATTGTTGAATGCGTTTTTTCAGGCTTTAATTAATGTGTTTGTGTTGTTTTTTCAGGTTCTTCATAATTGCGGAGTTCTTCTCTTTTTTTTTGTCAATTATTGCGGAGTCTTGTATGATAGTCAATTTTTAAGGTATGAAGTGTAACGAGACAAGGACTGCAACACAGCACCAAACGGTATCTTACTGCAAGTTACCACTCCAGGCCTGGAGCAATTCTTTCAATGCATATCCATGCAACACGTCATGAAAAAGTTACCAACAAAAAATCGGAAATGTATTCAAAGCCCACCTGGGCATCTTGCATTTGTCCACAATTGCTAGAATATCCTGAACAGTTTTCAAACAGAGAACTTTATTACTTTATTTGAAACACACAGATCTTAGATACCCTTCTCCAGCATTGCACGGACTCGGGTAGGCAGACCATACAGCCTGATGAACCCTTCAGCATCAGCCTGGTTGTAAATCTCACCATTTTCAAACGACGAAATGTCTTCCCTGTACAGGCTACAGGGGCTCTTCCGGGACACGACGTTCACCGAGCCCTTGTACAGCTTCAGGGTCACAGAACCCGTCGTTGTCGCAGTGATTGTTTCCATGAATGCGTCCATGGATTGTCGGAGCGGGTCGAACCAACGCCCAGAGTAGACCAGCTCGGCGTACTTGAGGGCGAGCATGTCCTTCCACTGCATTGTCTCCCTGTCCAATGTTAGGGCCTCAAGCTCACGGACCGCAGCTGACATGATGGTGCCACCAGGGGTCTCGTAGACGCCACGGGACTTCATCCCCACGAGGCGGTTTTCCACCATATCGATACGCCCAATACCATGCTTCCCACCGATTTCATTGAGCTCGGCAAGGAGAGATGCTGGTGAGAGATCCCTTCCGTTGAAAGAAGTAGGAACACCAGCAATTATACCAATCTCCAGATACCTGATATATGAAGCTTAGTTTTAGAAACAACAGGCTAACAGAGTACATACGTGCATTATGGCGGAACAATGAAAAATCTATGTTCTGCCAAGCAAATCGAATTTTTTTGTACAATCAATTATAGTGTTACAAGAATGCACGAAAAAAGTGTTTATGACACAAATGAATTCATGGTAGTGTTACCAATTCGGATGATTTCTGTGCATGCTATCTGAGCAAGAAATCTTCAGTTTATAGAATATGCGAACAGTCTCACATGCTAAGTCTTTAAAGTATAGCCAACTAGCATGTTTGGATTATAGATGCTGATTTCATGAACCATAACCTAACCTACCTGAGATAGCTGGTGGCTACACTCACTGCAAAAAGCAGGCAATAAATTGGAGCCAACATATCACTTACTCTGATTTTACCTAAACATGATTGTTTCTTTTCAGCATTACAGTGTCACTCAACATAAAGCTGAAAATATGATAAATTTAGCCATGTCAACAACTTGGAACTTCACAATGCCGAACAACTCCAAAGTTCATCATAGAAAGATTCAACATTTCTAGTTCAGAATAATCTTATCCAGGCTCCACATCAACCCTGCTTGGGTGGCTCTCTACGCAATTCAACTCTACCATATACCCATTGCATGAATTCAGTAAACTAGACTACACTGCAGCAAAGATGAAAATAAAGAGCAAAAGAATACTTATTCAGAAGAAGACTTATGATCTATGGCAAGATAAAAGATTGATCACTTACTCAGATTTTGAAGGCGCATTTTCTGGAGCAACAGACATCATATACATATCTTCTTTTGGCTCATTTGCTGGGTCTTCCAAAATGTCACCCTGTAATGTTGAGAGAACAACTCGCATCATCTCGTGTCGAAGACGAGCATCACAATTTTCAATTAACGATATCGACAAGAAAAGGATGCAGAAGATTAATCGACGGCATCAATATGATAATGCACTTCATTGATTTGAAAGTTTTGAACATATGCATCATGTGCGAAGTATTGTAAGATTCACACCTTAAAAACAGAACGAAACAGTACAGCTCCAGAAAACCTAAGAGGGATCAACAAGACAATAGGTAATATACCTCATGGCTAAGGTGCCACAAATTTCGGTCTCGGCTGTATATTGATTTCTTCGAAACTGGAACTGGCACGTTGTGTTTCTTTGCATACTCAATTGCATCTTCACGTCCTGTGATATCCCACTCCCTCCAAGGTGCCACCACTTTAAGTTCAGGATTTAAGGCATAAAATGTAAGCTCGAAGCGAACCTACAGAAAGGTTAGCATCAGATGACTACCCATATTAACATTTGCATGAACAGCAGTATTTACCTGATCATTGCCTTTTCCAGTGCATCCATGAGCAACTGCATCTGCGCCAACTTCCTTGGCAACATCAACCATTGCCTACAGTGAGAATATAATTGCTTAGTCCTCCTCTGTTCAGCCATACTATTAGGTGTCCTAGGATATATGAAGTGTCCAGTATATCGTTGCAAGTACTTCATTTCAATATTTCATTCATCTAACCACCTATTAGAATTACATAATTAAGTTTAGCTCCTACAAAGCTTACATATCAAGTGTTATCTCTCAAAAAGAACATACAAATTAAAAAGAGGAAATAACTCATATGAGAACTAAATAAAGTGCCTGTCCAATGGCCAATGCAATTGAGGACCATAATACAGCAAATTGAATAATGGTTTAAATAGCCCTAGTCAGTGGTGGAAGCAGGACTGGCTCCTAAGGTTGCCACAGATAGCAATTTAGTTTGCAGCACCAATAAAACAAAGACATCATGCATTGTTGGTTAGTATGCACAGTGCACAGTATGATGGTGAGTTCGATATTCTAATCATGATTAACTACTGTTTTGGTTCTTTTCAATTCAAGGGCATGTTTGGAAGACAGGAACTTTACACGAAAAAATTCAATTCTCGCAGGAATCTTGGAAAATTCCTGTGTTACACAAACCCCAACCCCGTGGTAGATTCTAGTTCCAACTCTGGTCCTACTGCATGACGCCTATAAGACTCAAAATAGGTCAATTGATCAGATCAGTCCAATGACAGATATGATCAACCTATATCACATTAACTATCCACTCTGTATTGGACTAGCAAATCAACAGAACTGGATTGGCATGCAACGCTTGCAGGTGAGACTTTTAGGGAACAAATAAGAAATGAAGTATTAAAGGTGAACGTATCAGCCTAGTAAGAAAAGAACCATGCTCCATGTAAACAGATCTCAAATTCTACCAGGGTGGGTGTCTAGCTATCAAAAGGGACATCAATTTTACATAAATGATTCCAACGGCGTTTATTCAAGTATGAGGAAGTGCAGATTTTACAAAAACACACTCCAAATAGTGTTGACAACTGAAGACAACGAAAGATGCATTTCAAATATACTTGTAAGACAATTATACATACACAAAACAACAATTGTATCAATTTCACCTTAGCAATAACAGGCCTAGCCATTGAAGTCCCAAGCAGATACTTTCTTTCGTAAACTGCACCAGCACGCAGGCAGGGGTATATATATTCGCCAACAAATTCTTCTTTCAAGTCCTTCACAACAAGCTGGCTTGCACCACTAGCTTTTGCCTTTTCTTCCAATCCTTCCATTTCAATGGAACCCTACACAGGGTTTACAATATGATGTTAACTGATGATTAACTAGAAAGATGCTATATAGGAAGAGGCTAGAAAGAAAGGTACAAACTACAATGCTAGTTCATTTACTTACTGACAGCAACAAAATACTTGGCACAAGGACACAATATAAAAGTGACTCAAAAGTTATGAAATTTGAGATAACACGAAGCCATAGGGACAACAGAGTGAAGAAATTATCGATTTTGTAATTCATGGGAAAAAAAATGTAACCCTCAACAAACAGGAACGGGAGAGAGAAAGTCGAGACAGTTATCAAGGATTAAGTTAATAAGCAAGATACAACTAGCATGACATTGCAGCTTCAAAAAACGACCGTAAAACCATTCAGTTCTGTAGCCTTGAGAATTACTCAAGTTATGTTACAATATACCTGGCCAACATCAGCAGTGAAACAGACAACTTCACAACCATAGTTCTCCCTTCAATAGAAGTCAAAACAAGAAGACATAGTTTACATGAGTCAGATTAATTTAGGATTTAAATTTAGTAAAATCGAGACTGAACAAGAAAAATTTGTACCTTAGCCATGGAACAATTACTGATGTATCCAAGCCACCACTGTAAGCTAGAACAACTTTATTTAATTTGCCAAGCAATCCACCTTTCTTTCTATCACCACTACTAGTTGTTGCAGCATGCCCTTTTCCACTTGCCATTACACACCTAGTAGCTGCAGATTTTCACCAATGATATAATGATAATTAATTATCATCATAACAAAAGCAAAATTCCACTCCCTCCAATCCAACATAAAAATAAGTCACTCAAGTTTCCTATTGCAAATCTCCCTCTGACCTAAAATGGACAGCCCATGGAGAATAGGGCACTGCCAGTGTTCATCACATGATGTGGAAAACCAGATTGAACAATACCAAAGGTCATCAATCAGTTATTTCAGTGACTTCAGACTTCAAATGTTCTATTTTTTCCCGTTTGACCATTTTACCATAGCGGGTTCATTTCAGCAAGAAAGGAGGGATTCTACAGAAAATTTGATTGGCACACTAAAATCCATTCAGACAAGTAAAATATGGCTTCATAGACGAGACATTCGATGGATGATCAAATTTTAGACTTCATATCCTAGCATGTGAAGCCAACAAAATAACCTAATAAAGTAATCTAGCACAGAACAGATGCTGCTCGTACATGCTACATTGCAGATACAGGGATTAATTTTAACGAGTAAATGGCATCGCTAAGAAACAAGAGATAGGACCCAGTTGGGAAATGAGCCTAGCTCACTTGGGTGGGGGGTGTGGATATACAATCCCACAGTCCAGTTCATGTCCTGATAAACTCGAATTTGGGTTCCATTTATATTATCAGGGCGTCACCTACAGTTTTTCTTTAAAAAAAAAGGAGAGATAAGACCCAGTTTCCACAGGGCGTGGCAAGATACCTCGGCTCGTTGACGTCGACCTCTCCATTGCCACTCGACCATGTTGTTGCCGGAGTAGAAGGGAGGGCGGCGTAGGGGAGTTGTGTGGGCAGACAGCTGAGCGGGATGGAGCAGCAGGGAGGCGCCGCATTGGGAGGGGCATGGGGGCGGCGGGGTGGAAGGAGCAGCCGACGGGCGAGGTAGGGCAAAAGAGCAGACGAGCTGAGAAGTCGGGAGGGCAGCGAGGGAGAGGTTGTGGGCCTCGAGGTTAAGCTGGCCCAATCACAAGAATATAGACAGAAGCTAGAAGAACAAGAGATAATAGGCATAAAAAATTAATTACACTTTTATGTAAAGAACTTTAGAAATTTTTCTGAAATCCACCTAATATGAGAAGAGGCATGGCAGACGAGACCCACCAGAGTCAGCCAGCAATTCTCAAAAGTCAATTTTACAACACTTCCTCTGAGGGATATACGACGCTTGTATATGTCTTATCAAAACTCAAAAACCTAGTAAAGAAAAGGTGAGAAAGAGCACATCACATATGTTCTTGTATTTCACTTTGGCTGCCTCTCTAAAACTCATCTATTAGAAATTTTAGAAAACATATCTATATTAATACAAAAAGTACGAATTTAGATGAGATACTTTCTATTTGAACCGTTTAAAATATTTAATCTAATTTTATAATTTTTTATCCAATGGTTGTGGATAAAGTTAGACCCTCCCCTAATCACTCCTATGTTTATTGGCTCTTAATAATACTTATTGTGTCACAATTACTCCTTATTTTAATTTGTATATATGATAATTGTTGTTTTTGATGTTATTTCTTTATAAAAATAATTGCCTTACATCTTTAACGTATGTTTTATGCAGAGTCTTTTTTTCTTCAAGTAGTTTTAACATACATTAGTATATATTCCATATACTATATATTGCGCAATGCACAATGGTTGCTAGTAGGGAAAAGAGTATAACTATATGTTCAACATGGACTATTCATCTGCAATAGTTAAGCTTATAGTGTCCACAATCTAGCCTTTTGCTATGGCTTAGGGATACCTCTCCCTGAGTTCTGTAACTGTGGTGTACCCGGTTTTGAGGCCGGATAAACCCTTGTGTTTACTGTATCGGTCCCTGAATCAGTAACCGATACACACAAGCACTTGATAGCATAGACATGCAATACATCATTCATTACACACTTAGCCATATTTGGTCTTTAATAGTACAAACCGGTCCTATTGGCCGAATTAAAACAGCAGCGGAAGTAAACACATGGCAAATAACTCATCAATATGCCGAACCACAGGTAACTGACTGGGGGAGAAACCCTACGCCTCGAAATCGCTGTCGCTTTCTCCGGACTGGTACTCCTCGTCCTCGTCTGGCCACATAACAAGCCAGGTGAGTACATTGAATGTACTCGCAAGCACTCCGCCAGGGAGTTTACCACGGATATGAGCATGCAAGGGAATTATCAAGAAATTGGCTCTATCCTAGGTTTCATATTATGCGGGAAAGTAAGTTTGCATTTGAAATATGTAAATAGATATTAGAGCAGTTTTAGCAAAACATCTCGACGCAGCGAGATAAGGTACCTGCCTTTATCACTCTTCCCGTTACAAGGGGGAATCATTTCTGTGCTTTCCGCTATAACGACAAAGCATGGTAATCGTCCGATTCCTCAGGGAGACATAGCTCACCCGGTACATACGGGGATACCAACGAAAACACGGTAATCGCCCGATTCCTCGGGGAGACATGGCTCACCCGATACATACGGGGATATCGACAGTTGCCCGCTATGACGGGAACCCTTTTCTCCATTCCTCCCGCTACTGTGGGAATCTTGCATGTCACCCTGCGAACTCGGCGGATCGCGTCCTTAACCCATAACCACATTTCAGGTTTTGAAACCCAGTCTACTTTAGTGTGGCCTAACCAAGTTCGTCCTTGACTGTGGACACGGCTATTCGAATAGTTTTTAACCCTCTGCAGAGGTGGTACGGCTTTACCCACACGATGTAGGTCACTCTGGGCATACCGTGCACTACATACTACCAGAGTTAGTACAACGAGACTCTTTACCGGTGTAAACCCAGCCATGAACCCACCAGAAGGACATATCCCAAACCTAGCTTGAGTCAGTATCATCGCTTGCAAGGAGGTTGGTGTTCCAATTTTGTGGCGAACAAGCCATCGCTTTCCCGCGGAAACTTTTCTCTACAGAGGCTACAACCTCATCTACACGCTACACACTGCCTACAGGTTCATGCTAGTCCAGGCTGGGTACTAGATCAAGTCCTTCCCATAAAGGACATGTGGACGTACGGTAAGACTTGGCCAAACGGCACTTAAGATCAGTCCTTATGTGATCCGAGAGGGACTTCACACCTCACCTGTAAACGGACTGCAAAAACCACGCCAGGCATTACCTCACATTTAACAAGCTTCCTGCTTTCCCCCTTCATTCCCGACCCGGATCAAAATCTTCTCCATTTTGATTTTCAGGTTTTAACGAAAACCTTTTTGTGGTAAAACATCCCAACCCATGGATATACTATCTTCATTCTCCTTCGGACACGATGATCCATTTCCAAACATTTGCACATGAAATATGGGAGTATTCCCCTTTTTATTTTGAAAACCTGATTTTGCTACCGCGGGGCTAAGCATACATACATACTTAGTCTACTCTAGGCTTCCGGTAACTTCCCCGAAATACGTAATCCTTAGGGTGACAAGGAATACAGGGTCGAGCGAGGGTTTCCTAAGTGTCGGACATAACTAGGCTACATAAAATAACAGGTATAAAACATAGCATGCATGATTCGTAAAACAAAATATATTTCGTAAACCTGGGATTCAACATGGTCAAGGGTGGAGAGCTTGCCTGGCAGTTCCTGGTCTTGATCCGGATGCGGGGATGCTTTGGGTTCCTCCTGACGAATGTACCTCACACCGTTAACTACATGTTTCAAGGAACACCCATAAGAACCAACGACATAAAACATCAGAAAGGAAGTTAGAGTGGAACATATGCCATGCTTGCAAGATCGTGTCGAGGAAAAAGAGAAGTTGGTGCTTTTATACTTTATGCGGGCACTTTATGAATTCGGGTTTCATGCTTAGACGGCTTTTGCTCGGAAACCCTAGGCTTAACATGATGGATGAAGAGTCCAGAGGCTTAGTGGGTCTAAAGGTGCTAGAGAAAATTTTTTGACGGGATTCAACATGGTTGGGTGCCGCAAAGAAAACATATATGCATGAAATCTAGGGTTAGGGTTGTTAGGGTTTATGTTCGTCTTCTTAAATCTTCGAATCATGCAGCATGAGTATGCATATATGTGGCTTGATGCTAAGGTTCAGAAGGTTGGGGCTCTAACTTATTAGAAGCTCTTGGAGTTGATCAAAAGTTCAAAAGGTATTTTAAAAAGGTTTGAATTTTAGAAAGAATATTGAATTAATCTCTGTACAGCAAGAAATGTTTGAGTTTTTGAAAATTTGTTTGAACAAAAAGGTGGGAAATATTTTTATGAGCAATTTCTATTTTGGAACTTTTTTGAGAACCAGTCGATATGATGTTGAACCGGCCGAACGAAAGTTAGGACCGGTTCTGGAATAGGAAACCGGAGGGTTTTCTGGCTTTACGAGGTGACGTCGAAGGCGGGGAGTGAAACCACGCCTTCTGGCTATGAAAACGGAAGAAGGGCCAAGGCGCTGCCACTTAACCCATGGTGGGCCTGGCGGATAGAGCGGCCCACCTCGCAGTGGCGTTTCCCCCACTTACCACTTCGGGAGTGTTGGTCCCACTGGTCAGAGGCAGAGGGGTGGCGTGTGCAAGGGAGGGTTCCGACGAGAGATTTCCCAGCTCCAGCGAGATCGACGGCGAGCAATCGCGGCCGATTTAGAGGGAGGGAGGAAGATCGGGCGACACTTCCAGACTCAGGAGATCAGCGTGAGTCCATTTTTGTGGTCGGAGAGCTCGCGTGGTTGCTGGATCTGAAAGGGGGACGATGACCAGAGAGAGTTGGTGGCTGCTCGTGGGTGAGGGAGAAGAGGGCTTGAGCTCAAGCGGAGCTTGACAGAGCACACTACAAGAGAACTGAGATACTGTGACGAAAACGCTCGTGACGGTGGTTAGAAACGTCACGGAAATACGTAATGTGTGACGTTTTATACCTAGCGTCACTGATTCTCACAAATCCGTGACAGACATAGAATAACCGTCACGCATTAATCGAGAAAAACGTCACTAAATCGCCTCAGCCATTGGGTGCCGCCTGGCTACCAATTTCTGTGACGGTTTGATAATTTCTATGACGAACGTAGTAGGGTCACAGAAGATTACAAATCGGTGACGCTCATATATTCGTCATGTAATATTGATCGGTGGGACCTACGTGTCATTGGTGCAAAGAAATAAGGGAAATTAGGAGACGCTGGTTAAATAAAAATAGTAGGGTCACAGAAGATTACAAATCGGTGACGCTCATATATTCGTCATGTAATATTGATCGGTGGGACCTACGTGTCATTGGTGCAAAGAAATAAGGGAAATTAGGAGACGCTGGTTAAATAAAAAAAAGGCCCGAGAGGGAGTCGAACCCATGCCCTCCCCTGCGCGTAGATGACCAGTATGTATGCGTCGGAAAAATCAGCGGGACGAGGGATCGAACCTGTGACCTCCCGCGTGCGTGAGCAAGGTCTTACCAGTAGGCTAGTGTTCGGTTGCTGAAGTATTTGGCGCATTAATTTAATTTGTGTTATGGCATCAGCAGTAAATGGCATATACAATCAGTTGGCGGCGCAGGTTAATTCTTTCTTCCCCAAAGCTTCCTTCTCCCGTGCCTCCTCTGCCGGAGGGATTTGATAAAATGCCCTCACTTACCCTGCCACCCGACCATTTGCCCCAACTTATTTGACGTTCGATGAAATGCCCTCTCCTCCTTCCCCCGGTTACATTCCTCTACAGCTAACCCACCTCCTGACCATACCGCCTGACCAAACCACCCGAGCACCGCTCGTCCTGCTCCCGTCCTATCTAGGGTTCCCACCCGAGCTCCTGGGCCGGACGCCGCCGCCAGTGGACGACGCCTCCGGTGCCGGGGCCGACGCCTCCGCTCCCCGAGCCACCGTGCTCTCCCCTTCCCGCTTCTCCGTTCGCCCAGGTGTGCCGCCGCTGCTCGGTTCGGTCCTCCTCTCTGTCTTGGCGGCGGGTGCCCTTGGCGGCGACGGAGCAGCTAAGCGGCGACCACAGCGGTTGGGCGGCGAGCGGAGCATCTCCGCGGCGACCAGGGCAGCTCACCCAGTCAGGCCCACGCGCGGCTCACCGGAGGCCCAATCCCGTCGTCTCTGTCTTGGCAAGCAGGGAGAAGTTGTGCCTCCTGGTCCTATACAGCAGACAATCCAGGGAATTTTTTTTGTCAAGTGTTCAAAGAATGTAATGTGCACAATTTCTCTCTTATAAATGTTCTTCAGATGCTTTGGTCGTCCATGTGATTGTGCAATTTGGCCGAATTATTATATTTCGACTGATGCTGAATTCTGACATTTTGACAGATGCCGAAGGATTGCACCTTTTTTATGTGGTTGACCAGTACAAGAAATTGATTAGAGATCTAGGCATGTTGAATGGAGATGAGCATGTGGGGTTGCGTGTACTGAATCAGGTGCAATTTGCCGGAGCATTGATGCTATGAGTGTAGAAGTGTTGGAAATGAATGGAACAATCAGCAAGTTGGGCAAGACCATGGAATTTCACTTCTTAGTGAATTATTTAGTTGTATTCGTTGTTGTTTTGCTACTCCTAGTCGTGCTGGTGAAGTAGTGTTCGATGGAGCAAAATGTCTTGTTTTCCTGTTGTATGTTTCTGGATGGAGCAATAAGCTTGACTATGGAAACAGTATTACTGATGTATGTTTTTGGATGTAGCAATAAACCTGTTTCTGGATGTATATTGTTTGGCTCATTTGGTCCATATGCCATTCCTTGTTAATTGGGATTCAGTTAATGTTTTGCTGTTGTATGTTGCTGTGAATTTTGATTGGAAAACTTTCACATGGCTGTTAGCTCAGCCCTGGGATCTGGATGCTTTGAGATGCCCCCGAGAAGCATATAATGAGATGCATGAAGAGTATATATGACCTGATATATATCAATAGAATTTGACAAGCATACATCTGAACAGAATTTGACAAGAATATATATTGTTCACAAAAGATTTTCACTTCTCATATAGTTCACAAAAGCAAGTGTCCTGAGAAGGGATCACACACAAGTTTGAGTTCATACAAACACGGTTCATATTACCAGTTTGAGCTTCCGAAGCTGAACCCAATGCTTACACACTGGCTTTGCCCCTGCTTGTATGCACCAAACTTACCAGTTTGAGCTTCAGAAGCTAATTTCTAGCAACCTTTCTTCTCCAAAACTGATAGCAACCTTTCCTCTCCCAAAACTGATAGTAATATGCAATATATTGCAAGATATATGCGTCATGTTTAGAAGGAACGTTCCATCAAAAAGAACAGTGCAATTCAACTAGCAATATATTCAACCACATAATTCACTACTAGGTTCTCCAAAAGCATTACAATTCACCAAAAGCTAATGATCAATACTAGGTTCTCCAAAAGTATTACAATTCACCAAAAGCTAATGATCAATACTAGGTTATCCAAAAGCATTACAATTCACCAAAAGCTTCTTACTTCTTCTTTCTAGGTGTGAGCTTTTTCTTCATCTTTCTAGGCTCAATTCTTGGTGGTGAACTTGTCTCCATCTCTTGGTGGTGTACTAGTTCCGAAGCTCCATCTCCCATCCCATTTGATAGTTCACTGAAAAATATAAGTTGTTAGAAGAATTGTAAAACCATATGTATTATTCCAACTCCATCTCCCATTACATACCCTGGTTGTTTTCTTATCTGCCATCCATCTAGCAGTTAGCTTCCATGGGCAACCTTCTGCCTTACAACAACCCCTCCACCTTGTTCTATCAGCTTTTATGGTCTTAACATCAAATTCTTCGTTGATAGCAAACTGCCTTAAAGCCATTCTAAATTCTTTCATTGTAGGAAACTGTACCCCTTTCTCTATTTTAGGATGATCTCTATCATAAGTAATTTGTGCCTCCTCAGAAATATGATCATCCACTGGCATAATTTAAATTTTCAGGCCACAGCAAAAAAATTGTAAACTAACTCTTGAAATCCTTCGAACGATGATGCTTGGTGATGGGGCAGTAGTAAGAATATAAGCTTGTATTTTTGCACCACCCTAATAGTAGACTATCACAAGGTTCATGACTAAGGTCCTGCCTGGTCTCATCCCCGACATTTGGAGTCCAAGAGTTCAACAGCTGCGCTAAATGAAAGCGACCTCCCTAATTCAATTCATGATCCAAACATAAATGAAAAAAAATCCATGCTTGGTTTACATTCCTAAATTGGATCGGTGTAGAAACAATGAGCTCCTCTCACTATTTGTTACAATGAGCTAACTTGAAAATGTTCTTTTTCCTTGAGCCCCGAAAATTAAGAACAGTTAATAATTTAAGAAGAAAACTGGTCAGACCAAACTAAGTCTACGGAAATATATTAAGGGACCGTCTAATGCTCAGGTGACTGAATTTTTTTTAAATCTCAGTTGATTGTTTTGGGCCGTTGGATCTAGATCCAACGGCCATCGTCTTGTCTTCAACCTCAGTTCGTCTTCCACCTCCCGACGGCTGCAGCTCTCTCTCCCGACGCTCTGTCCGGCGGCCGCCGCCGCCGGATCAGGCCTCTCCTCTAAACCTCAGTGGCCGGCGGTGATTCTGGCTCGCATCCGCACCCCCCCACCCTAACCCTAACCCGGCGGCCCCCGGTGATTCCGCCTCGCCTCCGCACGGCGCCGCCGCTCCGCAGTAGTTTGAGGTTGCGCATGCAGTTGAAATTGAGTAGTTGGGACCCATGAAACCAACATCCATTGCAAGCAAGGCTGAGCCCATGTTAGTTATAGCATACGGGATAAAGAAAGGTGTAATTCTTCTGTATCCCTTCTCAATAAGGTTCTGAACACCATCGGAGAACACTGAAAGGCCACCCATGCCAGTCCCCACAAGAACACCAGCCCGCCCTGCATCAAGCTTGCCGTGCGCGTCCTCTCAACCGTGAACTACTGAAACAGTCCACTAAAAAACTTTTCCCTCCACTCAAAAACAAATTTCCCTCCACTTTTAAATTTTTTTTACTACATCCTCTCAGTGTCCCCACCCGTCAGACACCCAGGTAAATAATTCTCTCTTTTTTTCAGCTGATTCCACCCATTTCCCTCCCTTTCGATCCGGAATTTTTGATCCCCAACTGCCCCACGACTGCATCCAGCGGAGGAGCCCGTCGGGTCCTATCCACCGCCGGCGCGCACCATCCTGTAGCCGCCGCCGCCACCTACAGCTTCACCCCCACGCGGCCTCTACCAGACGCCGCTCGCGCGCTCTCCGCAAGGACCGACCACGACGACTGCATCCACACACGGCTGAGCCGGCGAGCAAGCCCCCACACACGGCGAGAAAATTTGCTGTAGACAGTAGCATTTGAGCCAAAACCACACTTGCTGAACTCTGAATTTTGCCATGCAGGCGAGCTCTTACAGGGGCTACGAGTCTTCCTCTGCTCCTAGTTACAGGAAAGACAAAGGCCGTCGCAAGCGGCTGACGGCGCAGAAGAGGAAGGAGATCAAAGAAGCGTTTGATCTCTTCGACACCGATGGCTCCGGTATACACGCAATCCCCACTGAATTCTGATGATGCTCGCTCTTTCCGATGAGAATTCACCAATTCGTGCATGGCAATATATCTCATCTCTTCCTTTTGTGCATGCACGCTGCAGGCACCATTGATGCAAGGGAGCTGAACGTTGCAATGAGGTGTGCTTGATTTCGTCCTTGCAAACCTGTACCGATGTGTGATTCAGCAAAACGCACTGTCTGGTATCTCTAACTGATATGCCTGTTATAGTTTGTGTTAACAATAATTTAATCATTGTAACTCTGGCTAAACCTTACTTGCTTCATGGTCTGTTAGCTTGAAGAGTTGACCATGTATTATCAGCATGTATATTTCCTGTTAATCACAATCTCTTGTTAACAATATTGTTGTTGCATGCATGAATTTATTGTGTTCTGTAGATTTGTTTTCCTATATTCGATGGATGATTAAAAGCAATTGCATCTGTAGCTACTTTTTAGCTGTACTATCAAATAGCTTTGCTAACAGGAAATCATTTGTCCGACCAAATCCGTAGTTTATTCTGACAATTGGAATCACAGATATATGTTAGTGTTTGATCTGATTGTCCATTTACTCATGTAGCGGACTGAAACTATCAATAATTACCATTATTAGCCCCCAAGTACCTTTTTCTTTGTCCCCTCTCCTTTATCCCCATTTCATGTGTTGGATCGACGGCTTCCGACAGAGGGGGGGGGGTGAATGTCGAACTAAAAATTTCTTCACAAGATTAGAACACAAAACTATTGATTAGTAATTGTGATCAAACCAAGGAATGCAGCGGAAAAAACAATCGACAGAAGAATTGAGAAAAGTGACAAAAAAACAGCCAGATCGGAACTTCCGGTGTGAATATCGGAAGTTCCGATGTAGCCGGAACTTCCGGTGCTACCCCAGTTTCAAACGTTCTGGAAAAATCGGAACTTCCGATTCCTGGATCGGAACTTCCGATATGGATCGGAACTTCCGGCGTAAAAATCGGAACTTCCGGTTTTTGCGAAACAGCAGATTGTCGCTCGGTAAAACGTTCGCAGATTTTGATCCACCCAACGGAATTGGATGAAATTTTGCACAGAGATAGACAAACAACTTACGAAGCTGTTCCAATTGGAATCACCTCAAAAGCTCATCTGTGCTGAGAGAAAACCCCAATCTACTAACAGCTATTCCAAGAGCAAACGAGAGGAAGAACTTGCACGAAATTAAATCAATTGATTCTTAGAACTTGTGAGGGATTTTGATACTCAATCAACATAGAAACATCTCCCACGTTCTAACAATCTATTCCACCAACCAAACCTCAAGAAACAAATCAATCCATGAGGGAAAGAGAAGAACGAAAATCCAAAGAGCAAAAAGAGAAAAACTCACAATCACAAGGGGAGACTCATGGCTTTCCTTAGAAATCTTTTTGTATTGATTTTCGTGGATTTTGTAGGGTTTGTACATGCCTCTCATCTTAGGCAAAGCACTCTCTAAGTGCAGCTCTCATAGCTAATCAAAAGGGTCTAGGGTTAAGAAACCCTAATCACCTATTTATAGTGGGGAGGGACAACCCCCTCTTCCACTCTTGGGCCTCATGCCCTAATGGACCAAACTACTTAGCACGCATCTCAAAGCGTCTAAATAGCTTAGCCACCTCTCGATTTTCCTTCCACCCTAAGCTACCAACCCTAAACCGCTTCCGGCCGCCGCCGCAGTTTCTTGGTTGAGCTTCGGTGGTTTCTCGCGTTTTTACCAAAACGCCCTCGCACTGACTTGGTCCTCACGTCTCGTCTCCACCCGCTTCCTTGTCGTCCGTGTACATGCTTTTAAGCCGCACGATGTCGTCGCCACCTCCTTGACCGCATCTCAGCCCTCCAAGCTATCATGCCGGTCCATATGGCCGAACCATCGCCGCACCCAACTCGCACCTGCACACAATAGACCAAGCAAAGCGTCGCGAGCACAAGTTTTCCACTTGACCCAAGTCAGTCGAGAAAAACCCTTTATCCACTCAATTTTCCTTGAGACAAATTGAGAAACTCAAGTAATCAACCATAATTCAAAACCGAAATCATGCAACCTCAAATTCAACGCAACACAAAATGGCAAGATATTCATCACACAGATGTACACGTCATCACATGACTCACAATCTCCCCCTTGATGAATATATTGCCAACATCTCTCAATCAATCAAGTTTGCGTTGGTTTAAAGAATTAAAAGCAATCAAGTTGCAATAATTCAAACTTGGCCAAAAGAAAGAGAAAGCAAGTACTGGCCCAAGTGAATGTCAACAAGAGTAAGATCAAAAATGTGAGTGAAGGCAAAACATAAACCCTGAGACTCCCCCTCACTCCTATACCTCATATATCTATGATCTACTCCAGAACAAAGCAATTTTCAGAAGATACACACCCATGCCTATCTCGTAAACGAATGCCAAGGTATGATTGATACTCCTATTTCTCCCCCTTTGGCACTATAGTCATCAAGGGAAGGCACGCCTCCCCCTTAGACTATGCAATGATGGAATATCAAGGATAAGCATGTATGCGTGGAATTTTTTATTTTTTAGTTGCAGCGAGCTTTGAAAATTATCCAGAATGAGACACAAAAAGTGCTAATATGCCACATAGGTGCTCACCAAACCATAAGAAGACATGTAGATCAAGAAGAGCAGCTAGCAAATCAAGTTCTTAGCATATTAAAGAGTTCACTAGTAATGAGCGCCAGACTAGGTAGTCACAATTGCAATGACTCTAAACATGAGTGAAGTATGACAACCTAGCGCTAAGCCATGACTAGGAGGACAACCGATCAAGATGAGAACCAAAATACTCTACCACATGCTGAATTAAGCAATCACATGATTAAGTGGATTAGGCACAACCAAAATACAACCCCCTGCACGAGGAAGTATCTTGAGTGATTCATCCTGACTTTTTCACATTGAGTGCACATGATTATTTGGACTAGCCACAACCAAAATACTACCTTCTGCACGAGCAAGTACCTTGAGTGATTCATCCCTATTTGAGCATTTTTCACAGTAGTATATGATAGATTGCAAGCATGTAGAGCAAAGACTAGTGACTTTTGATGACTCTAAGCATTCTCCGACCCGAGCCACAAAAGCCTAGGCATGTTAAGTCACTAGCAGTCCTAATCAAGATTACCATGAAGTCCTATCTTTGACCAGTCATACACAAAGATCATAGCTACAATACTAGAGTCATGAGCAGATTCAAAAACAACGGATTCCCTAGCAGGCAACTCATTAGTAGATCAAAGATTTAAAGTCAAGTTGTTGTCCAATTAAGCTAGCATCACTGATTCTTGAGAACACATATCAAAATATGGTACAATGAGCTAGACACTCAGAATATGGCATATAGCGAACTGGAGAACTCATTGTTTCATCAAGGATAATAGACAAAGCTCGTGAACATGCAAAGTGCACATGATATATCACAAATGATGCAAAATGCACTATATTACACTATGATACACAGTGAGAAGACTTCCCCTCAAACCAACCCATGGGAAGTCAAAACCAACATGCCCCAAATGTCGGTGCCAACGTTGAAACACTGAAGAACTAGTTGCAAGAAAGCACCTAGACTCAGAAGAACTAAACTCAGCAGCAAAAACTCTTCCGGGATGAGAAATATCAAAAGCAAGTGCACCAGAAAAGTCAAGAACACGACATCCATTCTTCTTAAAACACACCTCAAAATCATCAACAATGAGCTGTGAAACAGAAATGAGATTGTATTTCAGTTTACTCACAAGGGCAACATCTTGAGAGTGTTGTTGTTGTTGACTCGCACTGCGCCCTTGTGTGTCACACGTCCACGGGAGTCATCTCCAAAAGTGATGTACTCATCACCGGATGTCTTGTTGAGGGAGGTGAACCATTTTGAGCTTCCGGTCATGTGACGTGAACACCCGGAATCAACGAGCCACCTGTTCACCAACCCTCGCCGGCCAACCTATACCAAAGACCAAAAACGAGTGGGCTCAGTACTGGGGTTAGTAAGCAAAGATTTTCGAATCCAGTACTGAGCCTCTCGCTGAAAAGGAACAAAAGATCGTGAGTGATTAGTATGCAATGCAACACCCTGAGCACCTCTACGATCCTGACCTAGAACGCGCCGCGGAGGAATGTCACGCACCGGAGCACGTGAACCACCTCCAAGAGGACGGCGAGAGAACTCTAAGCGACCTAAACCCTGTCGCCTGCTAGAGCTACCAGAAACCTCAACATGTTGAGGCCTCGTGTGTGTCTTAGGAGCACTCAACGCATTGTTGCGTCGTTGAATACCCCTAAGAGCACGAACACGGTCACGACGCTCCTCCTTGAGACGTCGAAAGCAGAACTCAACTAAGTGACCATCCTTATGACAATGAGTGCATTGGTATTTTACCCTTTGCGAGGTAGCACCAACTGAAGCTGAAGCACTCTTGTCCTTAAGAGATGAATCCAGATAGCCACCTGACTTGAACACTGTTTCCCTCTCCCCCTGAGCTATTGCAATCAAACCTCTACCAAGACAACCAATGGGATGAGGAGGATGACTCTTATTTCTTCCACATGATTAAAACCTAGACTTTTGCCTGAGCTAACTCTAGACTTGTCTAAGATCATGTCAAGTTCTTTTCTACCTCCAGAAAATCTCACCAAAGTTTTCTTGAAGTAATCAACTTCTCTAAGCAAAGAAGCACAGGTAAGACAAGCTCCTGAAGCTGACACTCTAACAGCTTTCTCATATTTTTCTTTGTATGCTCCTAGTTCAAGTTTTAGAGACTCACAAGACACACAGGCGATGCTACATGTTTCAGCTACTGTTTTCTTAAACCTCTCTCTAAATGCAGCATGCATAGCAGAAACATCATTCTCAAGCTCATGACAAAATGTGCAAGTAGAGGAAACAGCATGAGAAACATCAACAGGTAACTTAGAAGCAGTAGCATTAGCCAAAGTGAGTTTTCTGTAAAGCTCAGAAATGTGTCTTCCTAGGTCTTGATTTTCTTCAACTAGCATTTATCACACACTGGTCTTCTCATTTCAAGCATAGATTGATTCAATTCTTATTTCTATCTTCCAAATACTTGCATCTTAAACATGAGGAAGATTCTTGAGTGCTCTTAGAACTAATGCTAGCAAGTTGATTCTTAGCATTCTTGAGTTCATTAGCATGAAATGAGTGAACAATGCAACCAACAAGATAAACAGTTTTAAGCTTGGTTAGATTGTCCTTACAGACCATAAGCTCTTGGATGACAGTTATATGCAATGTGAAACCTATAGCAAAGCACAATTTCATCTCATTCAACTCATCCAGAGGTGCTAAGCTAGAGGAACATCCTAGAGATCCACAAGAAGGCAAACTAGCATGTGAAGCCTTAAGCATGTCAATTTCTTTCTAAGAGAATCTAAGTTGTCATCCTTAGAAACACAAAAGGAGCAAGGGCTCGACTTAAGTTTATCAATTTCAATCATGGCTGACTGAAGCAATTCACTTACACTAGCATGAGCATCTTTAGCTTCGAGGAATTCTTTGTGTAAAACATCACAACTAGCACATTCATCCTCATTACTTTTCAGTTTAGCAATTTCTAGTGTAAGAGAATTAACTTTCTTAGACAGGTCTTTAGATTTCTTGATTGAAGCAAACAAGGCATCATTTTGCACATCAAACATATCAAGCAGTTTATCATGCCTAACACTGAGCTCATCGAAGGTGCAACTTACATCGCTTTCAAGATCTTCGTCGTTGCTCTCTTCTTCGGATCTCGTCATAAAGCACATGCCGGTGAAGCCATGTTCTACCTTCTTCTTCCCTTTCTTCTTGTGCTTGGGCGGCTCCGGTTCATCCTCGCTTGAGGAAGAGGAAGATGAAGAATAGTTGGAGCTGTTGTCGCTATCTTCAAAAGCGGCGAGAGCTCGACGAAGATTCTTCTCCGCCTCACGCATCTTGGGCCTTGATCCAAAGTTGTTCCTTCTCTTGTCCTGAAATTTAGAAGCAAACTTGTTCCTCTCTTTAGGATTGGGACACTCGGATCGGATGTGGCCTTTCTCACCACATCCATAGCAGGTGATGTCTGAGGATTTCCTTCTCCTATTTCTCACATTCTTATATGCCCTAGAGAAGCGTTTTGCAAATAACGCAAGCTCATCCTCGGGAGAGATTCAAGCTGATCATCAGACAAAGAAGACAAGGCTGCAAGAGACAGTCCAGAAGAAGAAATCAAGCAAGTGTCAGAGTTGACACTAGGAGACACTATCCCCGATGGATCCGAGGAAGTGTTCCCAACAAGAGCCAAAGTCTTGGACTTAGAACCATTTCTGTTTTCCGAAGTGATCTCATGAGTAGAGAGCTTGGAGAATAGATGATCGAGTGTGAGAGTGGCAAGATTGGCAGACTCTTGGATGGCAATCTTCCGCACTTCAAAAGCGGGCTCTAATGTGTTCAACACATGCCTAGCCATCTCTGAGTCAGTGTACCTCACTCCCACACTCCTGAGCTTATTCACAATTCTTTCAAATCTCTCAAAAAGTTCAGAAATTGATTCCCCAGAGCGTTGCTCAAAGCGATTGTATTCAACTTTGTATTGATCCGCTCGAGCAATCTTGACTTGGTCGGACCCCTCATGATAGGTGATCAAGGTCGACCAAATCTTGTGAGCGGTATCAAGATGAGCAACCCGCTCATGCTCCTTCCTATCCAAACCAGAAAGCAAATAGTTGATGGCCTTGCAATTGTTTTCAACATCAGCCTGATTTGCAGCCGTCACTTCGGCAGGAAGAGCAAAGTCCCTTTCGATGATTTGCCAAACAGCAAGTCCCTCTGACTGGATAAAAATTTTCATTCGATTTTTCCAGAACTCCCAGTCCGTCCCATTGAAGACAGGAGGACGAGTCGAGTATCCGTGGGAAGCCATGGCTCGCAAAGGCGGTCAAAGCTTATAGAGAAGCGAGACCGGGCTCTGATACCACTTGTTGGATCGACGGCTTCCGACAGAGGGGGGGTGAATGTCGAACTAAAAATTTCTTCACAAGATTAGAACACAAAACTATTGATTAGTAATTGTGATCAAACCAAGGAATGCAGCGGAAAAACAATCGACAGAAGAATTGAGAAAAGTGACAAAAAAAAGCCAGATCGGAACTTCCGGTGTGAATATCGGAAGTTCCGATGTAGCCGGAACTTCCGGTGCTACCCCAGTTTCAAACGTTCTGGAAAAATCGGAACTTCCGATTCCTGGATCGGAACTTCCGATATGGATCGGAACTTCCGGTGTAAAAATCGGAACTTCCGGTTTTTGCGAAACAGCAGATTGTCGCTCGGTAAAACGTTCGCAGATTTTGATCCACCCAACGGAATTGGATGAAATTTTGCACAGAGATAGACAAACAACTTACGAAGCTGTTCCAATTGGAATCACCTCAAAAGCTCATCTGTGCTGAGAGAAAACCCCAATCTACTAACAGCTATTCCAAGAGCAAACGAGAGGAAGAACTTGCACGAAATTAAATCAATTGATTCTTAGAACTTGTGAGGGATTTTGATACTCAATCAACATAGAAACATCTCCCACGTTCTAACAATCTATTCCACCAACCAAACCTCAAGAAACAAATCAATCCATGAGGGAAAGAGAAGAACGAAAATCCAAAGAGCAAAAAGAGAAAAACTCACAATCACAAGGGGAGATTCATGGCTTTCCTTGGAAATCTTTTTGTATTGATTTTCGTGGATTTTGTAGGGTTTGTACATGCCTCTCATCTTAGGCAAAGCACTCTCTAAGTGCAGCTCTCATAGCTAATCAAAAGGGTCTAGGGTTAAGAAACCCTAATCACCTATTTATAGTGGGGAGGGACAACCCCCTCTTCCACTCTTGGGCCTCATGCCCTAATGGACCAAACTACTTAGCACGCATCTCAAAGCGTCTAAATAGCTTAGCCACCTCTCGATTTTCCTTTCACCCTAAGCTACCAACCCTAAACCGCTTCCGGCCGCCGCCGCAGTTTCTTGGTTGAGCTTCGGTGGTTTCTGCGTTTTTACCAAAACGCCCTCGCACTGACTTGGTCCTCATGTCTCGTCTCCACCCGCTTCCTTGTCGTCCGTGTACATGCTTTTAAGCCGCACGATGTCATCGTCACCTCCTTGACCGCATCTCAGCCCTCCAAGCTATCATGCCGGTCCATATGGCCGAACCATCGCCGCACCCAACTCGCACCTGCACACAATAGACCAAGCAAAGCGTTGCGAGCACAAGTTTTCCACTTGACCCAAGTCAGTCGAGAAAAACCCTTTATCCACTCAATTTTCCTTGAGACAAATTGAGAAACTCAAGCAATGAACCATAAATTCAAAACCGAAATCATGCAACCTCAAATTCAACGCAACACAAAGTGGCAAGATATTCATCACATAGATGTACACGTCATCACATGACTCACATCATGATTGAGAGGGAGTAACGTTTTCATTCTTTACAGCTTGTTGCCACTTTAATTATGCAAGTACTGAGGACTCAGATTGAGTTAAATGACAATTCTACAAAGAGCAGCTTAGTGATAATGCACTGGAAAGTAAAAGTGGCTTCAGATTTATTCTGTCCAGGCCAATTCGGTTTGATGCATCAAGTAGCCCAATGTTAGCTGCCTTGAATAAATATTACCCCAGTTTGAAAGCAATTGTCAGGCCATTAATCTTCTGTGGATCAAGTTATCAAACTCAAAGTTCGACTTTGTTTCATCACCTGACTTTACTCCTTTCCCTAGCTGCATTTCCTTTTATCACATAAATTTTGATTAGTTTCCACAGTTAACTTAAGCATCCCACTTTTTGTCTTTTTGCATGATCTCTCCACCTGATCCTTCCACCAAGATTCTTGCTCCTCCTTTCGTTGCACACCTTCTTCTCCAATCGCCACAATGATAGAAAGCTATTATGATCAGTCACAAGAAATACCTTTTGTGTCCTGTACCATAAATGAAATTTCATGTGTGGAATTTGATATTGGCAATTCTAACAGAGAACAAAATCCCCAGATTTCTGATTCTGGTTTCAGGGGTGATTTTTGTTTTCAAAACCTCTATTGGCATTAATTCTTTCTGAGACCTTAATGCTCTTCACATAGATGGTCAGACATTCATTTGCTTGTAGCTTATATGTCCAAGTTGCAACTAGGCCTCTGATATGTTGCTAGTCTCTAGGTCTCCGCTTCTATTGGTCTGTGATTGTTTCATATCTATATTTATGGTTATTTTTTGAATCGAATGTTTGTTAATTTGTTCAAAGCTCATCTGGTGTTCTGGTTATAAGTAGTTCTGTTCTGAATTTGCTCTGAATTCAGCAAATCAGCTCTGTTCTGTTCTGAATTTGCTCTGAATTTGTTCTGTTCCCTCAATTTCTGTTCTGAATTTGCTTGCTTAAATCAGCAAATCAGTGTGCATCCTGAATTTGCATTCTAAGTTTCAAGCAGAATTCATTTAGCAATTCATTTCATTCAACTCTCTATCATCTTTTTCAGCTTCAGGTACTAAAATCATGCCGCCAAGACGGGTGCATGAGAAGGAAAAGATGGCATCGCTTGAGGAGGAATGGAAACGCAAGGCTGCAGCGTATTTGAAGATAAGGAATGACTGCATTGCGAAACGCAAGGCTGAGGAGAGGAGGCCTCTTCAGGACATACACAGATTAGCTCGTAGCCTTGTGTACCCTGGTGCCTCTAATGCGCAACCGACGAACAATGAACGAGTTGCTGATGATCGCAGTGACTCCGAGTATGTGCCAAATGTTGAAGAGGAGGCCGCTGCAGCGGAAGAGGCTTCGAGAGATAAAGAGGAGGCCACTCTTGCTATGTCCAAAACAAGGGTAATATATTGTAGCAACTTGCATCTTAAATAATGCCATCCTTTTCAACTTGTTCATATAATGTGTACATCATTGTTGATGTAATGACTTTAATTCCAGCTTGCTCATATCATGTGTATATCACTGTGCACTCTTAAGTATCACAAATAAGGGACTAATCACCTGAAGATTGATTCACATTTTCTGTCCCTCCACTATTTTACTCTACTACTAATTAATCTAGATGATGATTTCTCTGTTTACTGCCTTCCTATTTCAACTAGTGAGTCAATGTTGATTCACTGCCTTGTTTTCTCTACTTGTTTGAACCAGGCAGCTGAAGCTTCTACAAAGCCAAACCACAAAAAGCGTGACAGATCCACAAGCAATGCACCTGCTGCCTCAAGAACAACAAGATCTAGAGCTACCACAGCAACTGAGTCAGCTGAAGCTACAAACCGTCAAGAACAGTCTGTACCAAATCCAGCAAACACAGTACAAGCTAGAGATGAGACGGAACAGAGAGCACCTAATCCAACAAACACCTCACCTCACCTAACTTCTAAGGATAGCAACTCACCTGATGCCAATTCAGAGATGCAAGTTTCTCAAGACATGACAAACACATCCGGCCAATTTGATAACAGGATTGCAGTAGAAGGCCAAGGTATATGCAGCATCATCTCTTCACACTCTGTACTGTCCACTTGCAATTGTAACTTTCCAATTAATCTATACCTTCTAATGTAGATGCATTAGTATGCTCCACTGGTCCAACTAATCGATGACCGTCAAGGAGAGGTCGTCGACGTAGACCAACCATGGGGCATGGACTTCAGGATTACGCAAGCAGAAATGGAGGGAGGAAGATGCGTATTGATTTTTCAGTGGGGAAAGTGAGGCCTACAGACCCAGTCCAAGCAGCCAAGCTTTCTTCTGAGTGTGGTATTCACATCCGCAACAAGATGATGCATGTTGCAACGCACTGGAATGACTACAGCAAAAAAGAACTAGAGCATGTTATTCCTCTTGCTATTCATGGTGTTGTGGTAAGACAGTTTCCTTCATTTTCATTCATTTGTTCACATGTTGCCTTGTCAATTTAGTGAAGTATCCTATCATTCGTTATTTTCAGAATAACTTTGACATGGATGAGGATGATGAGATTGCGAAAGGTGTATGCACAAAAATAATCCAAAAGGGTGTTCGACAGCAACGCTACAGGTTAAAGAGGGATTTCTTCAATGGTTGTACTATTGAGCAAGCGTTATCCCGTAAACCACCCAACATTACTGAAGAAAATTGGATAAGTCTTGTCAACAAATGGTCTGATGAAAAAAACAAGGTTTGTAACATAATATGCAACCAGCAACAGTTTTCGCATTCACATCTACTAGTACCAAATGTCAATACTAATATTCAGCGGCTCCATATAGGAAACATGTGAAAAGAACAAGAAGAACCGAGAAGCTGTCAGGCATCACCAAAAAACTGGCTCTAGGTGTTATGTTTCCCATTTCAACCAACTTGTAAGTATTCCAGATACCTCGCTTCTAGTCCTTTGTCTATCACATCTGGTCATTATATATGGAATACTAATGTTACAATTCAATTTATCTTGTAGAAAAAAGACAAGTACAACAATCAGGACCCTAGTCCCATTGATTTTTTCAAAGACACCCATACCAACACGAAGACTGGCTGCATGAGCGAGCCAGCAATGTCAGCTTATGTAAGATTTCTTCCTCTACTGTTGCGCACTCAAAATAGATTCTCATATTGATCAATTGTACTCCGACATATGAACTTTGTCTTTCTTGAGCGTCCATGCTTTCCTTTCTTGTGCAGACTGCTATGGAAGAGAAAAGAAGGGAAACACAATCAGAAGGTGAGGAGCCAATGTCTGATACACTGATTGTAGCTGAAGTTCTAAAGGAAAAAGCGCCCATAGCACCTTCCTTTCCAGCATGGGGTATGCATCAAGATCCGGGAGGTCTGGGAGCTCTGCTTCATCAGCACGCATCCGAGAGCTAGAAGAAAGAATTGAACAGAAGGAGAGAGAGGCAAGAGATGCAAATGATAGGTACTTCTGCTGTTTTTATTTCTGTTGGCAGCCTGGTGCAGTGAGTTTCAAATAGAGATCTGGGTTGGTTATGTCCATAATTTCAATCAAGTCTCCAAATAGAAGTTGTAGAATATATTTCAAGCTTTCTATAGAGTACTTGTGTGCGCATATTGGCTGGACGGTTTGTGTCCAGCGGTCAGTTTAGTTCTACTGTCCAGAAGTTCATCTTTTTGCATGCAGTGATTTCGTGTGCCACTTTAGGCTCAGTTAGAGTTCGAATTAATTTACGGGTTCAACATAAAAGTTGTGGAGGGTGTCTTGTAGATTCTAAAATACCTACTGTTTGTTAGATTCCGTGTCATATATTAATTCCTATGAAAAGATTAAAAGATAAATGTTTCTGTTGGCAGCCTGGTGCAGTGAGTTTCAAATAGAGATTTGGGTTGGTTATGTCCATAATTTCAAGCAAGTCTCCAAATAGAAGTTGTAGAATATATTTCAAGCTTTCTATAGAGTACTTGTGTGCACATATTGGCTGGACGGTTTTTGTCCAGCGGTCAGTTTAGTTCTACTGTCCAGAAGTTCATCTTTCTGCATGCAGTGACTTCGTGTGCCACTTTAGGCTCAGTTAGAGTTCGAATTAATTTACGGGTTCAACATGAAAGTTGTGGAGGGTGTCTTGTAGATTCTAAAACACCTACTATTTGTTAGATTCCGTGTCATATATTAATTCCTATGAAAAGATTAAAAGATCTGTCCTGTTTTGGACAGAAATGCCATCATCCTTTGTATTGAGCGATGCAACTTGATAATTCCTTGACTTTGTCAACATTGAATATGTGAGAAATATAGTGTTGTTTTTCAAAGATAAATCGTTTATATGGTCGAGCTCTGATTGTGCTGACCTAGACATTTAATATTATACTTCTCTATTTTAGAGTCATAATTTAACAGATTGTAAGCTTCTTGGGGGTACTCTTGTACCTGCTGTCTTGTCTGTTTTCATCTAATGAAAATGCAACGCTGCTGCATTTCGTTGATTTATAGGTACCAGCAGGAGTTAGCCGCGAGACTTGAAGCACAAGAGGGAGCACTTGAAGAGATGAAGAGGAAGCAGCAAGAAGAATTGGAAGCTGTGAAGAAGAGCCAGCAAGACAAGATTGAAGCCTGGGAAAAGAAGCAACAGGAAATGGATAACCTGATTGGTTATCTCTTAAGGGCTCAAGCAACTCAGCAGTCCCAGTCCAAACCTGATGGTGAATGAAGGCCATCCTTTTGTGATGGTGGTATTGTTGCTGAATCATACATTGCAATTAATCTTCAGGAGAACAATCTTGTGGTCTTTAGTTATGTAAATATTGCTTTGCAACTTATCTATTGTCGTGAATGTCAAACTTGGTGAATCAGTAGTACTTTTAGTGTCATTTCTATTTTGAGGATGATTTGGATGAGACATTGAATTTATAATATGATTTGTCTTTGATTTCAATGTATAATGTGATTTGGCTCTAAATTATTTATATAATGTGATGCGATGTGAATTGAATATATACTATGATATGCATTTGAATTAAATTTGATTTGACAATTCATCGTAATTTAAATTTGAAATAAATTAAATATTCCCTGATGACGTCATCTTAATCGGTGACGAAACTAGTGACACTTGTTTAATCAGTGTCATCTTTATTTATGACAAAAATTGTGACGTTTTCTAGTAGTGGGATGGTCTGCCCGGTGCTGACGTGGCATCAAGTCAGTGACATTGCTCCGTCACTGAATGTGGTAGACTATGACATATTTTCTCTAAAATGTGACGTTTATCGACCGTCACAGAAAGACCAAATCGGTGACGATGTAGAAAACGTCACCGAAGGTCCCATAGTCAGTGACGTTTTCTGCACGCGCCGTCACTAGGAGTAATCTGTGACGGGGATTCCGTGACGATGCTAGTGACGCCCAAGAAACGTCACAAAGGGGTATTCTGTGACGTTTTTGGCTATTCTGTGACATTTTTCAGCTCGTCACAGTAGGTCCGTTCTCTTGTAGTGGCAAGAGGAGATGAGAGGTGGTGTGATGAAAAGGATAGGGGAGCTCGGACGCTTGCTTAAGTAGGGCAGCAGCGAGGGGAAGGAGTGGGGTGCTGCTGGACTCTATCGTGCACGACGCCGAGACATGGAGGGGACAGCTCGATGGCGCGCAGAGCTTGCTGGCGACTAGGGCTATGCGGTGACATGTGGAAATTAGCTGGGCGGCGTCGAGGCAGTGGATGGCGTGGGTTGACCTCGATGGCTGGCACGGCAGCGCACTGGAGCGCGTTCAGGGTGGTGCCAGGGCGCGTCCAGACCGGCGTGGACATGCACACTAGTGCCCTGAGGGGTCGGCGGAGTGCAGGGGCAAGTCAATTGGTGCCGAGGTGACTAGAGGAAGGAAGACAGGGGAGTTGGCTTGGGCACTGCGTGTGGAGCAAGGTTGCCGATGCCTTGCCATTGTTGGCATGAGATGACAAGGAGTTGAATCTTGTAGTTTAGGAGCTGCCACTGAAGAGAAAAGGGATGGAGGAAGGTGGGTAGCAGAAGTACAGCCTCTGGTACAAGTTTGGAGTAAAGGAGATGAGAGTTGAGCTGGATTTTATGAAGGGAAGGAAACTAGGGCAAGGTGCTCAATAGTATTCCTGCCAAAGTTTTGTACTGGACTCAACCAGGTTTTTGCACATTTGGGACTTAGGTACTGAGATGAGCATGGTGAAATTTTCTGGAATTTTTCTGAGCAAGATTTGGAGGGTTGTAGTTCAAAGTGAAGTTTTGACCTAGATTCAAATTTGAATGTAATCCAAAATTTTTGAATTGGACCTTCAAATGTTTTCTTATGAATGGGTGACAAATATTTTAAAGAAGTTTATGAAATTTTTCCAAAATTTTTGGGTGGAAGAAAACACATGAAATATGGATTTTAGGGTTTCTGCCCGATAAAAGAGTTATTAGGAATTAGGGCGACAGATTAGATTTTAGGGTTTCGGGCAACGGCATGACTGAGGCAGGGTATGAGGGAGGTTAGGGTTTGAATTTGGAGGGTCGGGAGAAAAGGTGGGTGAGTTGCCACTTAGGGCTGGGGTTCGGGAGGTGTCGTGCGTATACAGTGCGTGTGTCCGATTTAGGGTTTAGAGTTTTATATGCAATGATAGGGTTGCGACTTGGGCTCGTTGCACGACGGTGCAACCTAACTCGAGTGCTCCCATGAAATGACATGTTCGAGAAAACTGAAATCCAAATATGCATGGTAGCTTTAGTCGAAGAACATATACGCATATACGCGTCTTAGGGTTTAGGTTTTCCAGGAAATCTGGACGATAAAAATCAGAGTGTGACAGTAACTCTCTTAGTCATCGCATTCCAATGCCCTTGACATATTTTTGGAAGCTAGACTTGAGTAATATCTATGTGAATAAATCTGCTAGATTTTCACAAGACTAGGTAAGTGATACCTTTACCTCACCTTTGCTTCTGGAGTTCGTGAGCGTAAAAGAACTTTGGAGCAATGTGCTTAGTCAGATTAATCTTCACACAAATGATTTGTATTTGTGTAACATAAGCTACATTATCCTCATAGGTAATGGTCGGGTTGTCTTCCATATGAATGTCACAACTCTTTTAGAATTGTCCAATCATCCGTTAAAGCCAAAACACACTCCTAAGTTGCTTCAAATTGTGCTATTATCCGTGAGTGATTTGTAGAGATTGTTGTTACAAGAGTCTACTTTGAGGACTTTATGAAATGGTAGCCTCTATGGAGATAAACACATAACCAATTTGAGATACCGATCTATGGGGATTAGATAGGGAGCTTTTTTTTGAAATAATATTAATTTATTCAGAGTTTTCAAAAATATTAGCTCATCTGGAAATTTTGCAAAAATGGCCTCAATCGCCACGCGTCGTGGCGATTAGGCAGAAATCGCCACGCTCCACGGCGATAGGCAGTAATCGCCAGGGCCCACGGCGATTGCCGACCAAACCCGCCGATATCGTCGCGCCGCGTGGCGATAAGGGGAAATCGCCAGCACCCGTGGCGATAGGCAGTTAATTCCGCGCGCTACCCGCCAACCGTGCGCTCTTCACGGGGAAAGGCGACGCCACGTGGCGTAATCGCCACGGGTAGTGGCGATAACGCCTGGCCTATAAAAGGCGCTGCGCAGTCGCCACCGACAGCCGGGTGGAAGGAGGAGGAGTTGGGGGGCGCGGGAGGAAGAGAAAACAGAGAAGAAAAGAGAGAAATGATATGGAGACAAAATGATTGTACACCACTTCTCCCGAGACAATGACAGTACAAGCATGTGCATTTCTTCAATCTGTTTCAGTCAATAGAATAATATCTGATGCATTACAGAACATACGTCGAATCTAATATGAATACAAAATGATTGTACAAATGATCCAGATGTTATCTTTCAATCTTTCGAATCTAATCTGGAGACAAAATGATTGTACACCACTTCTCGCGAGACAATGACAGTACAAGCATGTGCATTTGTTGGATCTGTTTCAGTCAATAGAATAATATCTGATGCATTACAAAATATACATGCTATTACATCAACTTTCAGGGATATTACGAAATATTATTGTTCCACAAAACAGACATTGTAGATGTAATGTTTCAACGTATATGACGAGGAAATATATTACAAGACTTACCTCTATTGTCGTTATCCATCCACGGACTACTTCTTCTTCTCCTCCCAAATCTAAACAATCTTCTCCGAGATACCACCAATTTTTCGGAATAACTCAGCGAAGATTAGTGGCGTGGTCGAACCGTCTGCTCACACGGTTAAATAGCACAAGTGGGTGCGGAGGTCGTGATAATCGCCATGGCGACTGGCGATTTCATAATAATCGTCCTCGCTGGTCGGTCGACGAGGCGGCAACTGCAAAAATAATTGGTAGGGTTCGCCAGATAAATTAGTAATCGCCATGGCGACTGGCGATTCCATAATAAATCGTCCCTACTGGTCGGTCGATGAATAGGTCTAGGGGGAGGCGGCTATGAAATGAAATCGGGCTATAAAAAATGCCAGGACAAATCGCCGTGGCTCGTGGCGATTGCAAGAAATCGCCATATCTTCTGGCGATTGCAAGAAATCGCCATAGCTCCTGGCGATTTCTCCTAATCGCCGTGCGCCGCGCCGATTCCAAAGTGAATCGGTAATTATAGTGGCGATTATCCTCCTATCGCCATGCATCGTGGCGATTTCTTCCTAATCGCCACGCGTGGTGGCGATTGAGGCCATTTTTGCAAAATTTCCAGATGCGCTAATATTTTTGAAATATCTGAATAAATTAATATTATTTCAAATCATACGTCAGCATAGCCCACACAATAGTTAAGTTTTGGTCTTACTTTAGAACAGTCCAAGATCCTATACCTCGGAGATAGCTGAGAACTTGTTTAACACTTGTCCAATGTCTAAGGGTTGGAGCTGCGCTGAACCGTGCTAAAAAATTTACTTCAAAGGCAACATATGGCTTAGTACAGTTTTGCATCGGTACAAAACTTCTAGTCTTGGTACTTCCTCGTTATCCATCAGTGGTCTGAGTAGGTCTTTGTTCACATTAGTTCATCTTATTAGAGACGTTGGGGTTTTGAGAGGATGTGATTTATCCATATTAAATCTCTTGAAACCTTCTTTGTCTAGGTCAACTAATATTTGAATAGAGGTGCTGCTTAAGTTGTAGGTCTAAGCAGAACTTGGTTTGACCCTAAGTCGTTCATCTCGAATTTCATCTTGAGATGGGTACTTGCTTCTTAATTTCCTATACGGTTCCAAATGACATTCAGATCATCTATATTGGATCGAGATGATGCAGAATCCATAATGAGATTTCTTTAAGAACATGCAAGGGTTGTCTTCATTGTTTGTGTCCCCCTTCTTAGAAGGAATTCACTCGATCCATACCATATTCTTTCAAACTATTTAAGCCTATAATGTGATCTCTGCTGTAGTCTGACGCTATCTGTGTTGCGATCTTCTTCATGGAAATCATTAATCCATCAAAAACTTCTATATATATTTTCGAATACAGTGACCATACACTTATGCTATCATTACATCTATCAACTGCATTTTTAAGATAGTAGGTATCGGAAGGTTGCATCACCTATGACACGATGCCAATGACCGGAATAAAAGGCAAAAATTAGTTGTCCAAGCCAGCTTGTTGTGAAGGACTGAAAGAAGAATTTGTTAGCGAATATATTTTCCCCTGCCTACGGGCTCGCGTAGTTTAGAAAACAAGTATTTGCTTGGAACTTCAACGGTTAGGCCTGTAATTGCTAAGGTTAAATTATTTATACAAGTGTACATATAATCATTCAGCACGTTTGTAGCATAATTGTTTTACAAGTAAAATCTGAAATGCATGTTCTGTTGATCTTTAATTGAGAACCTTATTCAGAGTCGGTTTTCTTAAAATCTGCACTGCCTCGTACTAGAATGACAAGTAAGGTACCCGTGCGTTGCAACGGGACAAAATGAGAGATGTCTAAAGATATTGATAAAATAGTCACTCTATTTTATGAATATATGCGTCAAAAGTGATGCGCATATGGTTTTTCACAATAATCATCGGTGTCTTTCTGTAACTTCCCTCTCTCTCTAGCGATCACCTATGTTTTTTCCTTCCTCTCTCTTTGTGATCCTCTCAGCTTTGCCTCTGACTTTATCGTACCTTCGCTCTGCTGTCATCCTGATTCAATCTCCATCGCTCTACTGTTATATGCGTGCCTTCTCCAACTTCAGTGGATCTCCGCCACGTTATCCATCGCCTCCAACTGTAATACTTCAGAATTAATTAAAAATGATGGAGTTATTAAAAATCGAGGTTGACCAAAAACCCGAGATGAAGAGATAAATTTGACTTTTTAAATCATGTATTGAATAGAAGATTCATGATCGTGTTGTGTTCATCTCATTTTAGATTTTGTTTCAGACTAAATGCAATCAATATTTTAAAAATTTAACTGTTAATATTTACTCATATGAATATTTGAGTTGGTAATAATGATCCGTTTGTTATCCCACCTCTTATATGTCAAATGTAACTTCTTGATTCCGGGGCCGTCTCTTTACGATTTCCACCATCTTACTTTAGGATTTGCAAATAATTACTTTTATGATTTTACTATTTATAAGTTGTCTTATCTTATCTAACTCAAAGTCAGTTTCTATAACTATGAATTTGCATGGGAACTAACGTGTCACATAATTGGATTTATTTTCATATTTTTATAGTAACGTGTGGAGTTAGATAGTACACAAAAAAAAAGATTGGCTATGCACAAATGCTATTACTAGACTTATCCTGAAAATTACTTTCGACTTTATTGACATACGTGATTACAAAAAGCTATTGGTTAAATTTATTCATTCACGACTACGATAATGCTCAAAACAGCAAGTGAAAAAGATCTCTTGTGATGCTGCATCTAGCAGTGGTCTAGATGGACGACCATGGCTTCAAACTTACGTCAATCAATTCAAATCTTAAGTAGACTATCTAAATACCTATATATTATTATAGATAAATAAATTAAATTACTGAGTATGTCAAATTAGTGCTATCGCGTTTTATGCCACGTCCTTAGCTTTGTCTCAACTCTTCGTTGATCTTCGACTCTGGTAAAATTAGAAGTTATTTGTGGAGAGTAGCACCTTAGGTGAATTTGAATTATTGAATTTAGAGACAATGAATAAGGAGAACGTATATTAAGATTTTAATATAGAAATATAGATTTTGTTAAGATTTAAGATAATTTTACAGCAAAGAAAAAAATGTACGAATTACTATCACCGATTGATATGGAGTGAAGATATGTTAATAACGATCATACAATCAACTCAAATCTTAAGTGTACATGTCGAAAGCTCTGGTTGCCGTCTCGCATCGGATTCCTAGACCTACTAAGCCGCTGTTTCCTACCATTAACTTAGAGACTGCCATTTGTCTTTTGTGCTCACCTTTTCTTAGAGCACGCTGCACTCTTCAACTTTGCTTTCGGACTTTCCAACCTTGCTAATCAGTGAAACATATATTGTTTTCTAAAAAGAAGTCGATAATAAAAGGCAACGACATCAGCCATGGATTTGATCAAGACCGATCCTGATCCACCCACCCAACCTTACCTCGCTTCACGAAGCATACTAGCCTCCCTAATTAAGCCCTGAAATAAAATAAAATAATCTCAATTAGAAAAAGAGAGGAGAAAGGAAAATCCAAGACCAAAACCTCAACCTGAAGGCAGAAATCCATAAACAAGGCAAGCAAAGCATCCGATCCCGATTAATCAATCACCCAAATCCGTCGATTAATTCCCCACCCCACCCCGGCGGTCGCGTCATGCTCCGGCCATTCCCCTACCCCCACCGCACCGCCGCCGCTACTCCACCCTCTGCCTCCGCGGACGCAGCTGCCGCAGCCATGGCTCCCTCCTCCTCCCGCTCCCCTGCCAGCGGCGGGGCCGGGGGAGGGGCCCACCACCACGGCCACGTCTCCGTCTCCCTGTCGCCCTCCTCATGCAGGCACACGCCGTCGTCGGCGACGCTCGATCTCCTCATCCTGCTGCTCGTGCTCTTCTCGCTCGCCTTCCTCCTCGCCTCCTCGCTCGCCCACGTCTCACGCTCGCTCTCCCCGTTCCTCGCCTCGCCGCCCGCTGCGGCGGCGTTCGCCTCCGCCGCAACTGCTCTGCCCTACCTCACCGAAGCTTTGCCCTACCTCGCCGCGGCGGGGGTGCTCGCCGCCGCGGCTTTCCTATCCTGCCGCCGCCTCCCGCGACGCCGGTGCCGCAACCCGCGCTGCCGTGGGCTCCGGAAGGCGCTTGAGTTCGACGTCCAGCTGCAGACCGAGGAGGCCGTGCGGGCTGGCGGGGGAAGCACCGTAGGCGGTGCCGACGCCGCCATGTGGCGTGAGATCGAGTCCTTGTCGTGGAAGGGCGGGCAGGGTGGGAACAACCCAGACTACGAGTGCCTTCGCGCAGAACTCCGCCGGATGGCACCGCCCAACGGCCGTGCAGTGCTGCTCTTCCGCAACCGTTGTGGCTGCCCTGTTGCTAAGCTCGAGGGCTGGGGCACCCCCAAGAGCAAGCGGCGGAACAAGAAGTGAGAGCCCGTTGACCATTTCTCCTTTCTTTGCAACTTCATGAAATAAGTTCAATTACATCATCTAAACTTGTAAGCGTGTCACGACTTCTGTGGGAGCGATGCGGATATAGAGATTCCGTACATGTTCAATACAAATGCTTAACCTTCCATCTGTTTCTTTCACTGTTTCTGTATGTATGGTCATCTAGTTCTATGTGATCTAGCAAGTATACCGTGTGGGGGGGGTGGGGGGATTATGTCCATTCCGTGGTAAATTTAGTGAAATGGGACTGCAAATGTTCATAACTGCTTTTGTTTTCTATTTGTCGCTTGAGTTGGTGCATTTTTCTCATGAAAGATCTTTTCAAACTGTAACCATCTGATTCCTTCCGTGCAAATGGGTTTGGATAGATTATTCGAATGTTGAAGGAAGGCATTTATTGCTAATTTAACATTGATGGCCTTCGACGACATCTATTACATTTTTGGTCATGGCTGATATTAAACATGAGATTAAATGGCTAGTGAATTCTACTTTTTTGTGAGGTTCTGTTTTAGATGCTTAAGTCCCACTTGTAACTAGATAAACTTAAGCTCAATTGAGGATCTTGTGGGACTTAAGCAAGTTAATATTTTATGCTTATCATTTACCAAGTCAGAAGAAGTTTGCCACTTAACCAGGTTATCTGCGTTGGTAGGAGGTACTCTTGAGAGGGTGTAGTTATGGTATCGTACTCAAGAAATTCACAAGTTATGAGTGCCTCTTGGGATGGCGGCAATTGGTTCTGCTAGGCCCAAGAAGTCCAACTACTGTATGACATGATAGTATTCTAAGGCAGCCATCTCTTTGCTATAAGTATGACTAATGACTACCAAAGTGTGTCTATCCTTTGCCAAAGAAGAGTTCATTTGCTCAACTAACGTCTATTGTTCTTTCAGTGACACATGTTTTAGCATGTTCTTGCTGTTGCTAAGCAAACCAAATATTGTCTTATGACCACTTTTACTTTGACACCAGTGTGCCCTTCCCACTTGTCACATTTGACACAAATCCCAAACGCAAACGAAAAAAATATAGATATCTCTTATGACATGTTCTCTAGGATATCAAGTAAGGAGATATGTGATTCTTTAGGTGTTCTTTTCACCTGTACAAAATGTTTCTTGTCTTGAAATTGATTTGGAAGATGGAGGGTTTGGCCATATGGGAAGTAGAGTCAATACCGTCTCAAATCTTGAGAGTAGAAGAGGTGATATCATCTGTCATTGGCATTTCACGACTCTAATAGGAACAAAGGGTCAGCTCTCTGCTCTATTTGCTTGCAATGCGTTGCCTATCAAAGTCAGCGAATTTCTTTCAGAGTGACATGGTGGGAAAGGGGCAGTATGTCGTCCTGTGATTGAGATGGTTTTTGTTTCATGTACAATTTGTTGGCTGTCCAGGCCTAGAGCGTTTCTCTGTTTCTGTTCATAGCTTAGATGCCTGGGTGTTTTTAGCTAGGTTGCCGGAATACGCCAATACCACGACACGCCATTTTGCCAAAAACACAGATACTGTTTATACATGTAATAGAAAATACAAAAATATGAAATTAATGATTTCTTATCAGGGAATGGGAATATGTATTGATGAAGAAAAATCCACAAAAGATGTATAAATTAACTCCCTGCTGTCTACCTTGACGAAGTCGACATAATGAACTAATTGGCTGCCAAGAAGAGAGTTTGCAGACAGACATAAGAAAAGCAATAGCAATGGTGCAGAAATGAGAGAAGCAACAACATGTAAGTGAGAAGTAGCAGTGTGGGAAGAAGAAAATATTTGTTCAAGTGTTCAACCACTTGGTGCATAATCATAGACTGCATTACCACAATCAGTTCACAGATAATACGGTTCAAGACTTCAAGTTCAGTAGACCATAAATATTACATAATAAGATACCTAGGTAAAAGGCATGACGAGGCACAAATGTCAATTCCAATTGTCGCTTCCATCCACTTTCTTTGATGGTGGTGGAGGTCCAACATCACCAATTGCTCTGCTTCCAACGCTCCAACATTTTCTAACTCTTTCTCTAAGCCTGGTTCATCCAGTGAGATATTTCCTAGCTAAAGGAATCTTGATCCAGCATCACCTCAAAAGACTCAAAGGCTATCTCCTCCAATTCCCACATTCTTATTCGGCCCTTGTACTCTTCTGATTTCCTTGGTGCATATACTAGCTCCTTAGCGCGTCTTGGGTCAGCATACAACAATCAATTGCAATCAAATTCCATGCAGGGAGTACTCATAGAATGAACAATTTGATAATAGATGAAATTACATAACATATTTCTCAATTAACCGCAGAGGAAACCATAAATTCTCCAATTTCTTTCGTTGCAAGTAGATGATGTTGGCTATCCAAGTAAACTGAATGCTTATTTTCTTAATTTTGTTGCAGAGTTACCATGAATCCACCACAATTGCTTAGGGTCTAGATGCGATCTATCCTCAATCAAGTCAAGCCCATTAAATCCACTTCCAAACAAATAGTGAAAGAACCTCATGAATCATTTAGTTCTCATTTATGAAATCACTGGATCCTTGTTCTGATGAATTAAGAAAGATCAAATAAAACTTTGTTAATCTCTCTTTGTCCGGAAGTGGATTTAATGGGTGGTTTGACTCAAACTGAGGATAGACACATATAGATCCAAACCAATGGTGGAGAATTCAGGGTAACTCTGCCACAGACTTGAAGAAAGTGGCATTTAAATTACTTGGGCAGGTAGCATCATACTTATGGTTTCATCTTTAGTTCAGTGAGAAATATGTTCTGTAATTTCCTTCTACTTTTAATTTTGTAATAAGTACCCCCTGCTTGGAATTTTATTGCAACTACATTGTTGTGGGATAAACTGTGGAAGCACCGAGGATTTAGGCACACCACAACTTATGTTTTCGAGCGAAACAAGGGCCTAGCAAAGATTTGGCGCGTTGCAGGAGAGAGCTTTGAGGCATTTATGGTGGTGCTTTTTTCTTGAATTAGCAAATATCACAAGAGATGAACCATACTTGGGCACCAGAGCAATCTGATGCTCTTGTACCTCCACCATCTAGGCTTGTATTTGTGCTTCGTCATGTAATTTACCTAGCTATCTTATTATGTAATATTCTGTGGTCTGCTGAACTTAAAGTCCTGAACCGTAATATATGTGAACTAGTAGTGCTCTATGATTATTTATGAAGTGGTTGAACTATTATGTTCTGATTCTTGCATTACTACTTCTCATTTATGCACTGAGTACGTGTCTCATTTCTTCACTATTTCCTTTTTCATGTCTGTTTGCAATCTCATTTTTCGGTAGTCGGTTTGTTATATTGGCTTTGTTGACTCATCATTTTGTAATATGTAGCAGCCAGATAGGAGTTAATTTATATATTTTTATATTAGATTTTGCTTCATCAACATCACCCATTCCTCATAAGAAATCATTTTTTTGTGTTCTATTGTGTACACTCATGGCCGTAGCTGCGCAACCTAGGCTAGTACCATGGTTTCGTCATATTTGCATTAGTGTCTAGGTCTTTGCCTCACAGGCACTTTATATCGATGATGAAGGAATGTTTTTGAAGTCATGTAGGTACCTTTTAGGTGAGCAGCAAAGAGTTGTAACACTGTTTTTGTTCTGTTTTTAGCAAGCTAGTTATAATCACATACCTGAAAGATGTGGACAAAGGAGAGCATGATATCAAATCCCAATAAACCCAAAAATAACCAACGAATAACCCTTAAAGTGCGGGCAGTGGGATTTGAATTCATGTCGTGTTCACCAGGGGAATCGGGGTCCTTACCAATTTTAACTATGAACAGCTAGCATAACTCTTATTTTCTTAAAACTGCCTATCCTTTTATGCCTATTACTTTTTGTATGATAATTCAGTTAACATGCACCTTTTCTATGTAGCTCATAGCAATCTTTAATACTGCCACAGCTCTTGCAAAAGAGGAATGCATTCTGCTATATTGACTTCATGATTTGATAAGCTAGCAGCTTCTTTAGTTCAGTTGAAAACTTATCGGTGTTCAGTTAGGTTATAGACTTGTAAACCTACTTTCTGTAACTTGTTTTTTGGATTTGACCTGAAAACGTTACAGCATTAGAAACTTGCATATTAATGTGTTGATTGGTGGCATACATCTGAGCTCCTGAAAAGAGATTAAGCAAAGATCATGCTAATTGTTTCATTCCTAATTGTTAATATTTTTGGAAGTCACGATTGGATAGGTTCTTCTATATGAAGAAAGAGTTAGATTAAAACTTATTTTGCACGCTTTTGCTTGTTCAACCTTCTTGTTTGTGCTACACCTTGTGATGATGGAAATTTGCTATGCAATTTTTTTTTGTTGCTAAATCAGATGTTATGAATGGACCCATCCTTTTTCCTAGAATTGATTGCCCAAACTCACAATCAGCAATATTATGAGAGTGCGTTCTTGAATCCAATGCTTATGTTTTTGTTGGTGTGTTGTTAATCTTGTTGTATGGTTAAAATATTTTAGGGTCAGATTGCCAGGAATCTAGTTATAGGAATACTTTTACCGATTCCAGTAAAATTTTGCTGTGCCTTGAAAACTAGACACTCTCAGCTAGCTGCTACAACAAAATATAAATAAGCGTTTTTGAAAAGCTACCTTAATGGTTAATAGAGCCTAAATACACTTGCACTTCAGTTTTGCTTCCCATAAGACTAACCAGTTTCCTGTTTCGCGTTTACACTTTGATGGTTTCAGGGGCACGCAAGGTTCTTCCCTAGACGGAGGGGTGCGATGAAACATTGCTGCTTTAGGCTGCCATGGATTTGTTGAATAATACTTCCAGTGAAAGATACATCAATTACAAGTGGTTGCACCATGATTGTATTGTTAGACGGGATTATCTGAATCTCAACAGAAATACTGATATCAGACAAACGATGCAATAATAATAAATATACTGTTAAAGAAAGAAAATAAAACGGTGGAGATGTATTTGTCATGCTACTAGTCACATTGCTCTTTTGCCTTTTTCCTTACGTATATTGTTGCGACCCATTTGGGTGTTTCGTTGATTGCCAGCTTGCGAGTCTGTGACAACCGAGTCTATGATTGCCCTGAGCAGTATAGCACTTTGGGAATGAACGTTACAGACAAAAAGTCACAAATTTAAGAGCCCCAGGACTCCAACAGTGCTATTGTCATCCTGACACGAATTTTTTTTAAATATTATTTTTTTCCGTAAATCGCAAGACTACGACTCGATTTGAAAAAATTTCAAAAATAGCGATCAGTCGGCAACCCAAATGCCGACTTGGCCAAATCGGCACTCCAATTGTCGAAAAGAAGAAGTCGGCAGCGGAAAAAACCGACTACTGACAAGTCGGCAGCTCAGCTGCCGACTACAGCAACGGTTTTTGGCGCCAAGCTCCAGTCGGCGAGCGAACTGCCGACTTGACACAAGTCGGCAGACCAGTTGCCGATAAGGGGCAAGTCGGCAAGCCAGCTGCCGACAAGTTCTAGTCGGCAACTCAGCTGCCGACAAGTTCTAGTCGGCAACTCAGCTGCCGACAACTCCTACTCCGCACCTCAACTCCCGACCTTGGCTCAGCTTGCCTATTTAGCCTCCCCCACCTCTCTCTGCCTCCTCCCACCCACCGACGAACATAACAGGGCAACGAAATAGAGAGGAGAGTAGTGGAGTTTTGGAGGCGAGTTGAAAGAGGGATTTTAGCAAGAGTGAGGTAAATATTTGCGGGATTTTTTTAGTTCGTTGGATTTACTAACCACGTACACACTGCAAAATGGTAGGAATGGCTTCATCTGGTTCGGACGACATGCCGAAGGAGAAGTTTCCTGCCGATGTACCGAACGGAGTCGAGGTTCCCGTCTGTTGGTGCCAAGATCCGTGCAAACTAATGGTGTCAAGGGAGATGTCGTACACTTTCGGAAGAAGGTTCTTCATGTGCGCTAACTACGATGAAGAGCCAGCGAAACTTGCCGTGCACATGGAGCGGCGAAGGGTAAAACACACATTACACCCGATAGTTATTTCTTGCACCCGCTCGTAACACTGCAGTACAATGCTAACAGTCGTTTGCTTGCAGTTTCCACCCACTATATGTGACTACATACAGTGGCTGGACAATACCCAATCGATAGAGGATGAAGAACAACTGATGTGTGAAGTCTATTTTAGGCGCGATTACACTCTACAACGCATGCACGAGGCGGAGGAGGCGGAGAAGCGAAAGCGTTGGCAGGAGGAGCAACGCAAGGAAAAGATGGAGGCGGAACATCGAGCCACGGAAGCACGTGAGGCTGAAAGGGCGAGGAAGCGCGAGATTGCGCGTCGCGCGAAGGAGGAAGGAGAGGAAGCTCACGCTCGTCGTATGAGGAAGGGAAAATATCCGAAAGGCCCTGAGTAGGTTGTCTTATGTTGTATTTTCTTAGTTGATCTATTATTAGGTCGTTCGGTTCTATGGCTGTATCACGGGAATGTTATCGTACCATCTACTGCACGTGTACTGATGAAATAAACTAAGTGTTCGAATCTAAGAAAAAGTAGTAGAATTAAGATATATAGAATCCGAAAAGATGCGGTCATAACTATTACAAACAAATACTCCTGCTAGTCTCCCAAGGCAGGTCCTCCTGGGCCTCCCTGTCCTCGTCCTCGACGCAGCCCCCTCCGCGGCCTCTTGCGGAAGTCCGAGTACGTCAACTGTCTCGGCGGAACAATCGTACGACGGCCCCTGCCGTACAAGGGCTCCTCAGGCTGAGGTGCAGTAGGCTGGATGTCCTGCGTGGGTAGTGGCGGCGAGGACGGTGAAGGATACCCTCATCCCAACGCAGAACCGTCGGCGGGGTCGAACTAAGTGCTCGTGAAGTATTGAGACAGACTGTCCGAACCGCCTCCTCCTCCTTGTGAGAAGGGAACAAAACCTGTGGGAGGCAATACGTCATGATTGAGTGCAAACATATTCAATCTATTCTGAAAGCAGGAAAATCTTACGTACCCGGGTTGTGAATCATGGATGGAAACTGTGCAGGTGTGCGCTGAGAGCTCAATGGCATGTCCCAGGGAAACAGCTGCCTGCCCTCGAGCTGCCGGCCGTGCCAGGACGACCCACCGGCCTGTGAAGGATCTGGGGGAGGCGGGGCCTGCCAGGACGACCCACCGGCCCGTGAAGGACCTGGGGGAGTAGTCTGCATCGCGGACGGCCTTGGAGGGAGGTGTGCTCCACGTCCTCTCTGTCGGTCGTCCACATCTGACGCCCATGTGCAGGAAAGAGCGCGTAGCAAACTACGACAGAGCTCCTCTGCATGAGACCACGCAGTAGAATCCTCTCTTGTCCTCGATCTTGTTAGCTCGGTCGTGATGTGGGCGTGAAGCTCTTGTGCCACCTCAGTCTGCACGTACATAAGATTTTGTTAGAAACGAATAAAATAATTTAACAAATAATTTCAAAACGTCGTAGAACGTACTGCATTGGCCCTCAGACGCGCACTGTCTAGTGGGTACAAATCTATGGTGCGTGCTCACTGGATCTCATCACGCTCCATGCGTGGTAGAAGGTAAATACGAGTCCGAGCAACATACCACTGGAGGTAAGCCTGATGAGCCTGAAGGTCGAAGGCCCTAGACTCATCCCAACAGTCCGCCGTAGCCGCCTCCCAAGCTTGAATGTAAGGGTGCAGGAGCTGTGCCCACTCCTGTGCCCTAACAGACCCCCCTACGAGACCAGGTGCAAAAATTATAAATTTTGGAAGATTTAGATATGTAAGTCATTTTGTTGATTCCATAATAAGAAGAGAAATCGGACGTACCCATGCGTGGCACGATCTAAAGAAATTGCGTGTGGTGGTGGTCCGTCCTGGTGTAGGCCGAACTGTCGCATCACAGGATGCATAGCGTAGTCTTCAACACAGATGTCGAAGACCAACTTCTTCCTTGTCATCCAGTATGCATCATCCCTAGTGCACAGTGGTGACAGGCCGTGGGGAGCGCGATATAGCCTCGCCTCCTCAGTGTAAGGCTCCCACGTGACCTTCTCGGTAGGCAAGAAGTCGAACTGCTCCGTGAACGCGAGGTAGCAGTTTCTCAGCTGTGCGGATGCAAACTATGGCTGTAGAACGATAGTAGAAGTACGTAAGTTGCAACCATCAAATCTTGCAAGTAGCAAAAGTACGGAGGTTATATTCACGAACTTACCCGACGCCATGTCCACAGCGAACCGAACGTAGGTCCCCCGACTGGGTTGTTGTGGTACAAGTCAATGCCGTAAGGCTCGTCCGCGTTCACGAACGGTCTCCCTATAGGAAAACGCTCGTACGACCAAACCTGGAAAGTACGTAATGTAATGTAATGTTCATAACGTACTACCACGAACAACTAACCTGCAGCAGAAGGGGACAACCCAACAACGACGGCTTCTTCATGGTCCTCGTGCAGGCATCACATAGCGCGCGCGTAGTGGCCGAAAAAACGGCCGATCCCCAACTCCGGGGTCGGACATCGCTGGGGTCCTGCGTGTCTGCTATCTGTCTCGCAATGTCGATGTGACACGCATCGACCATGTCGCCGTGAGAGTTTGTGAACATCACGTAGCCGAAAAGCCACATGATATACACCTCCAACGAACGAGTGACCTGGTGGTTCGTCAAGTGCTCACCAGGCCAACCAAGCTCTGCTAGCTGCACGAAATGCTCATTTGATTACAATTACAGAAAACAACAGCTCGACCGAGATATGTTTTCGCACTTACCTCAAACCGCCGGTACCACGCCCACTTTGGGCCGTGCTTCTAGTGCTCGTCGATAGGTTGCAGGGGATCGTCGTGGGGACGAACACCTGCGAAGCGCTGCACGAGATCTACACGCTAGGTGGGCGAAGCCTCCAAAGGTCCAACCGCTGTCCCCGCGATTGGGAGGCCCAGTAGGTAAGACACGTCCTGTAGCGTCGGGGCCATCTCTCCCCAAGGAAAGTGGAACGTATGGGTCTCCGGCCTCCATCGATCGACGATGCACGTCAACAAAGTGCTGTCGAAAGGAAAATGTCTAGACCTGACCTCCATGTCGTGAGGTTCCTTGTCCTCACCGAGGAGCTGGTAGTCCTCGTCTGTGCTCTCCACCATCCGTGCCAGGGAGAGTAGACCCGCCCACTCCAACCTGTAAATTTGAACGCGTATTACATATGAAAATGACTTGCTTACACGGGTTCTCGCGTGGATGTACCTATTGATCCACGCTGGGTAAATCCTCAACGCCACACGGGGAGTACGGGTCCTGAAAACAGGGCTGAACTCGCCGTCGGCAATCTTCTTCACCCGGTGCTTACTGTCTACTCGCGCATCGAGCAACTCGAAGTCCATCTTACCTGTAAGCCTGTTGCAGGAACATAACACGAACCATATGTCAAGCATGTCACGGACCCAGAATCCACCTGTGATTAGGGGAAAGCGAAGTCGCCAAGGACCGAAGGACACGTCAGCCCGGTGGCACGGTACCTGCGCCGTACGCACCGAGGCAGGGCGATCCGACACCCGCCACATGCGAGCCGGCCGGAAGCGACCAATCTTCCCAGAACCACAAATAGATTCTCGATACCAGTGAAGGGGTAATACCGCGGGATAAGCCTGTGCTCCGCGATAGTCATAGGAGGACTAGAGCTCGGGATGTGTATCCCCTCAACCTAACCTAGCCTCGAGGTGCAACTCTGGGGGGGGGGATCCAGCTCTGCTCTGCCGTCAGCGCGAGGCGTGACGGTCATGGGAGGCTTAGCGAGTACGGGACGAATCCCCTGGATCGGCCCAACCAAAGACACACGGGACTAGTGGTTCGCTCACCTCTGCCATCACGAAACGCAATCCTAGCACGCAGTAATACCACTGCATAGTTGCCCATATACTTCATCACATACACGCATTGTACATGGACAACCGCAAGTAACAACTCGGATACCACAGTACAAACTTCTACATTACGGCATTAATAATAACTGTCCGCGATGGGACGACATATTACATTAGTTGATTATGTCCGAATACATATCTGAGTACGGAGAAGTTAAACGACAGCGGAAGCAAATTAAGTGAAACCCACAGCGGCACAGTGACCGCTGACCAAAATCCACATCTATCCCATGCACCGAACACTACCGAGGAAACACTACTTCAGACGGTATTCGAAATAATCCCGGACCATCGGCTCACCTGCAAGCTCTAGGAATAACCTAGGTGAGTACAAAAGTACTCGCAAGACTTAATCGTGCTTGATTAAATGTCCTACACATACTAGTGTAACAGCAAGTAAACATGATGCTTCTCAGAGTAACAATATACAAAATTAATAACATGGCATTAACAGGGAAAAATAAGGACAAGGTAAATAACAATTAATGTAGAGAGCAAACATGCCACAAACAGATCACCACAAATCCGATTCATCGAGTCCCAATCCGATGGGGCGACCTATATTTCCAATCCGATTGACTCAGTTAACAAATTCCAATCCAAATGGCAGCCCCTAACCAATCCAAGTTGAACCATTACAGAGACATTATCAAATCCGAATTGATCATTCAAGGACACATTATCGAATCCGACTTATCCATCACAGACACATGATGATTTAATCTCTCGGACCGCTACCGACAAACTCAACCCCTGACGATATAAATGAGTGCATAACCGCAAGGAGGTAATGATCCTCCAAGGGGCGTGGAGGCTTATCCCATTATACCTCAGTGTTGGTTCTCGCTAACGATCCCGTGTTATAAGGGATTGTGACACGCTGAAGATATGGTTGGTACGGCGACAAAACTTCGAGCTCCTGGGTCGCCTTCATGGTGCAATTAGCACCAACCGTACCCATTGTGCATGCCCTCGGCTCTCACAACTCACTTAACGATTTGGTTGAAGAGCCAGCAGATGTTCTCAACGTGAGACCCATACTACTGCTATTAGTGTGCTTAACCAATCTCATATGACATCCAACCGAAACATACCCATACGACATTCAACCGAGACATCAATACATAAGCACACATAAAAGAGGGCATACACAAGAGTACGGAAAGTAAAATGCAACAAGCTCTGCTTGCCTTGTTCGGGTTGTTCCTGATCTTGCGGGGAGCATGAGGGAGAACTTCAGAATACTTGAAACACCGGTAAGAAACAAGTGACCTCTAAAAAGGGAAAAAGCAACCCTAAGAACTAATTCGAAAAGGACGAAGATGCATGAATGCCAGTGATATGGATGCAACTACGGTGGATTTAAAATAAGGTATACAAGTACATAAGCAGGTTTGTGTTCATTCCAGATGTTGGTTTAGTTTTAGTTGCGGTATAACTTAAATGGTGGATGAACAACTACATGGATGCATGCATGGAATGCTAGGTTTTCGCGCGGATTCTAGGTGAGTTATGATACTGAGCATTTTGGTTTGGCTGTTAAGCTAGATTCTCTAGTTTACATACATTTAGAGTTTACTCAGATTTAGCATTTCCTGTCTTCTTCTCAGTAAAGAAATAAGCTTACATTAATTTAGAATGTCTGAAATAATCAGCCACTAATTGACTACTCACTTACCAACGGGTCACTAGTATACTTCAAGGTTTGAGTCCTCTGACCAGATACATGGTAACTCACGATTTGGTTTGTGTGTTCATCAAATGAGCTACCCACTGGTTAACGAATAATTGGACATTTCAAAATACCTAGGATTAACCAATTGAGCCAACCAACAGATATTAGGGTAACTAAAGAACCGTTCGGACATCGTTACGACAACTGGTTATTAAGGCTTGGGGTGCATTGATATGTCTGAACCTTACTAATGGCTAATGATTAAGCTTCTTAGTTTTGTCCCTATGGCAAGACACACTGATTAGTTGATTCTGCATCTAGTAATTTGGATTAGCCAAGCATCTCTAATGTTAGGTCCCGTGAGATGTTTAGGGTTCAATAATCAGTGCACTTAGTTAGCTTTTCCTGATGTCTTAGCAGGAGACACGGCGCACGGGTATCAGTTAGGACCTTGGATGGTTAAACATCTAAGTAGGGATAACTAGGTCGTTAAATAGGATCGAATGCGTCTGGATCAGACTTAATATGCATTAGGTGGTTAGTAATTCCTAGCAACCTAATCATGGCTTGTTAAGGAGGTGTCAAGGTAACTAACAATTTAGAATTTTGATTTAAAGTCATGGAGGCACAGAGACGCGTCATTCGGTTGGTTAGTTCATTAACTAACGTAGTGAGAGTGTCTGAACAAAAATGCATTGGGTCATGGACCAGCTGATCATGGTTAGCTATCTCTTATCCCATCCTTAGAGTAATTAGCATTGATCAGCAGCTAACCGAGGTTAATACTCAGGCACAAAGGAAATTAGTGAGCTGATCGTAGTGGTCATTAGCTTAATTTCTTATCACACGATTCTATGCTACTTTAGGACAGGTAGGAATCGCTTTTATTAACAGGTTAAACAGGTTCTAACCGACATGGATTCCAGTGTTTACAAGATGTTAACTGCTTATTAGCTGCTAACACATTAACTACTAAACATTGGGTTTACCTGAACACACATATAAAGGTATACCAAAACCAACCGAGTAGACATCGGCATGGGTATATCGAGTACAGTCAGTTGCGTTTACTTATACTAATCAATGTTTACAATTTGTCTGGACCGACATGCTTCCCACGAGTGAATTAATTGTGCTGGTGAATGGTTAATTGCACTAACCAGTTAATTAACATGCATCAGTTGAATCTAATGTGTACGTGAGCAAAGCTCACCCTAGAGCAGAGGAGGGCTGACGCGGAGGTGCCTGCCGGCGACGGGGTTGCTGAGGGGTTCGGGCCTCGGGCTCGACGCTGTGGAGGAGGTAGGCGGCGCGGCAAGGGCAGCACACAGAGAGGAGGCACCGGTGGGTGGAATCATCAGCGAGCTAAGAGGCGGCGCGGCGCTCCGAGGGCACGCGGTGGAGGAGCTCCGGCGTGGGCGAGCTCGGGCTCGAGCCCGTTGGCCCCGGCGGTGGGGCGAACAGCGGAGATGGCGCGCAGGGCCGGCGAGGCTGGGGAACGGCGGCGCGGCCCAAGGCTTGCCTGGGAGGAGAGCGGCGCCGGCGGCGGCCTGGGCTCGGCCGGGGAACTGGGACCGACCGGCGGCACGCGGGGAGCCGGGCCCGAGTGAGCTGGCGGCGAATCTGAGGCGCGCTGGAGCTGAGGAGAAGAGGCGAGGCAGCGGTGCGCCATGGGGCCGAGCATGGAGGAGGGCGGCCGGAGCACACGGGGAGGAGATGGGGAAACCGGCCGGCAGCGGGTTCCAGCGGGGAGGAGCGGCCACGGGCGGTGGAAGGCGACGGCCGGGGCAGGAGGCTGCCGGCGGCGGCGCACGGTGCAAGGGTGGAGCGGAGGCTGCCGGCAGTGGAGAAGATGACGCCCAAAACCCTTGCTCCAATGGCAACATGCCCAAATGCCCCTGCATGTTGATGTTTCTTAGGTGGATGGGTTGCACAGGAGGTGGTGAATTCAGTAGAGTAACATGCATGGCTCCAATCCTTGGATTTGGATGGGATTTGGAAGAGAGAAGATATGGAGTTTTGCTCTTAGAGTTGAGAGGAATAGAGAAAAGGCAGGAGGTTGAAGAAGAATGGGGAATAGTCTGAGGTTGTGCTGCGTGAGGAAGAAAAAGGGCATTGCAGGTGGGCTGTTTGCTACACGTGGAGGTTAGGGCTGCTAGTGGGACCCACGCGGCAGGTAAGATAGATCCCCTTTTTTTCTTTTATTCTGTTGTATTTCCTCTCAACTTAGTTAATAAAAATCTATAACCTAATTTATAAAGTTTTACGGATTAAAAGTAATGCCCTAGTTTAACCTCATATTTAGTATCTTGGTGTATAAACCCCAAAAATGAAGTTTGATTCCTAGGTTCTCAATTTGTTTCTTAATTATTTTTCACGACATTAAACTTGAGATCAATATGAGGGTTAACTTTTAATGTAACATTTCACCTACATTTGACGAGAGGGAGTTAACTGAACTAGCCTCTTCCCGATTCACTCGAGGTGAGCAATTACCGAAGATCATTTGGTCTTGATGTGCAAATGAGCTTCAATTTAACTTGTTAAAGTTTTTGGATGTTTGAGGGGGGGGGGTTAGAAACAGGGACGAACTTTAGAATCATGAATTTTAGTGGCATTAGTTTTGTGGTTCGATTTCATGTTAACCCTAAGGGCGCATGTTAGGGTTTTTAATCGAAATCATCTCTGAAGTATCTATATGCATGCATGCCAAAGAAGAAATCGTTTTTGTTCGTGACAATTTACACTGACCTCGTGTCTTGAGAATAGGGTCACTACAAAGCAGTACTGCATATCAGTGCATCAAAATGGTACAAGAACAACTATTGAAGTACATATTTGAATGGAACAAAACAGGCACATATTAGAAGTTCACTACAATTATTACAACAAAGAAGTTCAATTACATAACAGACCAGAGGTACCACGCGCATATTACAAGTTCACTACAGTTATTATGAACATAGTACTTTAGTTTGAACATAATTGGAAAAGTACAAATCATTATTCAGAACGTAACAGGACGAAGCCTTGTTCTCACTCCGCGAAGCCATGTTGTCCACGCCCTTGTCCAGTCCCAGTAGAAGGGATTCCCGATGTACTTGCCGTGGGATCACCTCCCGCTTGGTCCTTTAACTTGGGACAATGTTTCTTCCGATGGCTGTAAGCAGCACAATGCAAGCACTGCCTTACAGGGCCCCCAACCTCTGACTCATCCGTGTCATTGCGAATTCGACGAACTCTACGCTGCCCCTTGTTGTCACGAAGTAGGCTCCAGTGAGGTATGTATTCCCTTTGATCCTCTTCTACTGTGGTGAAGTTGTCAACAGCACGGAATCCAGTAATTTCGCCGCTCCATGTTGCAAGGACGGACTCCTTTAAATAAAACAGTGACATGAAAGAGGAAGAGTCCATACCAATTAAACCACATGTGGCTAGGACATGCGAGCACGGCTTGTGTAGAAGAAAAGGCTTGTTGCATGTGCAGCTACAGGTTGGAATTTCTTCACACCTGAATGTAACCTCGAATGTCCGAACCTCATTTGTGGTTCCAAAACCTGTCTTATCCCGCAGTCGCACTTCATACCTATGTTGCAGGTTGCCAATCCTTACCACGGTGTGCATCTTGCCCTTTGCTATCTTTTGCTCCATGTATTGCATGACAGTCGCGCTGAATGGAGTTTCAGTGTACGTGCTCATGTGCAATGCAGCTGTCTGGTACCTCTCTTGGAAGTATCAAATTATCCCATGAAGTATGCTCTCGACTATAGCAACTAAGGGTAAACCACGTTGTCCGCGAAGTACCCAATTGTACACCTCTGCCAGGTTAGTTGTCATGATACCATACCTTGCACCGTGTGTGTCAAAGAGCAAGGACCATCTCTCCTTCGGCTCATTCTCGATCCACTCCGAGAAGGTCTTGATTCGTCCGCCCTTCTTCCTCTTAACACCAGGCGGGTCAATACCAGGTAGAGCGCACAGTTCTTTCGGCTCTTCGTCCGCTGCTACTGCAATTGCTGCCGCTTTCTTCCTCTGCTGAGTTAACTCTGTTTTAGTGAATTCATCAAGCTTAGCCCATAGTTTATAGAACTTCTTTTGTTGATTTTGTTTGCATAGCCTCTTGAAGAGATTCATAAGACGTTTGTTTCTGAACTGCCGGTAGAAATTTGCACCCAGATGGCGAATGCACCAGCGGCTTTGCATATCAGCCCAGGGTTCAAGCTCATCCGGTCCGAGGTTTGTAAGAGTCTTCACGGCCTTCAATATACCGGGATGCCTGTCATGGAGTATACACATGTTCGGTCGATCTTTCACAACACCTTGCTTTAATCTTCTGAAGAACCAGAGCCAGCTCGCGTAGTTTTTGCCTTCAACAAATGTGAAAGCTAGTGGAAGAATTTAGTTGTTTCCGTCCACTCCAATAGCGGTAAGGATTTGCCCTGTGTACTTCCCTGTCAAGAATGTACCGTCAACACACATCAAAGGTCGACAATGGTTAAATGCTTCAATGCAAGCTACAAAGGAGAAAAAAGCCCGGTTCATCTCTTTAAATCCTGGTAACTCGGATGACAAAGTATACTTGATGTCGACATACATGCCCGGGTTCCTGGCTTGTAGTGTCCACAGCAGGTAGGGAAGGTTGTGATACGAATCTCTGAAATTCGCAAATCACATCTCCATTGCTTTCTATTTAGCACGCCATGCCTTTCCGTAGCTGATGGAGAACTGGTATTTCTTCTTTATTGCTACTTGAATATGTTTCACTTCCATATCTTTCTTCTCCACTATCTCGAAGAACATCAATCTTGCAATTAGACTTGAAGTCATGTTACGATGCTTTCCGAGGACGTTGGATCGAACACAGTTATGAGGCACTACTCTGCTAACAATCCAAGTGACTTCGTACTTCGGGACGTGAGCATGCACAGAGCAAGGATAGCCATTACTGCTGTACTTTGTGGTGTACTGGGTCGGGGTAGACACCTGAACATAAAGTGTTCTTTGCGTGGACATACCCCATAGAGCAACTGCATCTTTTAATTCGAGCTTGCTGCGGTACATGGTGCCATGTTTTATCTCATTGCTTCTGAACTCCCACGATGACTCATGCACATCTGTCATACGCATACCACCTAGTAGTTCTTGATCCCACCCGCTAGGAATTTCATGATCACAAGTCTCCTCGTCCTCAGCACTATCTTCATCATCGGACTCCTCGTCGTCGTCTTGCGCAACGCCAACTAGATCTTCCTGTTCCATAGCCTCCACCAACTCTTCGAATTCCTCAGCTTCGTCCGCCCGCCCAGTAGGACCATGGTTATGTCTCGTTCCTCCCGGAATCACTGATTCAGAAAGATCTCCGGCTCCGTACTCTGTTACCCCTTGCGCTGATGCACTTATGTGATCGTCTTGATACGCTGTACGATGATACTCCGTTTGATCTTTCGCAACAGCTTGCACCAAAGCAACAGGATCTTCCTTACGAGTGATGCAGACCCTAAGCCAAGAAGTCTACTCCTTCGTTCTTTCGACAGACATCAGATCCCATTGCACAGAACGTAAGGACATTGTAAACACAGCTTGAATGCTGACGCTATACTTGTCCGTATCAAGACTAAAGCTACGGGTGAACCAGTCTTTAGCTTCTCTATTGTTCAGCGATTTGGGATTTCGCCGAGGCAATACAGTGTAACTGAATGCACTAAGATCAACTCTATTCGAATTCGTCCTCACTTCTCCAGGACCATAAAAAATCTTGAATCTCACGGTATCAGACATTCCTGTCATCCGTAACAAAATTTCGTAAAATTTACATATGTTCTAATTCTGTATAACTATTTCCTAATATCGTCAACTGCGTGATCAAATAGTGACATATGCGATTATAGATGCAACTTAATTTCTAAAACACTACACGTACATTATTTTAAAACACATCAGGCAGATTAATATACCTAATATGTTAATATTATTTCTACCTAAAAATTACAATGCTAATACTACGCTACCAAACATAATTTTTTTTAATTAGGATCGATAAATTTCGTAACTAAATCAATAAATTTATCACGGACTAATACTACGCTATAAAATCTTGTAATTAGGATTGATAAATTTTCTAACTAAATCGATAAATTTTTTCGAATTTAGGATTTACCGAACCGACGAAAAATTCCGTGGAGGAGGCCGCTCTTCTTCCTTCTTCTCCTCTTCTTCTCTTTTTCTCCTCCTCCTTTTCTCTTCCTCTCCTTTCTCTCCCACGCCCCGCCGCCGCTTCATAGCCTCGCCGCCGGCCGCCGCCACAACCTCGCCGCCGGCCGCCGCACTGGCCTCGCCGCCGGCCTCTCCGGTCGCCTCGCCGCGCCGCCGCTGCCACCGCTCGCCTCAATGCTCTCGGCGCGCGTGTGTGTGCGTGTGCGGGAGGAGAGGGTGGCGTCGATGCTGATTAGGAACATGTCGGCACACGGCTTGCCGATATGCCCCAAGTCGGCATACCGTTTGCCGATTTGCCTAGAAGTCGGCAAACCACATGCCGGCAACCTGTTTAATCGGCGCATGGGTTGCCGACTTGGCTTTTTGGCATGCGAACTACCGATGTCCCGCGTAATCGGCAATTGGAATGTCGATTTGTATAAATCGGCATTTGGCTTGCCGACTGATCTCTATTTTTGAAATTTTTTCAAATCGAGTCATAGTCTTGAGATTTACGGAAAAAAAATAATATTTAAAAAAAAATTCTCCTGACACCGAGGTTTTTCTCAAAGATAGTCGATGGTCGAGAACTCGCGATGGTCAGATGTTCTGTGAGATGGCCAATTTGTTTGATTACCCGCCATGTCACTTTTCGTCAGTGTGGATAGTGCCTACGCTTTTGTTCTTATTTTCATGAAAATCACTAGATTCAGTCTCCATTTGGTATCGTGGTGGCTTTTCAAAATCACTCATTTGTTTCTTGCTTTAGATGTAGTAGTAAGTTGAAAGCATCTTCTATTTACATGTAATAGTAAAATCTTGTCGGAATTAGCAAATATTTTGCTAACTTTCGGCAACCACGAACTGGCCCTTGGTCTACTGTGTCACATTTGCGCGGTAGACTGGCAGAGGTGTTTAGTGTTACTTAGCAATTCAGGTTCATTGGAGGACTCCCGATGTGTGTGCACCTGATATAAAACTTACAGGACCACTTCCAGTGATTGTATTTATAGCAGTGTGACATACGGAGATAATATACTAATTGAATTTATAGATACAACCTTTCTAATGCATAGTTTCTACGTATTCTTTCTGTTTTAAAATATAAGGTCTATTTTCACTGTCTAAGTTCATACATTGACCAATAATTAATCTAAAATATATGGATTATTACACAAAATTGACATTCTTGGATTCGTGTTCAAAGCACTTTCTTATTATATGATTTTGTAACTATTGAAAAATATTGTATAAGAGATTTATGGTCAAAGTTTAAATTTAAAAAGTCAAAATACATCAAATATTTTGAAACCGATAGAGTATAATTGACGATGAGTAGTACAAATCTAAGGTATACAACGACATTATCTGTACATGAATACACAGAGACCTAAGGGTACCATAATACCCGGGATGACATGTACTTCGGAGTAGGACTCTAGGTTAATAAGGAAACCACTTATAGGTATCCAGAATTACTTAAACAAGGAAGTTAATCCCAACTTTTAATAATGATAAAATCCTACTCGAAGACGAGTCCGTATTCACTAAGATACGATATACCCTCTATAAAAGGATCCGAGACCCTACGGAGAAGACATCTTGATGTGAGATCAATCGCAATCAGCTTTAGATAGTTAGAAGCCCAATCTGAAGACCTCAGAGCAGGTAGAAGGGAAGATCAACTTCGACATCCACCTCTGACTAATAGTAGATCCAGTATAGATTAGTCATATACCCTTATATCTTGTCTCGAGATTAATAGAAGACTCACAGGATGTAGGGTTATTATCCTCCGGGAGGCCCGAACTTGTATAAATCCCTTGTCGACGGATGGATTCGTATTGGCACTTGGTATCCCTACCCCTACATGTTTTTCTCCACGTATCACGTAAGATCAGTGGTTTACTGCTCGTCGATAATAATATTTAAATTAATTGCATTCTTTTCATATGGCGTGGTGAAAGTGGTAGAAAATCCACAAAAGTATTAAATCTCTCTTGGTTTTCTCAATTTGGTAGTACTCTCCCTTTGAAAATAGATGTCCTTTTCAAGTTGGACATAAGAATTAAGAATGTGAGTAAAAATATCAGTATTTCTTCAATTATTTTCACCTTGATCCCTTTTTTCTCCTCATGGCAATAAATAGATAACATTAGTGAAGGATAAAATAGAAACAACAATGACTTAAAAAATGTAGAAGGATAATAATTATTTTTTAAAAGAACATCTATTTTAAAATAAGATATAATTTTTTCCTCTCTTTTCGTTAACTCCCTTTTGATCTTAGGCCCTCTTCTTTTCGGCTTGGGTTTGTGCGTAAGTCGGCTTAAGCTTAATTGCCCACAGGAGCTCCGGTGGGAGAAAGCCCTGATAAACTGTTGTTCCACTACAAGATGAACCCTCCTATAGCAACGCATTCATGCGTATCTAAATGTCCATAAAAGCGTTGCTAGTGTCTATACCAACGGATTAAGATCTGTTGCGTTTTTGGGCGTTGCAAGGGTACAATGCAACACATATACATCCGTTGGTAACAAGAGAGCTAAAGCGTTGCAAGATAGCAACATATACAATGAGAGATTAGCAACGCTTATATATGTTGGTGCTCACACTACTCGAATGAATTTTACATTGCTATGCAACAAATATAATTAAGTATTTGCAATGCTTGCAAGCGTTGGTACATATATGACATGCATAATATTATTTGGTATATTGGCAACAATTATAGTTAGGTCCACGCATTGCTTATAACACAGATGTTAAGTGAAAAAAAATTTAATATCATTATATACTCAAGAGGTACGTATCATATATTAGATATAAATCGTTGCATTACATAGAACACCATCCATATGATACATGATATAAATATTTTGCTCACAACATACTGCCCTAAAAGTTTACTAAAATTCAAAGAAGTATTGAAAAATCATCCAACAATGACACCATTCTCCACCTTGCATTCGACTTGTCACCCATATCATCATCCATTTATCTTTTCAATCTACAACAAAAAAATTAAACTGTTAACACACCATTAGGAAGAAACAACATCACATTATTAAAGTAGTAAAGCATAAAAATAGTGACATACAAAGGTTGAAGGCCATGCAGTTTTTGTTCCTGCTGCATTACCAATGATGGTGCAGTTCTTGCGTTTCCGTACCAACTCTTTAGTTTTCACAAATGCAGAATTGACATGCACTGCCCAGAATTCACTTGATATTTCAGCACCATCAAGTTTATATTTTGGATCGCAACTTACAATTGTAGCAAGAGCAACGTCCTTGTTTTGATTTGTTATGCTCTTCAAGAATACTTTAGTGCCGACCTATTACACAAACAAATGAACATGAGCAAATAATTTATAGAGCAATTTTTTTCCAAACAATCATGTATGAAATAAAGTAGAGCAATTGTTTCCCAAATAATCATGTATGAAATAAAGTTGAGCACTCTTACTGCTAGTGAACTGGCACCCAACCAATTGAGTGAACCACATTGTTGTTTCTACAAAAGATATTATGTAGAATATTAGTGTCCAGTGCGAGTATAATCTTAGAAAGAACATAATAGAGATAAAAACACTTAGAAGGTGCGTGCTTACATTAGCAAGCATTGCTGCATTAGCGCCTTTTGAGACCTTTTTGTTCTGGACATCATGCTGATAGAAAGGAGTAAAATTATCAGAAATAAACATTCCAAACCCTAAAAATTGGAAAAAATTACATATGATGAATGAAAAGATACCTTGTGTGTCGTCGACACTACACTTATTCTTTGTCTTTCGTTTAGTGGGGTGTCTGGTTCCTTGTTCTAAATTGAAATGCAACAATTAATTAACAAGAAACCGCGATGCTTCAGAATGGTAAAAGGTTCTAAATAGTACAGTGAACTAACAATGTGTACAGTAGCAATTTTCTCTCCTTGTCGTGCACTATCATTCTGTACCAAAGCTTCTTTGTTCTGTGATTAAAAAAACAAATACATCACAAGTTTGGCAAGACATGCATGCTACACGTACAACAATAAGCAGGTTGCAGAGAGGAATTTAAAAGAGAACATATCAGAAATATGCATGCGACAGCTTAAAGTGAACCATCAAGTCAGTGTACTATACTTATGGTGTTTTGTAGAAGGGGCTGAGAGACAAGTATTTATATACTGTTAAAGTATGATTAATCAACCCCTTATGATTATAAGCATGTAGTTACACTATTACTGCAAAAACAGATGACAAAAAATTTAAGGAGTGGAAGAAAGTCTTGCGATAGTGATTCTGTTAACCAATCAGTTAAGCTCAAGTCCTGAAATCTGTCAGCATTTCTAGGGCTGTTCTAATCATCAAAGTCTACTGACCAATAATCAATCTGATATCATAGTGGATGAGCTGATTATAAGCATTTAAACTTAGCTTTTCATTATATGCGCATATGAATATATGATCATGGAATCCCCCTAACCCTCATCTACTGATAGACCATCCTGAATATGAATTAATTTGTATAGTTAAGTAGAAGTGCAAAACAGCCCTGACATATTTAAACAAACCCATACACACACTATTAATCATAGGACCAAACAGTCTAACTTTAAATCCAAGAGAACTTCTAATGCATATATCCAAGAACCCATGCTAGCTAGAAACATATGGTAGTACAGCATAATTCAAGCATAATGCATGCAGATACCCAGCCGTACGTGAGTTTTTCACCTGATACTCACGGATACGAAAGACATGTAAACACTGATATTGCAAAAAGTGCAAGCATAATTGTTTCATCCTCAACAATGCTGGGTTCCAAACAATATATAAATGAACAAACCTTATCTGCAATTGAATGTTTGTTTGATGGTTGCAAGTCCGGATCATTGGAACCGCATTGCTTGATCTGTAGCGAAAGGTAAGCAAAATAAATATTTTCTCTAAAGGTGCTGTTGGAATGTAATAATATATCCATACACTACCATCAAATTATTTGGTTGCAAAACCATGCTGAGTTCTTGACTAGGAGAAGAACCATATACTCTCTACAGATAGCAAAAGAAAAGGTGAGACCATATTTATTTGAGTGAACTTTGAGAAATTTTATTATGTACTTCAAAAAGGTACATACTTTCCTTTTGTAATTTTGTCCATCAACCGAAGGAGCATCTCCAAGTGTAGGAATTAGAACCGAACTTCCCTGTGATACCAATAGAAAAAATTAGTTCATAGAATAAATAACGGTAAATTTCTTATAAATTTACCTGATTTGATTGTCTTTCCATCTTTCTTGTCTTCTCTTTTAATTCTAGAATTTCAGCATCTTGATTCTTGATATGTTCACTACTGCAGATAGACCCTCTCCTGAACCCTCTCCACTGACGGGCATAAAAAGGTCCGTCGCTGGAGGGGAACTCCACCGACGGACGGAAAATAGCCCGTCAGCGGAGAACGCAGCAAAGCAGAAGGTGAGGAGCACCACTGACGGGCCCCAAAATAGCCCGTCAGTGAAGATGAACATGAGGAGGGATAGATGATGCGTCATTTTCACTGACGGGCTCTTGTTAAGCGCCCGTCAGTGGAGATGACAACTCCACTGACGGTCCAATATTCGGCCCGTCAGTGAAAGGGTGAACATATGACGTGTCGTATTACTGACGGGCTCTTATACTCTGCCCGTCAGCGGAGATATTGTCTTCACTGACGGTGGTCTTTCGCGTCCGTCAGCGGTATTTGGTGCGCACGTTGCTGATGAATCACTGACGGTGACCTTTTAAGGGCCTGTCAGTGGTGCTCCTCCCTATAAAAACAGAGCGCGGCCTCGCTGCTGGCCAGTGCTCGTGCGCCAACCGGCCAGCAGCGAGCGCCGCCGTCCCCCAGCTGCTGCCTGCCGCCGCCGCCGCGGCCTCCCCCTTCCCCCCCCCCAACCCACAACCATTTCTCCCCTCTCCCCAACCCTCATCCTAAGCTCTAGAGGGACTAGATCTAGATCTTTTGCTCCTCCTCTCACTCTCTCCCTCCTCCTCATCCTCTCACTCTCACTCTCTCCCTCCTCATCCTCTCACTCTCTCCCTCCTCCTCATCCTCTCACTCTCTCCCTCCCTCCTCCTCATCCTCTCACTCTCACTCTCTCCCTCCTCATCCTCTCACTCTCTCCCTCCTCCTCATCCTCTCACTCTCTCCCTCCCTCCTCCTCATCCATACTAATTCTTCACCCATTTCTAGCTCTCTCTCATTCTCTCCCTCCTCCTCTCACTCCCACCCTCTCCATTATCATTTATCACCGAAAAGATCGCTAGCGCTCGGTAATAATGCTCGCTAGTGTTCTTTTCATTTCGTATATGTATTTGATGTGATTTGCGGTTATCGAACTGATTAGTTTCGTGTCGTAGGTGCTGATCGATGGATCGCAGTTGGATGTACGACAACCGGGCGACAGAGAGTTGGGCTATGGCTTTGAACGAGTTTCTTGATGTCGCCGAACGAGATATGAGGACAAAAGGTGGCACGAAGATTTGCTGTCCATGTCGCGATTGCAAAAATTTGGTAATGTTCGATACGAGAGGGAGGGTGACGGTACACCTGGCGCTTAAGGGTTTCATGTCAGGCTATACACGTTGGACATGTCACGGCGAGGAGGAGGAAGATCAGGTGTTACAGCAAGATGCCAAACACGGAGATGACGAAGAAGACGAGGGGAGTATCGAACCTGACGCCGAAGGAGAAACGGGAAACAATTTGGCCGATATGGTGCAGGACATTCACATGGTGGAGCAAGTGGTGATAGATCCCGAGGATGAAAGAGAGGCTGCTAAGTTCACGAGACTAGTTGAAGACTCACGAACCCCGTTGTATACCGGTTCCGATCCAGAGCACACGCGTCTGTCGGTCACGCTGGAACTTCTAAGGATCAAGGCAGCCCATAATTGTCCGGACGAAGGCTTCGGCGAGACACTGGCTTATCTTGCAAAAGTTTTTTCCAAAAACAACTTATTGCCTACTAGCACCGATGAAGCCAAGAAGGTTGTCTGCCCTCTTGGATTGGACGTGCAGAGGTTTCACGCGTGCCCGAATGATTGCTTCATTTACCGCACGGAGCACGAGAAGCTGTACAAGTGTCCTACGTGCAACACATCCAGATTCAAGCGGGGGTAGAAACCAAGCAGATGATGAGGACGCAGTGACGAGTGGCGCTCCCGCAAAGGTTGTATGGTATTTTCCAGTCCTTCCCCGTTTGAAGCATTTATTCGCTAACAAGAAGGAGGCGAAGCTGATACGTTGGCACGCCGAGGGGCGAAAAATTGATGATGGCGTGATGAGGCACCCTGCCGATGCTTCGCAGTGGCGGGCAATCGACGCCCAATACGATGACTTCGGAAAAGATCCGAGGAACATCAGGTTCGGTATGAGTACGGACGGAATCAACCCGTTCGGCAACATGAGCAGCAGACACAGCACATGGCCCGTGGTTCTATGGATGTACAACCTTCCTTCGTGGCTCTGCATGAAGCGAAAGCACATACATCTCTCTATTCTCATTCAAGGGCCGAAGCAACCTGGGAACGATCTGAACGTGTACCATCAGTTGTTGTTCGAAGAACTCGCTACACTATGGGAACCAGGGGCCCAGGTCTGGGACGCTTTCCAAGAAGAATATTTCAATCTGAAAGCGCTGCTGTTCACGACGGTCCAAGACTATCCCGCGTACAGATATCAATCCTGCCAGTGTGTTCACGGATACAAAGGATGTGTTAAGTGTTTGGAGTTTACAACAAGTATACACTTAAAGGGCTCTAAGAAAATCGTTTTCATGGGCCACCGAAGGTGGCTGAAACAGAACGACCCATGGAGGCAAGAGAAGGAGTTGTTTGATAATACTGTTGAGATCTGTTCGGCGCCCCGGGAGAAGACAGGGGTAGAAATCTATGACATCGTGAACACAATGCCCCCCGTTACGCCGGGTAAGACACAACCGCCTGTTCCCATGCAGGACGGCGTCTGGAAAAGGAAATCCGTGTTTTGGGATTTACCTTACTGGAGATTCCTAAGCACACGTCACAGCATAGATGTCATGCATGTTGAAAAAATATGTGCGACAGCCTGCTCGGTATCCTGCTAAACATGTTAGATAAGACAAAAGATGGACCAAAGGCACGAGCTGACATGGAATACTTGGGTATAAGAAAGAAGCTGTGGGCAACCAAGCAAACGACCAAGTTGGGCACGGGTGCAATCAGAATCAAGACAGACTGTCCCGCTGCTTGTTACACCCTGAGCAAAAAAGAGATCGTTAGTTTCTTGGAGTGCCTCCAATGTGTCAAAGTTTCTTCCGGTTACTCGGCAAACATCGGGAGATTAGTTGACATGAAGACTCACCGACTAATTGGTATGAAGTCTCATGATTGTCATGTGATGATCACGCAGATACTTCCTGTTGCAATCAGAGGTCTCATGGAGCCGGGGGTCCGCAAGACAATCTTGAATCTGTGTAACTTTTTCAACACGATATCACAGAAGTCGATCTCGGTTACGCGTTGCCATAAACTGCAGGAGGAGATCATTGTCATACTATGCGAACTTGAGATGTACTTCCCTCCAGCATTCTTCGATATCATGGTACATCTCATGATCCATATCGTCCCGGAGATACTGGACCTAGGTCCCGTTTTCCTACACAACATGTACCCCCTGGAAAGGTACAATGGGATTGTGAAGCGCTACGTTCGTAACAGGTCACAACCGGAAGGTAGCATCATCCAAGGCTATGTTGCCGAAGAGTGTGTCGAGTTCTGCACAGATTACTTGGCTGATCAAAAGTCTATCGGTGTTCCTGTTTCGTGCCACATGGGTAGGCTCGATGGTGAAGGCCATGCACGCGGACAGAAGGCGATACATGTTTATAATTCAGTACCGAATAGATCAGCTGACTACGACAGAGCACATCTCGTGGTGCTGCAACACTTTACCGTGGTGCATCCTTATCTCTGGATGCACATGGTGAAGGTCAAAAAAGAAAACCCGAAAAAGGGAGAAGCGTGGCTCTCGAAAGAGCACAACGCGAAGTTCGCAAGCTGGCTAAAGAACTACTGGTATGAAAGGACTCTGACAAATGATGAAGAAGAGACGGTCAAAATGTGCAACTAGATTGGTGCAGAACACACTCGAAGGAATATTTTTGTGCACCGGCCACCGGGTACATTTTGCAGTTACACTCTGTTACTCTCTCGTTTCTCTCTTCTGATCTGAGACGTTTAGATTTAGATAGGTAGGCTGCAACGACAACCGGACGTGTCGCGGCCCATTTGTCCAAGAAAAACAGCACGCGTGCGTGCGGTGTTTGACAACCTCTCCGCCAGAGCACGGATAGCACATCATAGGGAGGGTTCCGCGGCAAACGGCCGGCCTCGCCGGGGGGGGCGCGCGGTCGCGCCGAACTAAATAGACCCCTCCAGTCCTATCTACTCTATTCTATTTTTACACCATTACACATATGCCAGAATGAGCAAGTAATAAAAAACAACATAGACATTAGGCCAAGACTAAAACAAAGCAAATGCACCAAACTGGTGTGTAGTTGACGAAGAGGACTAGTGACCAATTCGACGACCCGGACTCGAGCAGAAGATACTGATAAACGGCCCACCAAGGAGCAAAGGTACTAGGATTCCGAGCCCTACATCAGACTGCTCACACCGCGAAGTGACTAACGTATACCCAGAAGATTACTATCACGAGAAGATTGTCAAAGACGACGAAACCTATGCGAGCCTATGGGTGGTTGTATCTCAATGTCTAGTGTTTGATTGACATTATATCTGTGTATGTGTCATGGTGTAATATTGTGACTCGCGCTAAACGATCAATCGATGGAAAACCCTAACCCGCGACGACACAAAAATGTCATCTCCCAAAATCTAAAACCCTAAACAAAATGCAGATATACCATAGAATATATACATACAATATGCCAAGAAGAAGAAATAAATAAAAAAGAATCAGAATTAGGCCAAGATTAAAAATTGCAAATATAACAAACTGGCCACCACTGATAGGGCTGCATTTAAAACAGGGCCCTGTCACAGTAGTAATTTCCTAACCCTACCGCAGATAGAGTACACGGACGGGCCCCCAGTTAAGAGCCCGTCCATACGTGGTGACACTACACACGACGGGCGGCAATAAAAGGCCCTTGTCAGAGTGGGACTCTTACCACCACTCGGATAGCGCAAACATCTTTAGTCCCACCTCGTCCGAGCCGAGCAGGCGCACCAACTAGCTTATAAGGGCAGCTGCGCCCTCCAGTTCCCGAAGCTCCTCATAAGTCTCATGCTACTTCGGTCCACCGCTCGGTCCCCTGCGCGGCTTGTTGGGCGCGTTTGGGCCTGGGCGCTGTGCTAGGGATAGGCCTCGGCTGGTTCCCCTGCGCGGCCTGGGCTCGTGGGCCTGGGCGCTGGGATCGGGAGTAGCGTTTGTGCGCACAAAGTTTTTATAATAAAATTTTATTTCCCAAGAATATATATATACAATATGCCAAGAATAAGCACTAAATAAAAAATAATATAGACATTAGGCCAATATTCAAACAATGGAAATATTCCACTGACCGGGCGGAGGTAAAGGGCCCGTCAGTGTAAGTTCTAACCCACGCAGAAGAGTAGCACGATGGGCTCCCAGTTAAGAGACCGTCAGTGGGGCCCACTAGCCACTTGACGGGCAGGAATATTAAAGTGCCCGTCAGTGGTGACTCCACCACCACTGGAGTTGCACATCTTTAGTTCCAACCTCGCCGAGGAGCACGCGCCAACTAGCTGTAAAGGGCGCCTGCGCACCTCGGCTTTCTGAATTCCTAATAAGTTCACTGCTTACTGAGGGCCCTACGTCTGAGTCCACTCCTGCGCTGCTGGGCTCGTGGGACTGTTTGTGCGGATGTGCAAGGAATAGGTCCTGGTGACTGTCCCATGGCGCACGGTCCTGGGCTCGTTGGCCTGGGATGCTGGCTCGGGATAGATGGTTGCCCAAATTTTTGTATGGTGCTCCCAGAACCTACTATGGACGGGCATTTATGGTCACGCCCGTCAGTGGAACCCCGGACTCCCCTTAACCGCTAGTTCACCAGACACAGAATGGCCTATAAAGGGGCTGCCCGTCCAGTGGGTAAACCCCCATTCCCATAACCCCTCGCATGAACCACTGAACGGGCATTAGTGGTCGCCCGGTCAGTGGTGAGCCATCCTAGCACGACTCCTTGCTTAGCGCTGTGGTGGGTTGGACGGACATTAGTATGTGCCCTGTTGTCAAGGGTATACTCCATGTCGTATATAAGCCACGCGGGACTTGGTTTAGTTCAATCTAGAAGGAATATTATACTTTACTGTTTAGTCCATGTCTATGAGATCTTTTATTTGAGAAGAGTTTTGTAGTGCTAATCAAATGTTTAAGAGTTTTTTTTTTGTTTTTTAAAGTTGTCGGATGTCTAAAGGTAACTATGCATAGCGCATCATTGTTAGTCGATGTTTTGCCTATGTCAAATGATATATTCGTCCTAAGTCAATGTGTTACAAAACCGCGCGAGCGCACATCGCATCCGTGTGCCCTAATAAGAAGGTTTGGGGATTCTCTTATCCTCTTGAGTCCCTTAACTCTTGACCTCAATTAACACAACACATTCCGTATTTATTTAAGCAGTTTTTAACGCATATGCATTCGCTTCCCATTGCTCCTGTGAGGTATTCCCGCTGGGGGAGTATGCCAGACCCGATCAATAAGAGCCCGTGAGGGGTCGACTCGGACGTTTCAGGTGGCACCGGTATCGAGACGCCTAGGGAAACAAGCCCTCGTTGTCTGCCGTTACAGCCTGTCCGAAGAATCAAACTCTGCCCGGAGCCCACCTCCTCACAGCGCGGACTGTCGATGGCTCTATGAGTTCAGGGCTCTGAGAGGACCATGGCAGCACCCAGGAACAACTACCGCCCCCTGGCCCCGATCAAGATCGTCAGGGACTAGGAGAATAAGGCAACTAGTGCGGACAGGGATCGTCCGTGGGTGCACTCGAGCGTACAGACGTGACAGAAGAGCTGTTCCAGCGAGGTCCACAGAAGGCCGCTCAGACTTTAGTAAACGCCTGCGGGTGCACTTAGTCCAGGCGAACAAGTGAAGAATCACATGCTAAAGAATTCAGCCAGCTGTCTGAGTCGAACCCGTGAAGGCCTATGAGGAACACTATGGGGACAAATACCAGATTCCTGCCGCAACAAGGGAACAGAGTCCAAGCGGGCAGCCCTTCGCTCAGGCTAGGGCCTCAAGACTGGCGATACGACGCACAGAAGGTTGTGGCCGAACGACTTGGGATACGAAGAAAGATCAGTGCAAGCTGGTGTTCGGCCGATAGATAGAAAAGGAAGGCTGGGAGCAATTCGTTGCTGAAATAAGGAGTGCGGAATTCCAAGAGAAGAGTCGCTGGGGAAGGAGCTTCGGGCCAAGAACAAGTTAGACCACAAGCTCGGAAGCCGTGGATACCTTGGGAAGAGGCCAAAGTGGGCATAGAGGACGCCAAACTGGCCGCGGCTAGGAAATCGCCTCCTTTTGCGCATCTCAGGGAGCCACGTGCCAGGGAGTATATGAGGGCGCATACAAGCTCTGACCCAGTGACAGGGTCACCAATTATACAGTCTGAAGAACGCCAGGAGGTGGCCAACCGGCTGGTAACATCTCAACTCAGTGTCTTTTCTTACGTAGTACGTTGTATCGAAATACGCTATCTTCTCATCATGCGATATAACTTGCAGACAGAGCTGAGCCAGCAGCCTGCAAGCTCACAGGACTCCGTCACGAACTGCCCGCGGTGGAACGATGATCTGGCGAAGGCTCGATAGAAACCGGAGCATCGGGGCCGTGTAGTAGGCGTCAGGGATGGCGTTAAGTGGGACAAGGTGTTTCCCCGAAACCCGAGGGTCGCCGCCGCCCAAGGAGAGACAGCCAGGAGTACATGGATAATCTCCGTGAGCAATGTGAGAGATCGCCGAGCAGACGTGGGTACGTATGCAAGTCCTCGCAGCACAGGGCGGTGCGACGATGGTCCCCGATGTCCAGCCGTCTGGTTTGGAGTAGCTGCGCATCCGCCTCGGACGGCCGGCCGGAATCGCTGAATCAAATCGACAGCATCACCGTAAGTTTTGTACGCTATAACGAGTCATTACAGTAAATCCTGATATCGTTGTCCTGACTTCAGCTAGGATGGCACATCTATCCCTGTTTTGCAGGAAGCCACTAGATGCACACTGACGGTGCAGATCCCTGGCATGAAGGTGAAGGTTGCGCACGGCCAGGTCTTCCCGACGCTGGAGGGGGCAATTCTGCACTGTGTTCCTATGCGGGAGCACCATGCGAAGGTGCAGGTGGACGTCGTCCTCAACGACTACAACGATGTGTTAGTCCCTGTCCCCCCTGAAGAGGAAATGACACGGCTAGGGCAGTGCAAGAACTATTTCATCCAGTGGCCGAAGAGCCAAATTATTTTAGCTGCGGCGCCCTCTCCTCGCATGGCTCCATCTCCTCGCATGGCCCCCTCGTCCACCAACCCGTCTCCATCGGTCGGACGATCTCCCTTGGGCCTCAGCCAGACAACTCCGACGTTCAGAGACCTTAAAGACCATCTTGTCGGGGACCAGTACAGGGAGACGGGTATGCAGTCCCCGGCGGCGAGGGACGAGCCCATGATCGATCCACCGGAAAGGTGCGAGAGGATCAACCTAGAGGAAGATTTTCTCTCCCGCCACACTTGCCGGAACACTGGAGCGGCGCTGGTGGCAAGCAAGAGTCCTGAGCCGCTGCATAGGAGGAAGAAAAGCAAGAAGAGAAGGGCCGGCACCGGCGAGAAGGAAAGAAAGGAGCAGATGAAGAAATCCTTATCCTTCTCGGCATCGGCATCGTCATCCAATTATCTACACGGAGCATGGGTCTCTGGCGATATCATTATGAACCAGGTCAGGATTTGCTCCCGCAGGACGAGTTGGACAATCTGTCGGAGGACATGAAGGTGCTGCATGAAGATTACCTCAAGATGTCCAGAGAGCCGCAAACATTCTGCCAATATTGGAAGGTCAAGGTGCCAAGAGATTACAACTTCTTCATGGAGAACGACCAGGACACTTCGACCTCAATTTTGAAGACCTCTTCCATATGTTCAACCTCTACAGGCTCGACACCACGATGGTCAGGCTATGGGCTCTCTATCAAGCCCAAGAGTGCAGACGTCTACAGGACTCCAATATCGGGATAGTCAATCCGATATGCATGAACGAATGCTACGCTGATACCATGGTACGGTCGAGACTTTCTACAAGAATATCTATCGCGTGTCTTCATCGTGCATAAGGACAAGGAGTACATACTAGCCCCCTACAACCCTCCGTAAGTCCTTTAACTCAGCACCGTATGAATTTTTTTGTTTTTTACGCATGTATCTCCGCCTTCTTACGTTCATTTGTTCACATTGACCCAGTGACCACTGGGTCCTCATTGTGATAATTCCAAGCTGGGCCAAGGCATTCTACTTGACTCCGATGCACAGAAGGATCGAACTTCAAAAATATCACTTCTATTTGGATGCAACCTTTTTCAGAGCCAAGTTCTCGGGCCATCAAAAAATACCTGCAAAAGCGACAAAATTGGTACACCATTACAAGTTCCTTGCAGAGTTTAGCCCGAAGGTAGCGTGACATGTGGGTACTACACCTGTGCCCATATGGACCTATTTGTCCGGTACAAGAACAAGCATTGGAAGGATATGAAAGAACTGAAGGCTTGGAGTGAGCTAGGACATCATTTGTACGATTGGCGTCAGGACTTTGCCCGCATCCAAAGAGTCTTCGCCAAACTCATCAATCTTGAAGTAATCAATCCAATGGGTGAATTCTACGCCGGCCCCCAGTTTCCGAAGCTAAACTTAAGCGGGAATCAGTAGATTAGTTGTTTAAAAAACTTTATTATGTCGCTCGTCAATATACTTGTTTTCTTTCATACCTGTGATTAACGGTTACGTGAAGTGTTATGTCATTACGAATAAGTTATATCAAATTTTATATTTGTGAATATTCTGAAATTTATGAAAATTTGTGTATATTTGTGAAATTTATGGATGTTTGTGAAATATATGACTATATTTGTGTGAATTGTGAATGTTTGTGAAATTTGTGAACATATCTGTGAAAATTGTGAATATATTTGTGCAATAGGTGCTGAATGGAAATGCACAACAGAAGCTCTACTGACAGGCACTTAACAAACGCCCGTCAGTGGTGAAGCCCGTATGGCCGTTCTGCAGGTCCTAGCACTGACGGGCGTGTAGACATAGCCCGTCAGTGGTGAGATGATACCACTGACGGTCGCTGATAAAGAGACCGTCAGTGGTGATATGATACCACTGACGGTCCCGTATCAGACGACCGTCAGTGCTGATTGGTTTACACTGACGGTCCTCGTGCCGTCGGTGGAGGTCACCCCTCCACTGACATTCCCAGGGTGACGGGCCCCCCATCCGTCAGTAGAGGGGGTTAGGTGCCCATCAGTAGAAGCCCATTCTGCAGTAGTGCCGAGACGTCAACCCCGAACTTTCTCTGGTAAACTAATGCACGGGTCAAGTAGGGTGATATGGTCTCCTCACTCTTTTCTTACTGAGCCGGAACGTCAATCCCAAACTCGTCCCGGCAATTTAAGGCTCGGCTAGAGTAGGATGATATAGTTCCCAACCTCTCAGTAGCAGAGTCACTTCACAGGGGTGATTAGACCTAATAACTCCATGATATAAACTCTGAAATTCTACCCACAACATGTGCTTCATCAACATACACACAGGGCACATGAGTAGGCGAAAACAACTGGATTTCACAGTAGTAACTCTATGACTGAAACTGTAATATTATAAGTTCTTGAAACTTAACAAATTATATTCACGAAGGGATCCGAAGATCCAACTACACAACGGAAGAGTAATTAAGGCTACGAAGCCGAAATGGTAAGGCCAAAAGTGGCAGCAGAACAAACCAAACTGCCAAACCCCGGGGTAGGATCACTGCCTGGGATTTCCAGCGACTAGTCGTCGTGGTGTCGATCTCTATATAGAAACCGCCCTAGGGAGGGGCAGTTTCCTCTGCAACAAAAATGTCAACGATAGCAGGGTGAGTACAAAATTGTACTCGCTAGTTGTGACAGTATCAACAAAGGGGTAATAGTGGACTATTTTGTGGAAAGTCAATTTTACCTTTGACAATAGAAGTAAGTAGATGAAAACCGACTACCAGAATGCTTTTTCAAAGGGGATGAGTCGAACACTTCATGATCAGTACTTACTGCAGATCACCACACCTTAGATACCCCGACTCTTCCTCAACCACCCTGGGAGGAAGCAGTCGCTAACACCAGCCTTAGAGTTGGCAAGTTTTAAAGTATTGTTGTAGTTGTCTAATTCGACGCAGGTAATCACCAAGTTGTCTATAACTGCGGACACGGCTGTTCAAACAGTTCAAACCCTGCAGGGGTGTACATCATTACCTACACGCATCAATCGACTCCTAATGCCAATGCAATTCACACACTTCGCGAGGTGTGCTGGCGGAGGGTGATTGAACACGACCTTTACAATGCTTTCGACCTAGGTATGAGCCACCCTTACGGGCCAATCCATGTACATCAGTCCGGCCGTGACTACGACACGGTCCCATAAGTTGTAGCAGGTGATACATCCCGGTCCTCGACCGTGTGTAACCCTTACACCTATATTGAAGCACACCACCACATCATTTTTCACTCACCCAGTGAATAGAAACGGCAAACTATGCAGCTCATACTCTAAGTCTAGGCAAATTATTCAGTCGTGGGTGGTCCATTATCCCACCCGTGTAGAAGTACGCAAATCTTGGGTCAATGTACGTCGGGAACGGTGTTTGCGGGAAAACGAGACAACCCACCATGCTCCCAGCCATGGCCTCTCATCTAACCCAATGAAGATTAGTCAAGTTCATTAGTTGATTCCCGATGAACACCCGCCTACCATGTAACCCATCCAATGGTGTGAATTTGTCTGCCATCCAAGAAATTATGACTTTTACATGTCTAAGCATGTCTAAGCAATATATAAGATAGTAAGCATTATAACAGTGCACACTACACTACTCTAGATAGGTTGGGATGGCGGTGGAGTTGATTGAGCAACAAGTAAGTTTTACACACAGGAATAAGGTTTGCTTAGCGGGAAAAATAGAATTTGAACGCACGTGATAATGAATTTGAAAACAACTACTACTTTGCAAATAGTAGATGTTTGCAATGTGACCAAAGGGGCTGCTTGCCTTGTTGCTCTGCAACTAAACCTTGCTCGTGATCGGGACTATCCTCGTTAGGACTTCCGGCTCTATCGGAGAAGAACGAAAACACCGGAAAGGAAGGGCACAATTGTAAATATCAAAATGTTGAACACCGGCATGATATGCAATGCATGCCATGGGTGTAGAGGGTGCAAAATAGAGACTAATGCAAGTGGAATCAATTTAATCGGAGTCCGGACGCATAAAATATCGCGATCCGAAAATCCTCCGGCTAATCGGAAACTCTAATTTGAGTTTTAGCCAATTATGTTTTTCCTAGCATGAAACCATGTATGGAAATGATATTTTTGAATAGATCTCATTTTTCTAAACATTTTGATATATTATTTGCATTTTTCTGATTAAAATTGAATTTTCTATGAATTTTCTAAGTTTTAATCAATTTCTAATCCTTTTGTATTTTTCTCAGTAAATTTTAATATTTAAAGAAATTCAATAATAAAAGTGGCTGACAGGTGGGCCCCATGGTCAAAGTTTGACCAAGGTTGACTAAGTCAATGACAGGTGGGGCCCACTGTCATAGACTTTCTATTTTCTTTAATCTTTTTATTAAAATCTGACATGTGGGGTCTACTGGTCATAGGGACACATTTATTAAACATATTAATTACACTGGTGATCATTAATGAGTGTCATTAAGCTGTCGGAACAGTAATTAAGGACTTTAATTAATACACTAAACAATCAATACTCAGTCATTAACTTTTAACGGTGCACTTAATTGGTCTTAACGACCATTTTAATGGCCATTAAGGCCCTAGCTGACCCGGTCGGAAGCTCAGCCTGAGCCGGCCGTGAGGCTCGGTCCCGCCGGGACAAGGCCATCGCCGGCGGTGAGGCGGGCCGGGGAAGGGGCCAAGGCGGAGCGACGAACGGCGGTGGCGGCTTACCGGTGCTCCGGCGACAGGGCTAGGGCGAGGGCGACGGCAAGGCGGCCAGGAGGGGCGGAGCGAGCGGGAGGCGGCGTGGTGAGCTTCGGCTCCGAGCGGCGGCGCTCCGGGGAGGGCGGCGACCGAGGCGAGCGGAGGGGGAGGCGACGGTGGGGTGATGCGGGGCTTGGGATGGGGCAGGTGGCGGAGGTGGCAAAGGGGCGAGGCAGGCGGGGCTCCGGAGGAAGGGCGGAGCCGTGGCGACGGAAGCGGCCGGGGCTCGGGATCTGGCGGCGCGGTGAGCTCGACAGGAGAGAAGCGGCGGACGGCGGCGTTGGCGCTCCGGGTGAGAAGCAGTGGGGGTGGCGAGCGGAGTGTAGGGGAGAGGCTCGACCGGGGAAGGGAAAAAGAAGGGAGAGGCGCCGGCGGGGTGGACCAAGCAGGAGGTGGCGCAGCTGGCGCCGAGAAGCTGCCACGGAAGCTGCCGCGTGGCTTCGGGTGAGAGGTGGCGGCGGAGTGAAGAGATAAGGCAGGGGTGCCGACTTAGGGAAGAAGGCACCGGGCGGGCCAGGCCAGTGGAGAAGATGGGCCGAGCGGCGGGCCCATGCGGCGGGGGGAAAGTAGATTAGGGTTTTTAGGTTTTTCTTTTAATTTGATTTTCTGGTTTCTTTCCCCTTTTGAAATTTTCCCAATTCAAACAACTTTCAACTAAAATTTTCTATTCTAATTTCAAAACACCTTTGAAGCATTTTGCCCTTACCACTTCAATTGTTTTGGAATTTGTTCTTGTGCCTTAAGTGCAACTTAGGGTTTTCTTCTATTATTCAAGGTTGCCCCTACTATTGTGTAAAGTTCAAATTCTTACACATTTTAGACCCATGCACATGCCATGAAATGCACCTAATGCATATTAGCAAACACGCGAGAACAGGGATGTTACATTGATAAGTACGACTGGAGGAAGGACTTTGCCCGCATCCAGAAGACCTTCGCGTACGTTATCAACAACGAAGTCATTCAGCCAAGCGGTGATTTCTACGTAGGAGTCCAATTGCCCGCTTACCGCCGCCCTGCAAGTACTAGCCAAGCATCATAGACCTAGAGTAGGGCTAGTGAAAATAAACATTGTTAAATTCATTTGTTTGTTGTTTTAATTAGTTGTAAACTTGCTTTTATATGTGTACTTAATATTTGTGATACTAATTGCTATATATGCTTAATATTTGTGATATTAATTGCTATATTCAGATATGAATACTAATTGCCTCATATTGTCTATTCAGACTTGTTTGAAAAAAGTATGATAATACTTTCACTGACGGGCACCGACCATGTTACCGTTAGAGGAAATATATACCGCTGACGGGCGAGATTTTCCCGCCCGTCAGTGAAAGTCCCGTTAGGTTGCCTCCCGGGCAGAGCTGTGATGCTTTCCACTGACGGGCCTGGTGCACCTGTCAGTGAAAGTCTATATCTGCTGACAGGCCCTCCGCCCGTTAGTAGAAGTGTCGGAGTATTATTCTGGCAATACTGAATATGGGGCGGCGTGAGCACAGCGGATCCAGATGGGTGCACACGGGAGACAATGTTTAGACAGGTTCAAGCCCTCGAGGAGAGGTAATACCCTACATCCTGTGTTTGGTGGCTAGTATTGCTTGAATCCCGAGTGCCACAAACCCTCAAGAATAGATCTCAAGGTTGCTTGGGCTATGAGTGAATGCGTAAGCGCAAGAATAAGAAAAGCGTCCCGATCGGTGGATCCCTACCAGGTCTTATATAGGCGACCGGGGTAGGGTTACAAGAGTCCGGATCGGTTTACAGAGGTGTTTCCTAATTGATTACAACAGAATCCCGGATTGCCGGATATATGTTTATCTCTGTCTTGTACTCCAAGTCGATGAGGCGCCCCCCGTGTAGAAGTCGGACTTTGAGTAGTCGGTCCGGTCCACCCTATGGCCAGAGGGCCGGATTCATCCTCCTTGATGATACCCGGGTGCCATGTCATCATCAGTAGCCCCCGAGTCCTTCACGATCTGACTGCTATCGGCCTTCTCCCCTGGACAAGTTTCTCGAGTGGCCTCCGTTTGAGCATGCCTTCTGCTTACTTGCAGGGAGATTGTGAGGGACTGATAAAACTCCTATGGAAAAGACAATAACGAGCCAAGCAATATTCACCCGTAAGGCAGAAATATCATGGCGGATGAGTGAGTAGCGGGTAAATTCTGGTGGTATCCAGTCTATCCTGATGGAGAGAGACCGGTTGATAGCCCAGTGGTGGACATACCATGAATCCCGACTAAATTTCTGAGTAGCACCTGGTTTCCCAAGTGGCTCGAGTCCGGCTATTGTCCCTCTGAAGGAATTCCTCCGAAATTTGCATCAGAACCAGAGAAACAAGCCATGGTGCATAGGTTCTCGAGTGGCAAAGCCTTACACCGGGTCATTCCACTGAATCCGGAAATTCCGGATCCTGAAGCCTTCGGAACGACGTTCTCGAAAGGTCCAGGTGGAGAATCCAGTAGCTCCGAGTTGCTCGGCATCCGACTTGTGGCCTGCAGAAGGCACACCATAACTGCCCTTCACTCAAGTGTATTCAAGTGATTGCATTCCTGCTTGAGGCCAATCCTTGAAACCTTCAAAACCGTAACGTCCGATCCTGAATTTGTCGGTAACCGGCTAGTGGCTTGCGGGAAGCACACTACAGTTGCTATTTGTGGGGGTACATTCCGAATGGCTATTTAACCCCAGAAGGCCAACCGTTGGATCCCTCCCGTTAGATGGCGCAGACCATGGCGAAAACATTGACGCGGGCACTGATGGGCCGCGACGTGGGCCGTTACTGTACGCAATGGAAACTGAAAAGGTGCTTTGTGGGTGCGAGAAAATCACGTGCACGTTGGAGCGGAAGGGTCGCCCCGCTTGAAATGTTCCCCTTTATAAGACCGGGCAAATGGCGGGGTCCACCTACGCCTTCCAGTGCACGCCTCATTTCCTTTGCGCCCAAATCCCTTCGTCTCCTGTGAGCACTGTCGATTCGGGGAATGCCGCCATACACCAAAAAACCCTAGCTCCACTTCACCGGCACCGAATGCAAACCCCTGAGTGGGTGGCTGATTCGATCGATGCTGAGGAGGACGCCTTGGTGTGGAAGCTTTTAAGCGAGAAGACCTCCACTGCCGACCCGATGGCTCCCTGGATGACGTCCTCGGCGACCGAGTCGCAGCTGGAGAACCTGGTGTGATCTGGAGTGCTGCCACCGAAGGAGCTGATTGAGTGGCGCGCCGCTGCCGGGGAGGCATTTCCCATCCTGAACACGGGCGAGGTAGTGGTCCTCGGATCTTTCTTTGAGCGGGGCTTCTCCATGCCCGCCCGCCCCTTCTTGCGGGGCCTCCTCTACTACTACGGCTTGGAGCTGCACAACCTCAACCCCAACAGCCTGCTCCATGTCGCGTGCTTCAACACTCTGTGTGAGTGCTTTCTCGGCATTGAGGCGCACTTCGCCCTGTGGAAGCACCTCTTCATGGTGAAGCCGCAGCCTAGCAAGGGCCAACCGGCAGTGGTGGGCGGCGCCGGGTTCCAACTGAGGTCCGGGGCAGCGAAGCAGTACCTGAGTTTGCCAATGCAAACATCAAACAAGGGGTGGCACGCAAACTGATTCTACTGCGCGAACCCCGCACCGTCGCTCCCAGCATTCATGGGTCAGCCTCCGGAGGTCAAGCCGAGCTGGTCCGAGCCGCCACTGGACCGAGAGTAGGACGGGATCGCGGTCCTCACGTCACAACTTGCCGAGGCGATCCAAGCTGGTGTCACTGGAGCCGTCGTCGTTGCCACCTTCATTCAGTGGCGGGTGCAGCCCACTAAGCTGAGAGCCCACCCGATGTTCAAGTATACTGATGAGCACGACACCACCCGAGAGTCCTCCGAAGAGCTCTCGGAGGATGTTGTCCAGCGCCGGGTTGAAAGGCTCATGGCTCAGGGGACCTGTCTGGATTTCTCCGGGCGACCGCCGCTCTTCAGCAGAGCCAACCCCCCGAGTCGGGTAAGCTATCAAACTCCCAATTCTTCTTACTTGTGTGCCACTGAGTCTGACTCGAGCTATTTCCTTGCCTTCCGAACTCGCAGATTCTGTTCGGCTTTAGTTTCCGACGTTCCCCTGCCAGAGAAGGAGATTTGGAACCAGCCACGGTATGCCGACGCCCCCAGCGGCAGGGCACCATCGCAGGGACGACCGGAGCATCCTCTTTCGAGGCCGGGTCTTCAAGGGGCGCCGGGTCTACAAAGGGGAAGGCGCCGGCCACTGTGGTGCCTAGCCCTCCTCCGCCGAGTGTGCCGGCTCTGGAGAAGAGGAAGAAGATGACGACGTCCCGTTCCGCGTGTCTAGGAGGCAAGGGCCGTCGGCGGGTGCTACTCTGGGGGGGACAGGTCAGCTCCTTTGCTAGTCCAAGCCTGGTGGCGCCTACTGCGGCGGGCGTCGCTCTGTCGGGGCAGAGCGGTTCCTCAACCCGTCCTGAAACGCTGGCGCTGCCTGCCACGGGCGCCGTTCCAGCGGGGCAGGGCGGCTCCTCCGCTGGCCCCGATCCGGCGGTGCCGTCTGCCAGGGGCGCTGCTCCGGCGGGACAGGGTGGCTCCTCCACTGGTCCTGATCTGGTGGCGCCAACTGTGAGGGACCCGGTATTTTAATCCGATTCAGGGAATTCACAACTAATGAAGACGGTGACCATAGCCGCTACCTGCGACGGACTATGGCCCACCCCCGCCCCGTGCGACATGCCTACGACACAATGCGTATGACTCACCACGGCCTGATTGAGGGATCATGATTCCAAAAACATACGCCCCGATGCGTATGACTCACTTTGGCAATGGACCGTACATTCACTTTGCACTTCACCTGAATCGAACAAAAATAGCGAGCACCTCCATATGCACCCAACCACACTCCCCATTCAACATACACGCAGGATAGACGGGAGGTGGGGGCATATGTTGGACAGCAAGCATATCATCACGCGAACTACTACAGTACGATAATAATACTAGCTATCCACGTTGTGAACAAAGATTACATCACTCGGCTATAACCGAAAGTTTAGTCGATACGAGAATAAACAAGTTGCAGTGGATAAAGAAAGAGGGGCCCACAGCGGTACATCCACCGCTGTCCAAAATTCCCAAAAGTACCCCATGAGTCGAAAACCGACGAGGAAAACCAGAAGTTCAAGCGTCGTCAAAATAGACTTCGACCACCGGCTCACCTGCAAGCTCTAGGAATGACCTAGGTGAGTACAAAGTACTCGCAAGACTTATTCGTGCTTGATTAAATGTCCTACGCATGGATTTACTACAACATTAATAGACATGATGCTTCTCAGAGTAACAATATACAGGATTAAGAACGGGAATCAACAGTATAACAGGGAAAACTAACAGGTAAAGCACAGAGCAGATTTCATACATGTCAATGCTCAATCCTAACAGTATTCACTTGACCATTTCCAAGTCAATTGGGACAGCCCACATATTAAATCCAAAACTTATCCATCATATGCACGTCTTAATTTTTCATCTCTCGGATCGTTACCGGCAATCCAGCCACCATGGGGATATCGAGTGCTCTTCAACTGGAGGTAGCTAATCTCCCAAGTGACCGAGACTTGCCATCAGGTAAACCCATAGCGGTGATTCCGGTGACGTCCACGTGTGATAAGGGAAGTATCATGATGAAGTAACCTCAAGTTGGTGTGACGACAAAACTCTACTTGCTCCGGGGGTTGTCTCTTTCACTTCAATTAACACCAACCGTATTCATCGTGCACACCCTCGGCTCTCGCATCTTACCTTAGAGAGTTTAAGTTATTAGAGCCATCAGATTAATTCTTAGTCCAACCCGGACAAAGGTCGTAACATACCCTAACATACTAGTTTCGCAATTACGCCCATCACATTCAGTCAAAAAGATCATCCACAAGCATATTTCTATGAGCAAATAAACAGAATAATAATAGTAACATATGCAACAAGCTCTGCTTACCTTGGTCGCAGGGTTTCCTGATCTTGCGTGGAGTCGTAAGCCGGGTGGTCTCCTTCTTCAGGCTCTTTTATAAACAATACGAAGAACCGGAAAGGAAACGATAAAAGAATGTATTAAGATTCAGCATGAATGCATGATGATAAAAGCTAGGGATGCATTACAAAGGTGACCTAACGATGTTAAGAAGTTAGAACAGCGAGCATTTCTCAATTCATGGTTGTTCTATCATGCATGTATGTGAAGTTTTATCCGATGGTATGTTAGGGTTTTAAGAATTATTACTCACTATGAAGGGTCATGACCTCAAGCTTTTGTAGTATGGTAGTGCTCTGTAATATGAAGCTAACGCCCCTGGAATCATTCGATTCGGAGCTAGTATCGCCAAGTTACGGATTATCGAGGAACGTCGTACGAATAGGGGTGATTCAATTCAAATTCAAGTGGATCCGGTTTTACATTACAAATTTCAAAGTTTTTTTCTAGTCAAATTTTAGGAAATTTCATAAGCTTTCCAACGATATAAAATTTGCTAAATTTGGATCTACGGTTGAAAAGTTACGGCGTTTAGAAGTTTATCAGAAATCTAAACCAAACCCTAATTCTTTTTCTGAATTATTTTTCTGCGAAAAATCAATATGCTACACACACCCGAGAATCCACCCCAGGTTTTCCACTCTTAATCGCCTCTCTCTGACATGCGGGCTCCACCCGTCGGTGCTGACTGGGCAGAGGAATCCCAGTCAGCTGCTGACTGGGTACCCGTGGCCAACCGGAGGGTGCCACGCGGCCTCTCTCTCTCTTTCTCTCTCTCTTTGCGCTGAGGTGGCCATGGGCTCGGGAGGCGGCGCTACTCGCCGGACCTTCACCGGAGGGGGCCGGAAAGGCGCCTTGGGCGCGGCGAGCTAGGGTGGAGGCAGCTGGGCTTCGGGAGCTCACCCCAAGGACGTCGCGCGGTCGCAGGGATGTGGAGGAGGCCGGAGTAGAGCCCACGGCGGCGAGCGGCGGTGAGGAACTCCGATGGCAGCGGTGGGAAGCTTCCAGGCACAGATCTGAAAAGGGGAGGGGACCGGGAGGTTAAGAAGGTGGAGAAGTAGCTCGGGGGCGAGAAAATAGAGGTGGAGGACCACTGGAGCAGCATATGGGGGCTCGCCGGAGTTGGGGACCGGACTTGAAGAAGGAAACGGCGGTGGCGAGGTTCCCGGCGTAGACCTGAGAAATAGAGGAGAGGGGGAATGGTAAGAGAGAGGATAGGAAGCTCGGGAGAGAAAAATGGGTAGCCGGGGCTCACCGGATCGAGGGGAATCTCTCGCCGGAGTAGAGGCCGGAGTCGGAGATGACCACGGCAGAGGAGCTAAGGCACGGGAGCGATGGTGCTAGGGTTTTCAGACAAAGGAGAGGAGGGGGGGCTGTCCGGACCGCGCCTTAAATAGGACGGCCGGTCGGAACGGCAGGGAGCTCCGCCGCCCACCATGGCCTCTCGACGGCGGCGACGTGGAGCCGGTGCCCTGATAGGCGGGCCCCGGCCGGAGGGAGAGAGGGAGGAGGCGCACGGGCTCGAGGGCGCCTCCAGGAGAGGAAGGCGTAGAGGAGAATGGGGGAAGTGGGTTTGGCGCGCGGGCGGATCTAACGGGCCGGCCGAGCGGGCCTCGGCCCAGAGCCAGGGATTTTTTCATTTTTTTTTAAAACCTGGGCAGAGGTACATATTAATTCATTTGAGGGTCTAAATGAACTCCAAATGTTTTGAAATTTTTACAGGACTTTCAAAATAGCATATAGGATCTCCTGTAAAAATTTTAGGTTATTTGGACACTGTTTGACCAGGTTTTGAATTCAAATTCAAATATTGCTTGAAAATGAGTGTGAACTGTAGCCAAGCCCTAAACTCCTCCAAAATTTTTGAAAACTTATATATGGTTAGGATTCCCATATTCATGGCTGGTTGTGAATTTTTATAACTTTTCATCTAAAGAATATGGTCCAATCTTTTAATTGCAATTTAGTCCTTTCTGGGCGATTGGATTTCCATTCTTCGATTGCGTTAGCAAGACCTTAGGGTTTTTTTTGGACGAGAGATCATCGTGCATTGGTCCAGCTAGGGAGCACTAACCTCACCCACCTACTTTTATTGACGTTGATATTTGTTACCTCAAATAAGTTGATTGGTGTTTGTAAAAGTATAAAAGGATGAGATATGTACATATTCTATAAAATATAATCATATCACATCTAAGTTTAAATAAGGCGCGTGTGGGGATGATGACATGTATGCATGAATGCAAGGCGAAAACCTAATCTTTGAGTTTGGGTATTACAAATCCTACCCCCCTTAAAAAGATCTCGACCCAAGATCTCTAACGGTCGACAAACAAGGATGGAAATTCAGTTTTGAGCCAATCTTCACGTTCCCAAGTAGCTTCATCTTCGGTATGATTACTCCACTGAACCTTGAAGAACTTGATGGTGCGATTCCGGGTTTTGCGCTCGGCCTCATCGAGAATGCACACCGGGTGTTCTCGATATGCAAAATCTTCATGTAGTACTTCCATCTCAGGGTTGACCTTCATCTCGGGGACGCGATGGCAAGCTTTTAGTTGGGACACATGGAAGACATCATGCATCCGGGACAGCCAAGGAGGCAATTCCAATTGGTATGCCACGGTCCCTCGTTTGGCTAGGATTTGATAGGGACCGATATAACGAGGGGGCTAGCTTTGCTTTCATTGCAAAACGGCGGACACCTCTAAATGGAGTGACCTTGAGGTACACACTATCTCCAACCTGAAATGTAACTTCTCAGCGATGAGGATCGGCGTAGCTCTTTTGCCTAGACTGAGCTTCACGAAGACGTTCCCGTATGAGGTGAACTTGGTCTTCGGCTTCCTCAATTGCATTCAATCCAAAGAATTGCCTCTCGCCGGTCTCGGACCAGTTTAGTGGAGTCCTACATTTCCTTCCATAGAGCACTTCAAAAGGGGCCATACCGAGGCTAGCTTGATAACTGTTATTGTAGGCAAACTCCGCATATGGCAAGCAGTCCTCCCAATTGGAACCCAATGTGAGAGCACATGACCTCAACATGTCCTCAAGAATTTGATTTGTCCACTCCACCTGACCTCCAGTTTGAGGATGAAATGCGGTGCTGAAAGATAGAGAGGTTCCCATAGCCTCGTCTAAACAATTCCAGAACCGGCTAGTAAATTGGGTGCCTCGATCTGAAACGATTCTTTTGGGAACACCATGGAGGCAAACGATTCGAGCGATATACAACTTTGCTAGGTGGCTCACTTTATGTGTGGTCTTCACCGGGATGAAGTGAGCGACCTTGGAAAGGCGATCCACAATCACCCATATCGCATCATTGCCCTTCGGGGATTTCGGCAAGCCTACCACAAAATCCATACCAATCTCTTCCCATTTCCACTCGGGAATAGGGAGTGGCTGAAGCAGGCCCGCTGGTCTCTGATGTTCAGCCTTCACACGGCAGCACACGTCGCACTCAGCAACATAGCGAGCGATCTCCCGCTTCATTCGGGTCCACCAAAATCGGCGATGAATATCTTGGTACATCTTAGTACTGTCAGGATGGATGGCCAGCGGGGAGTTATGAGCTTCATGAAGAATTAGGTCCTTTAGTTGCTGGTCCTTGGGCACCACAAGTATTTTTCCAAACCACAGAACTCCATCCTTATCTTCGGTGAAACAGGTCGTGGTACCATCCTTCACTTTTTCCCTGATTTTCTGCATACCAACATTTTGAGCTTGGGCAGCCTTGATTTGGTCTTCTAAAGATGGTTTTAACTGAAGAGTGGCAAGGGTACCTTGCTCAACCATCTCCAGATTGAGCCGTTGGAATTCCACATGGAGAGGCGGTTGTTGGTCAAGTATCATGGCGTTGTTGCAATAGGCTTTTCGGCTAAGTGCGTTAGCGACGACGTTGGCCTTGCCGGGGGTATAATTTAAACCCAAATCATAATCCTTGATGAGCTCAAGCCATCTCCTTTGGCGAAGATTCAGGTCTGCTTGGGTAAACAGGTACTTCAAACTTTTGTGATCCAAATAGATTTCGCAACGGTTACCGATGAGGTAATGTCGCCAGATCTTGAGAGCATGCACTACGGCAGCTAACTCCAAGTCATGGGTGGGATAATTGGCCTCATGAGGGCACAACTGGCGTGAGGCATAGGCGACGACGTGACCCTCTTGCATGAGAACACAACCCAATCCATTCCGGGAAGCATCACAGTAAACTTCGAAGCTCTTATGGATGTCTGGGAGAATAAGCACTGGAGCTGATGTTAACTTCTTCTTGAGCTCTTGGAAACTCTCTTCGCACTTGTCGGACCAAACAAACTTCTTATCCTTCTTTAATAACTCGGTCATTGGTTTTGCTATGGAGGAGAAACCTTCGATGAATCGACGGTAATAACCTGCCAGACCTAGAAAACTGCGTATCTGGGTAACTGACTTAAGCTGCTTCCATTTTTGGACGGCTTGCACTTTGCTCGGGTCCACTGCGACACCTGTAGCTGACAGCACATGACCCAAGAACTCCACTTGATGCTTCCAAAACTCGCAATTTGAGAATTTGGCATACAGGCAATGCTCACGGAGTTTGTCGAGTACCATTCTCAAGTGGTCTTCATGCTCCGGTTCCGACTTGGAATAGATGAGGATGTCATCAATGAAGATGACAACAAATCGATCAAGATACTCCATGAATACTGAGTTCATGAGTTGCATAAAGGTGGAAGGGGCATTGGTCAAACCGAAGGACATAACAGTGTACTCGTAGGACCATAACGAGTAGTGAAGGCTGTTTTTGGAATGTCTTCGGATCTGATCTTTATTTGGTGGTAGCCCAACCTGAGGTCAATCTTGGAGAAGACACCTACTCCGGTTAACTGATCGAATAGGTCATCAATCCTGGGAAGAGGATACTTATTCTTCACCGTGAGCTCATTTAACGGGCGGTAATCAACTACCATCCGCAAGCTTGAATCCTTCTTCTTCACGAACATGGCTGGACAACCCCAGGGTGAGGAACTAGGTCTAATGAATCCTTTGTCCTCAAGCTCTTTGAGTTGCTTCTTCATCTCTATCAGTTCATTCGGGGGTATCCGATAGGGGCGCTTCGAGACAGGGGCGGTTCCAGGTGGAAGATCGATAACAAACTCTACTGCACGATCAGGGGGCATACCTAGCAATTCCTCGGGGAAGACATCCGGATACTCGCATACTACGGGGACAAGCTCAATTCCCTGGTCTTGGGTGCCGCTCATGGCAAACAGATGCCCTGACGAAGATGGCGACACAAACTTTACTTCTCTACCGGAGTTGGCGACAAGGGAGACGGACCTTTCGGCACAATCTATCTTTGCCTTGTGTTGGACCAACCAATTCATGCCCAAAATAACATCTAAACCCTTCGATCCAAGGACCACCATATTGGCTAGAAAAGATTCCCCACCAATTTCTATCTTAACTCCCTCGCAGACAAGCTCGGTTTTCATTTCCGAGCCGGGCGTTGCAATGAGGAGGGGAGGATGCAATGCTGACGATGGAACATGGTTATCATGCACAAACTTGCTGGAGATAAAGGAAAGAGATGCTCCAGAATCGAACAGAACAGTTGCAGGAGTTGAGTTCACGGAGAGCGTACCCAGCACCACCTCTGGCGCATCCTGTGCTTCTTCAGCTGTGACGTGGTTCACCCTGCCACGGCCGGGGACTTGGGGCTTGATGGGGGCTAGTCCTTTAGGTTGGGAGCCTCCGCTAGCTTGGGCGGCTTGCTGCAAGTTGGGGGCCAAAAGTGTGCGCCTTGCGCGGAAGGGAGCAACGGTTTGCATAATGCCCCATATTCCCGCAGTTATAGCACATGACCTTGCTGAAATCCACGTTGGACGGTGGCTGTCCACCCTGGGGATGGGGCTGGGAAATCTTGCTGCTGAGGACGGGGCGCGTAGCCTTGCGGCCTCTGCGGGTACGATCCTGCAGGACGGGGTGGTTGCTGCTGCCACACCCGCGGCTTCTGCGAACTGCTTGCAGCCGATCTCTGCATCTCTCTCTCGCGCTTGCGAGTCCCGTCGAGGGTTAACTCCTTGGCCTCCACCTTGATGGCCTTATCCACGAGGTGCTGGAAATTTTGCACGTCGACGGTAGCGAGCTTGGCTTGCAACTTCTCATTCAGCTTGCCCATAAACTTCTCCACTTTGTCTTCATCCGTAGATACCTCACGCAGTGCATACCGCGCCAGATGATTGAACTCGTGGAGAAACTCAAGAACTGATTTCTTGCCTTGACAGAGATCGCGGAATTCTTCTTTCTTCAGCGCCATGATACCGGAGGGGATGTGGAACTCGCGGAAGCCGGTTCGAAACTCGGCCCACGTGACCACATACGTATCGAGGGATCCTCTTCCTCTTCTTCTCTAGCGGCAGACGGTACAGCTTCATAGGTAGGGACTGGAGCGGCTGGTGTCGAGCGTGAGGGTCTTGGGGTGAAAAGCCGTAGATACTCACGAGATGTCATCCTCTTACGTGGCTTTGCTCCAGAACCCTGGGGCTGATTGGTCTCAATGGATGGAGTTGGGGTCGGCTCTCGCACCGGAACATAAGGGTTCTCACCACAGGATGATTCATCTCCATTTGCAACACGCCATTTCCGGCGCAATTCAGAACGGAGCTTGCGGTTAGCTCTTGTCACCCGTTGCAACTCCTGAGTAGCCTCCTTGTAATCCAAATACAACCTGTCATACATTATCTCCACAGAGACAATGTGATGGGCCGTCTCCAGCTCAGTCTCATCTTCTTCATCGTCGCTTGGCGCCGGTACCAAATGTTGTTGCCTCCATCACTGGCCTGGGGAATGAGGCGGAACTGGGAGAATAGGAAGATATCATCAAAGTGATGCCATATGTAGAGGACTGCTTTCCTTGCAGCTTCAAGTCGGGCGTTGTTATCACCAGCCCTGGCTGCCTTAAAGGTTCGATCCAGTTCAGGGGCTCTCACTGTAACCCATCCAGCCCAAAAGTGCGTCTTCCCGTGAACTTCATAACTCTTGGCATGGAAAGCGGGGAGGTCTCCATGGGGCACATTGAGGTGTTCCAACATTCTCCATAACAGGGTGGCCCAACTTCCCAGCTGGTTCAGGTCGGTCACAATGTTGTACACCATCCTATACAATTTTAGGGTTAGAGAGGATAAGGTCAGCCACACAAGGAAAAAACAAATGCAATAGAGGAGAACATTCAGACCTAAGAGTGATGAGGGTAAGGAATAAAAAAGCAATCTACTTGCTAATTTTAAATATAGGGTTTAACTTTTTTTTAATTAGTTTTCTCGGCAATGCCAAGTCCTACCTAACGACCACCTGCAATTGGCTTCCTACGGTCAGCTCGGCTCTGATACCAAGCTGTGAGGGACCCGGTATTTTAATCCGATTCAGGGAATTCACAACTAATGAAGACGGTGACCATAGCCGCTTCCTGCGACGGACTATGGCCCACCCCCGCCCCGTGCGACATGCATACGACACAATGCGTATGACTCACCACGGCCTGATTGAGGGATCATGATTCCAAAAACATACGCCCCGATGCGTATGACTCACTTTGGCAATGGACCGTACATTCACTTTGCACTTCACCTGAATCGAACGAAAATAGCGAGCACCTCCATATGCACCCAACCACACTCCCCATTCAACATACACGCAGGATAGACGGGAGGTGGGGGCATATGTTGGACAGCAAGCATATCATCACGCGAACTACTACAGTACGATAATAATACTAGCTATCCACGTTGTGAACAAAGATTACATCACTCGGCTATAACCGAAAGTTTAGTCGATACGAAAATAAACAAGTTGCAGTGGATAAAGAAAGAGGGGCCCACAGCGGTACATCCACCGCTGTCCAAAATTCCCAAAAGTACCCCATGAGTCGAAAACCAACGAGGAAAACCAGAAGTTCAAGCGTCGTCAAAATAGACTTCGACCACCGGCTCACCTGCAAGCTCTAGGAATGACCTAGGTGAGTACAAAAGTACTCGCAAGACTTACTCGTGCTTGATTAAATGTCCTACGCATGGATTTACTACAACATTAATAGACATGATGCTTCTCAGAGTAACAATATACAGGATTAAGAACGGGAATCAACAGTATAACAGGGAAAACTAACAGGTAAAGCACAGAGCAGATTTCATACATGTCAATGCTCAATCCTAACAGTATTCACTTGACCATTTCCAAGTCAATTGGGACAGCCCACATATTAAATCCAAAACTTATCCATCATATGCACGTCTTAATTTTTCATCTCTCGGATCGTTACCGGCAATCCAGCCACCATGGGGATATCGAGTGCTCTTCACCTGGAGGTAGCTAATCTCCCAAGTGACCAAGATTTGCCATCAGGTAAACCCATAGTGGTGATTCCGGTGACGTCCACGTGTGATAAGGGAAGTAACACGATGAAGTAACCTCAAGTTGGTGTGACGACAAAACTCTACTTGCTCCGGGGGTCATCTCTTTCACTTCAATTAACACCAACCGTATTCATCGTTGCACACCCTCGGCTCTCGCATCTTACCTTAGAGAGTTTAAGTTATTAGAGCCATCAGATTAATTCTCAGTCCAGCCCGGACAAAGGTCGTAACATACCCTAACATACTAGTTTCGCAATTACGCCCATCACATTCAGTCAAAAAGATCATCCACAAGCATATTTCAATGAGCAAATAAACGGAATAATAATAGTAACATATGCAACAAGCTCTGCTGCCTTGGTCGCAGGGTTCCTGATCTTGCGTGGAGTCGTAAGCCGGGTGGTCTCCTTCTTCAGGCTCTTTTATAAACAATACGAAGAACCGGAAAGGAAACGATAAAAGAAAGTATTAAGATTCAGCATGAATGCATGATGATAAAAGCTAGGGATGCATTACAAAGGTGACCTAACGATGTTAAGAAGTTAGAACAGCGAGCATTTCTCAATTCATGGTTGTTCTATCATGCATGTATGTCAAGTTTTATCCGATTGTATGTTAGGGTTTTAAGAATTATTACTCACTATGAAGGGTCATGACCTCGAGCTTTTGTAGTATGCTAGTGCTCTGTAAAAACGCCCCTGGAATCATTCGATTCGGAGCTAGTATCGCCAAGTTACGGATTATCGAGGAACGTCGTACGAATAGGGGTGATTCAATTCAAATTCAATTGGATCCGGTTTTACATTACAAATTTCAAAGTTTTGTTCTAGTCAAATTGTAGAAAATTTCATGAGCTTTCCAACGATATTAAATTTGCTAAATTTGGATCTACGGTTGAAAAGTTACGGCGTTTAGAAGTTTATCAGAAATCTAAACCAAACCCTAATTCTTTTTCTGAATTATTTTTCTGTGAAAAATCAATACGCTACACACACCCGAGAATCTACCCTAGGTTTTCCACTCTTAATCGCCTCTCTCTGGCATGCGGGCTCCACCCGTCGGTGCTGACTGGGCAGAGGAATCCCAGTCAGCTGCTGACTGGGTTCCCGTGGCCAACCGGAGGGTGCCACGCGGCCTCTCTCTCTTTCTCTCTCTCTCTGCGCTGAGGTGGCCATGGGCTCGGGAGGCGGCGCTACTCGCCGGACGTTCACCGGAGGGGGCCGGAAAGGCGCCCTGGGCGCGGCGAGCTAGGGTGGAGGCAGCTGGGCTTCGGGAGCTCACCCCAAGGACGTCGCACGGTCGCAGGGATGTGGAGGAGGCCGGAGTAGAGCCCACGGCGGCGAGCGGCGGTGAGGAACTTCGGTGGCAGCGGCGGGAAGCTTCCAGGCACAGATCTGAAAAGGGGAGGGGGACCGGGAGGTTAAGAAGGTGGAGAAGTAGCTCGGGGGCGAGAAAATAGAGGTGGAGGACCACTGGAGCAGCATATGGGGGCTCGCCGGAGTTGGGGACCGGACTTGAAGAAGGAAACGGCGGTGGCGAGGTTCCCGGCGTGGACCTGAGAAATAGAGGAGATGGGAATGGTAAGAGAGAGGATAGGGAGGTCGGGAGAGAAAAAATGGGTAGCCGGGGCTCACCGGATCGAGGGGAATCTCTCGCCGAAGTAGAGGCCGGAGCCGGAGATGATGACCGCGGCAGAGGAGCTAAGGCACGGGAGCGATGGTGCTAGGGTTTTCAGACAAAGGAGAGGGGGGGCTGTCCGAACCGCACCTTAAATAGTGTGGCCGGTCGAAACGGCAGGGAGCTCCGCCGCCCACCATGGCCTCTCGGCGGGAGGGAGAGAGGGAGGAGGCGCACGGGCTCGGGGGCGCCTCCAGGAGAGGAAGGCATAGAGGAGAATGGGGGAAGCGGGTTTGGTACGCGGGTGGATCTAACGGGCCGGCCGAGCGGGCCTCGGCCCAGAGCTAGGGATTTTTCATTTTATTTTTATTTTTTTCTTTTAAACCTGGGCAGAGGTACATATTAATTCATTTGAGGGTCTAAATGAACTCCAAATGTTTTGAAAATTTTTACAGGACTTTCAAAATAGCATATAGGACCTCCTGTAAAAATTTGAGGTTATTTGGACACTGGTCGACCAGGTTTGAATTCAAATTCAAATATTGCTTGAAAATGAGTGTGAACTGTAGCCAAGCCCTAAAACTCCTCCAAAAATTTTGAAAATTTATATATGGTTAGGATTCCCATATTCATGGCTGGTTGTGAATTTTTATAACTTTTCATCTAAAGAATATGGTCCAATCTTTTAATTGCAATTTAGTCCTTTCTGGGCGATTGGATTTCCATTCTTCGATTGCGTTAGCAAGTCCTTAGGGTTTTTTTTTGGACGAGAGATCATCGTGCATTGGTCCAGCTAGGGAGCACTAACCTCACCCACCTACTTTTATTGATGTTGATATTTGTTACCTCAAATAAGTTGATTGGTGTTTGTAAAAGTATCCACCGAGGATGAGATATGTACATATTCTATAAAATATAATCATATCACATCTAAGTTTAAATAAGGTGCATGTGGGGATGATGACATATATGCATGAATGCAAGGCGAAAACCTAATCTTTGAGTTTGGGTATTACACCAACATCATCCCGAGTGGAGTTCCTCAGTCGGCCAAAGGTGAAGTTCCCCCCGGCCAGGGGGAGAAGAGGACCGACGGCTGCTGCGACCGGGCGGCGAGCCTCGGGGTCCAGGAAGCGCGTCCCCGTCCCCCGATCTGTCAAGTAAGTCTTTCAATGACTGTTTGCTTATCTGTGTTCTTCGAAGCTGACGGGTCTGGGTTTCTTTTTTGTAGAGCGCAAAGGACGGGAGACATCCCAAAGGCGCCGTCGAATGCCCCAGGGTCCAGCCGCGGCGAGGACCCGTCGGGGTCAGATGCCTAGCCTTCGTCACCTCTGCGGGTGGCTATATCTTTGTCCCCCCGACCGTCTCTTGAGCGGGCTGGTGCACCTTCTGCCTCACCCGCTGCTCCTCAGTTAGAGGAGCCCTCTGCAGGAGCGTTAGCCCCGGGTATGTCGATGGACGCCGGCCCGAGTTCAGAAGTACCGGGGGGGAGGGGCAAGCCCAAGTTCAACTGGAGCCGCCCCGCCGGACCGCAGAGGCAATCTCAAGCTGCCGTCTACGGTGGAGGAGTTTAGCACCACTCTGCCTACCCGACCATCCTCCGAGCTAGCACTTCGGCCTCTCTAGGTCCGGCAATCGGACCCCGCACGGCCGACCCTGACCATCCGGGAGATTGATAACGTCCGGGAGGAGGAGAAGTGGAACGACGCGACGGACGTTGCCACCCAACTCAGCGAGATGCTCCCGGCCTTGATGAAGACGATGAAGGAGGGTGCCAACCTGCTGAATGGCAGGTTGCGTCTGTTGATGCAGGTAAGACGTTTTCTGTTTTTTTTGCTGGTGGGTGTGTCAGTGGGGAGTAGCCCCCCGGGCCTCTACCCGACTAAGGTAGTCGGGCAGGGGACCCTTATCTTTTTTCCGTAGTTTTTCACTCTGGGTGCACGTGTAGCCCCCTGAGCCTGCGTTCGACTAGGATAGTCGGGCGGAGGGTCTCTTGCTTTTCTTGTAGATTTGACTCTGGGTGCACGAACAGTGCACCCAGAGGGTGTAGCCCCCGAGCCTCCGCTAGGTCCGTGGGACCGAGTGGAGGGTCTTGCTAATTTTTCAGGGTGGCTTGATTTCTGTGGTTTCTTCTTTGTAGAAACTGAATCGACGGTCGCAAGACAAGACACTTTCCTTCAGGACCGGCTGCCAGTTCTTGACCGACTCGACCTTCGCAAGGCCGAGTGGGATAACCTGGCTGCGAGCCGCCAGGCGGCGGAGGCCGTGGCCCGCAAGCGCGGGGCTGAAATTGCTGCCCTGCAAGCGGGCCTTTCCCAGGAGATCGCCCGAACCAAAGGTGAGGAGTCCGAGTTGCTTCGGTTGTTTTTCGCCTCTTGGCGTGCTGATGCATTGTCTTCTACAGCCGCTGAAGATGAGGCCACGAAGCTCAGGGCAGAGGTTGAAGGGATGAAGGCTCGTGTCCGGGAGCTCGACTCCGCTGAGGACAGGGCCTTCAAGCTCCAGGAGATGCTCATGGTGGAGAAGACCCGCGTAGAGCATCTGGAGAAAGAGGCTACTGCCATGGATGGCAGCCTGAGGCGGGCTCTGGAGGCAGCCGAAATGGCGAACAAGAGGGCCGCTGACTCTCTAGAGGCTGCCGAGGCGGCAGGCAAGAAAGCTGCGGACTCCGAGATCGGTAAGCCTTTGACTCGGGCCTTTTAGTTGGTCGGGACCCGTTGGTTGTTTTTCTCATGCTCTTGTTCTGCCTTTGTAGCTTTTCAAGCTCGCCTCAGGAAAGTCCGCGAGTTGGCCGAGTCATTGCAGGCGGCGGGTCAGACGGCTTGCAGCGCCATTTGGGAGGAAGATCCGGCCCCAGACTCCATGGAAGCAGTCACGGAGCGCCTTCGGCAGGCGCCCTACCAGGTGAAGAAGTTGGAGGCAGAGGCTCCACGGTCGGGGGCCGTGGTGGCCCTGGCAGTGGCGAGGTCCCATTACCCGCTGCTTGATATGCAGGCGATCGGGGAGGGGTACGCCGCTGACGTTCCAGACGAGGATATTCCGGAGATGATGAACATCGTCGAGTCCACGGCGAACTCCCTTATGGACCGCGCCGACCTGTAAAAAATATAGTTGTGTGTGAACTGCTCGAGGGGACTGAGTGTTTTTGGTAATGAACTTTTGCATGTAAAGCATTCGGGAATTTCGAGTGATCTCTAATTATGCGTTTGATTAGGTTTGTCAATTCTCCTTCGCAAAAAGATTCGTTCGTGTGTATGTGAATCTTTCGTGTTTTGCTCTTGCCGACCCGTTGTAGCCTCCTTTGCAGAGATTAGCCGTGGGCTTTTGTCCCGTGTAGCATAAGGTTGTGGCGTAAACCGGCAATCGGAGTCAAAGAGTTAGCGTCGGATTACACACAGTACTAGAATGGTTTGCGTACATGAAGAAACCCGAGTGCGCCTGAGTGCACCCAGAGGGTGTGATCACCGAGTGTCCGCTATGCGTTAGCCATTGGCGTGCATAGTAGGTCACTCGGGGACTGCAAAACTTGTTTCATGTGGAGCGAAAGAGAAAAGTGCATTCATATATCCGAGCTGTCGGGATAAAAAGTTTAAGCATAGAGCGACGTAGCTGTTCGATGTTCCATGCATTGGTGAAGATGTTGCCATCGCTGTCCTTCAGTCGGTAAGCCCCCTGGGCGCAGCACCTCGGCGATCACGTATGGACCCTCCCAGGGTGGTGAGAGTTTGTGCTGGTCTTTGCTGGCTTGGACTTGGCGTAGGACCAAGTCACCAACGTTGAATGAACAGCCGCGCACATGCCGACTGTGGTAGCGCCGTAAGCCCTGCTGGTACTTTGCCGATCGAAGGAATGCGACTTCATGTGCTTCTTCAAGCTGATCGAGGGCGTATTGTCTTGCTTTCTCTGACTCGGCCTCATTGTAGGCGCGGATGCGTGGAGACCCGTATTCTAAGTCAGTCGGGAGGACGGCCTCGGCACCGTATACCATGAAGAAAGATGTGTAACCGGTGGATCGGTTTGGTGTAGTTCGCAGGCTCCAGAGTACCGAGGGCAGCTCGGCCGCCCATTTGCCCTGCAAACTTCTTCAGGCGCTGGAAGATCCGAGGTTTGATGCCTTGCATAATCAGGCCATTGGACCACTCAACCTGCCCGTTCGTGCGTGGGTGAGCCACGGCGGCGAAGTTAAGGCCAATGTTGTAGTCGTCGCAAAATTGGAGGAAGGCACGACCAGTGAACTGAGTGCCGTTGTCTGTGATGATGCTGTTGGGGACGCCCGAAATGGAAAACGATGTCCCGGAAGAATTCGACGGCCTTTTCTGCAGTTATCGTGGCAACCGGCTTGGCTTCAATCCATTTGGTGAACTTGTCGACTGCGACGAAAAGGTGCGTATAGCCCCGGGAGCCTTCTTGAGAGGGCCCACCATGTCTAGACCCCAGACGGCAAAGGGCCAGGTGATCGGAATAGGTTGGAGTGCCTGAGCCGGCAAGTGTGTCTGCCGGGCGAAAATATTGGCATCCTTCACAAGTGCGGACGATGTGCGCGGCGTCCGAAATGGCAGTCGGCCAGTAGAAACCTTGTCGAAAGGCTTTCCCGACGAGTGACTTGGGCGTCGCATGGTGTCCGCAGACTCTCGAGTGAATATCATGTAATAGTTGCTGTCCTTGATCTTGAGGAATGCATCGCTGGAGGATTCCAGAGGTGCTTTTCTTGTAGAGCTCGCCTTCAATCACGACGTAAGCTTTGGCGTGGCGGGTGAGGCGCTGCGCTTCTGTCAGGGTCCGACGGGAGAGTCTCTCGCAAGAGGTAGTCGAGAAAAGGCGTAGTCCAGTCGGGATTGACGACTTAGACCGCTGGTGAAGATTGCTGGGCTTGTGGTTCTTTGGCCTCGGGTGTCATCTCCGCCTTGATGGAGGGGGTATGCAACTCCTGGAGGAATACTCCAGCCGGGACGATATCCCGACTGGACCCCAGCTTGGCAAGTGCATTCGGGACCTCGTTGTCTCGGCGTAAGACATGCGTAATTTTGAGGCCGTCGAACTTGGCTTCGAGCTCGCGCACCTCTTGGCAGTAAGCTTCCATGGAGGGGTCTCGGCATGACCAGTCCTTCATGACTTGCCGGACCACCAGTTCGGAGTCTCCGCGGGCCAGGAGGCGGCGAATCCCGAGTGAAGTGGCAATGCGAAGTCCGTGAAGTAAAGCTTCGTATTCGGCTACATTGTTAGATGCCGGGAAGTGGATCTGCAACACACACTACTGCAGAAATGGCTATAGCCGCCACTTTACCAGTGACGAGCACAAAAAAAGATCGTCACTGCTAACTGAAAAAATTATCAGCGACGGGCAAAAATTCGTGCTCATCACTGGTAATAAATTACCAGTGGCGGGCGGAAATTTGTGCTCGTCACTGGTAAATTTGCAATTACCAGTGATGGGCACTTATGGGCACTCGTCACTGGTATGTACTATACCAGTGGCGGGCACTTATAGTCGCTCGTCACCGGTATGTCCCAATTACCAGTGACGGACATTTTTTTGTGCTCGTCACTGGTAATAATTTACTAGTGACGGGCATTTTTGTGTGCTCGTCACTGGTAAAACGTCGATTTATCTATATACAGCCCGCACGGGACGGGGAAAAATCCCCCCTTCCTCTCTCGTTCTCTCCCCGCTCCCCCTCCCCCCCCGCCCGATCTGGATCCAGATCCAAATCCGCCCCCACCTCCCCTCCCGTCCGCCGCCGCCCCCACCTTCCCTCCCATCCCCTCCCCTCCGCCGCCGCAGATCCAAATCAGGCCTCCCCTCCGCCGCCGCCCCCACCTCCCCTCCCCTCCCCTCCTCCAGATGCTCCTCATCTTCATCGGCCCCGTCCACAAGCGCTCCTCCTCCCCGGTGCCCCGCTTCCTCGTCTGGTCCTGCTACCTCGTCGCAGACTGGGTCGCCGACCTCGCCCTCGGCCTCCTCCTCAACAACATGGGCAACATCGGCGGCAACGCACCTGCTGGAGGGAGCTCCAGCATCACCCACGCCTCCGGCCTCAAGCGCGGTCCCGCCGCCTCATCGGATTCCTCTTCGAGCTCTTCTCTGCCTCCGTCATCTTCTTGTGCTCCCTCAAGGGCAACCCCATGATCCCCGCCACCGTCTTCATATTCGTCGTCGGCATCATCAAGTACGGCGAGCGGACCTACTCGCTCTACTCCGGCAGCGTCGACGGCTTCCGCGAGAACATCCTCGCGGGGGCCATCAAGTCCCTACGGCCACGGCAGCGGCGCTGGTCGGAGAAGACCTCGCAGCTGAACCTCATCAGCTACTCCCTCGGCAAGCCAGACCCATACTAGTATTACCAGTGGCTATTATTTTTTTAAATCCTAAAAATGTTACTAGTGACGAGCAGAATTTAGAGCCCGTCACTGGTATGTAAAATACCAGTGACGGACGAGCTGCCCGTCACTGGTATCCCATTACCAGTGACGAGTTTACCAGTGACGGGCCGGCCCGCTCGTCACTAATGGGCTTTTTAGGCCCATCACTGGTAGCCCATTCTGCAGTAGTGATATACTTGAAGCGCTCTCCTTTCGGAGAGATGAGCATGATGCCAGCCCCCGCTCCCTGGAGCATCAGTGAGCCATCGAAGTAGAGCGTCCAGTGTTTGAGGTCGATGCTAGAGGGCGGGGACTGGACTTATGTCCACTCGGCCATAAAGTCACCAAGAGCCTGGGACTTAATGGCCATGCGAGGGGCGTAAACTATGCCGAATGCCATTAGTTCCATTGCCCATTTAGCAGTCCTTCCCGTGGCGTCACGATTGTTGATGACATCAGAAATCGGGAAGGAACTGACCACCGTGATCGGGTGCCCTTGGAAATAGTGGACTAACTTCCAAGATGTGATGAACACCGCGTAGATGATCTTCTGTATCTGTGGGTATCGCGCCTTGGACTCGAATAGCACTTCACTGATGAAGTAGACCGGGTGCTGAACCTTCTGGATGTGGCTGGGCTCGGGGCGTTCGACGACCAAAACTGTGCTGACCACCTGGGTGGTCGCCGCGATGTAAAGGAGCAGCGGCTCGTTGTGCGTCGGGGAGACCAGTATTGGTGGCGTGGTCAGGAGCCTCTTTAGCCCATCCAGGGCATCTTGGGCCTCGGATGTCCATGTGAAGTTGTCCGACTTCTTCAGGAGCTTGTAGAGGGGCAAGGCCTTCTCACCGAGTCGGGATATGAATCGGCTGAGGGCCGCCATGCACCCTGTTAGTCATTGAACATCCTTGAGGCCCCTTGGAGGGCCCATCTTGATGATGGCGTCGATCTTCTCCAGGTTGACTTCGATTCCCCGTTTGGAAACGATGAAACCGAGTAGCTTGCCCGAAGGGACCCCGAATACACATTTTTCGGGGTTGAGCTTCATGCTGAATCTCCTAAGGTTGGAGAAGGTTTCTTCCAAGTCATTTAGGAGGTCTTCTTTTTTCTCGGACTTGAGCACCACATTGTCGACGTAGGCTTGCACGTTCCTACCAATTTGTGACTGAAGGCAGCGCTGCATGCACCGTTAGTATGTAGCACCGGCATTCTTCAGACCGAATGGCATGGATGTGTAGCAGAAAGCCCCGAAAGGAGTGATGAAGGATGTCTTGATCTCGTCATCCTCCATCATCTTGATCTGATGATAGCCCGAGTAAGCGTCGAGAAAGCACAAAATTTTGCAACCGGCCGTGGAATCAATCACTTGGTCGATGCGAGGAAGAGTGAAAAGATCTTTGGGACATGCCTTGTTAAGGCTAGTGTAATCGACACACATCCTCCACTTTCCATTCTTTTTGCGAACAAGAACTGGGTTCGCAAGCCAGTCGGGATGATACACTTCTTTAATAAAGCCAGCTGCTAGAAGCTTGACCAACTCTTCTCCTATTGCTTGACGTCTATCCTAAGAGAAGCGGCGTAAGCACTGTTTGACCGGCTTACCATCTGGCCGAACGTTCAAAGAGTGCTCGGCAGCCTCCCTCGGAACTCCGGGCATGTCAGAGGATGTCCACGCGAAAATGTCCCGGTTGTTACGGAGGAAGCCGACGAGCGCACCTTCCTATTTGACGCTGAGTGTAGTCCCGATCTGCGTCGTCTTGGAGGAGTCTTCCGGGTTGAGTTGGATCAACTTGGTGTCCTGTGCCGACTGGAAGGATGTCGATGCTGAAGCTTTTTTGGACGGGGGTGCTTCCTCAACCACGGCCGATTTGAGGTTGTCAAGCTCGGCTGCAGCGATTTAAGCCGCGGCGAGGTTGCAGTTCTCCAGGTCACACGTGTAAGCGTGCTGAAACTGCTTTGTACCGTTATTATCCCGTGGGGGCCCGGCATCTTGAGCTTCAGGTAGACATAGTTGGGAACAGCCATGAATTTGGCGTAGCAGGGACGCCCCAGGATGGCGTGATACGATCCTGGGAAGTCGACGACCTCAAAGGTGAGGGTCTCGGTCCGAAAGTTGTCGGGAGTACCGAAAGTGACGGGCAGGCTGACCTGCCCAAGTGGACTCGCCATCTTCCCCGGCACGACCCCGTGAAAAGGTGCACCAGTGGGTTTGATCTCTGAGCGGGAGATTTTCATGTCGTCAAGAGTCTTGATGTAGAGAATATTCAGACCACTCCTTCCATCCATGAGGACCTTGGTGAGGTGGACACCGCAGACGATTGGGTCCACCACCAGGGGAAACCTTCCCGGGTGAGGTATGTAGTCGGGGTGATCCAAGTGGCCGAAAGATATTACTGACTTGGACCATCACAGGTACTGAGGTAACCTGGTAAGCCAAGCTCGAGCCGAGTCGGCTAGAAACAGTGGCAGGTAATGTATCGCAACATAGTCGTTGCCACCATTAGTTCTGCATGCCGTGTGATAGTCGGCCAGCCAGATGTCTGGCCGAGTTTCGCCCGTGTACTTGTCGATGCCGGTGTCTCAGAATCACGATGGGAAGATGACGCTGTGGATGTGGGCACCAAATGCCTTCGGGCCTGCATACCCCATGCCAGAAGAGGTTGGAGAGCGGCCACGGCTGGAGGCGCCGCTGTCATCATGGCGGTTGCTATGGTCATCCCTCTCGGGACCTCGATGAGCGTTCCGCCCGGCGTCAGCAGGGTTCCGCGCATCACGGTCCGATCCGAGTCGGCTATGGACCGACCCGGCTCGGTGAGTATTTTTGTCCGCGTCCTGACGGGCATGGCTCCGTGCGGCTATGGTGCCCCGTGCGTCACGGTTGGGCCCGAGTCGGTTGTGGACCGCTCCGGCCGGCTGATGACAGTCGAGGTTTGCACGGTGGCCCTCTGCGGCTGGTGGGCTTCTTGGAGGTGGAGAGCGCCGACTCCTAGCACTTGCTAAAGAGCCCACGCGGGTCCCCAGAGACTTCGGCCTGTTGAAGAGCTGTTTCTTCCAACAGGATGCGGAGTCGCCGGAGTTCGTCATGTCCCGGGGTGCCTTCAGGAACATTAATGGCGCGCGCTGCCATCATGGCAGCGACGATGTTGTGACAAGGAAGCGGGAATGTGAGGGACCCGGTACTTTAATCCAAATCAAGGAATTCACAACAAGTGAAGACGGTGACCATAGCCGCTATCTGCGACGGACTATGGCCCACCCCCGCCCCGTGCGACATGCATACGACACGATGCGTATGACTCACCACGGCCTGATTGAGGGATCACGATTCCAAAAACATACGCCACAATGCGTATGACTCACTTTGGCAATGGACCGTACATTCACTTTGCACTTCACTTGATTCGGAATAAAATAACAAGTTCCTCCATATGCACCCAACCACACTCCCCATCTCAACATACACGCATGACAGACGGGAGGTGGGGGCATATGTTGGACAGCAAGCATATCATCACACGAACCACTACGATTAGATAATAATACTAGCTGTCCACCTTGTGAACAAAAGATTACATCACTCGGCTATAACCGAAAGTTTTAGTCAAATCCACAAAGTGAAACGAGAAGCAGCGGATGAAATAAACGAGACCCACAGCGGCGCATCAACCGCTGTCCAAAACATTCCTACAAGAACCCCATGAGTCGAACACTACCGAGGAAACCACAATTTCAAGCGTCGTCAAAAAAGTCCTCGACCACTGGCTCACCTGCAAGATCTAGGAATATCCTAGGTGAGTACGGGGGTACTCGCAAGACTTATTCGTGCTTTATTAAATGTCCTACACATGGATGTACTACTGCGACAATTAAACATGGTGCATTCGAAGTTACCAAGTGTAGGTAAGTCACATGGCATTAGCAGCATGATAAGAGGGAAACATAATAAGCAGCCTATAACCCCAAGTGATACACTAATCAAAATACGACATAAAAGTATTAAGCATGACATTCCAATTTCTTTAGGGACCACACGTTCCCAATAGACCACACATTCGTCAATTATCATATTCAACTTCTCTCTCGAACCGTTAGCGGCAATACATCCCCATGAGAATAACGATGTGCCCTCCACCGGAGGTAGCTAGTCTCCCAGTGACCGGGACTCACCAATTCGATAAACCCATGGCGGAGATTCTGATAACGTTCACGCGTGACAGGGGGAGTAATACGATGAAATCACCTCAGGTTGGTATAGCGACAACACAACTTCAAACACCGGGGGTCGCTCCGATAGCACCAATTAATACCAACTTTATTCATCGTTACTCCACCCTCGGCTCTCGCATCTCACTTATCTCAAATTTTAGTAGATAGAGTGTTCAAGTTCAATCCTCGACTACAACGGGGTACACGCAACCCTAGCATGCTAGTTTGGCGCATTCGATCACAACGTATACAAGCAACACATGGAATAACAGTAAACATATAATAAAATGCAACAAGCTCTGCTTGCCTTGATCGCAGGGTTTCGGATCTTGCTCTGGAGTGAAAACCGAGTGGTCTCCTTCTTCGGGCTCTGATGCGAGCGATAAGCGATACCGAAAAATAAACGGTAAAAGAACAATAAGATCCAGCATGTATGCGTGATGAATAACTGATGCTAGATACATGTTTCTACAGTGATCAGTTGATGCCGAGGAACTTTGACTACATGCATGGCTTAAGTTTAACTTGTAGAGATTACGTGTAATACTAAGCATGCATGCATGACATTTTATGATGCGACTGGGAATTTAGGATTAACATCATTGGTGACAGTGCATGACAATGTGTTAGTCAGGTTGGTATCATGCAAGTAATACAAGTCATGAGTTCAGCGCAATTGGAATTGTGCAATTTGGAGCTATGACCGTCGAGTTAGGGTTGCCGATCCGCGACACAACAGAGGACTAACGGATCCCCAAATGGCCCACTGTGCATGTGCTCTAAATAAAGTTTTGTTTTTGACCAAATCGTAGGGATTTTCATGAGGTTTCCAAATATATAAAATTTATCGAAATCGGAGTTACGGTTTAAAAGTTATGCACGTTTGAATTTTTGCGGATTTTTAACCAAACCCTAACCCTAACTGCGGGAATCAAATTGCTAAATCTACCCGAGAGATACCCAGACCTGAATCCTAAATCCTACGCGTACCCGAGTTAATCTACTCTAGATTCCCTAACCCTAAACGCACCCCACTGACATGCGGGTCCCACAGTCAGCCGGTGTGGGCTTGGCAGCCAACCGGGGCTTGCCACGCGGCCTTCTTTCCCTCTCTCTCATCCTCTCTCTGGCTCGGTGCTGGGGTGGCCGGGGAGCTCGCCGGAGCTTCACCGGACTTGGCCGGGGGCAAAGGAGGGCGTGGCCGGCTCGGCTGAGGACGGAGGAAGGAGGAGGGGCTCACCCCGAGCGCGATGGGTGGACGCGGGGGAGAGGAGGTGGCCGGGACGAGGCACACGACGGTGGCTGGCGGTGGAGCTCTTCGGTTGCCGCCGGCGAGGTGGTTCTAGGCACGGATCTACGGAGAGAAGGCACGGGTGAGGTTAAGAAAGAGGAGAGTCAGCTCAGGAGCGAAAGAAAAGGGGCGAGAAGGCACCGGAGCGGCGGAGAGAGCTCACCGAGATCTTGGCCGGACTCGGGGAAGAAGGGGGGTGGCGGTGGCTTCCCGTGCTCGGACCTACGAAATGGAGGAGATGGGGAGGTGAGGGATGACACGAGCGGGCTCGGAAGCTCAGAGGGGGAGGTCAGGGCTCATCGGTCGGCCGGCAATTGCTCACCGGAGCAATGCCGAGCTCGGGGAAGAAACCGGCGGCGTGGGGAGCTAGGGCACCGGGGAGAGAGGCGCTAGGGTTGCGGTGGCATGGGGGAGAAAGGGGAGAGGCGGCGCGGTCCAAAGGGGGGCTTTATAGGGCGGCGGCGCGGTCGGAAAGGGTGGAGCGCCGCCCACCTCGGCCTACCGGTGACGACGGCGTGGAAGGCAGTGTGCTGGCGGGTGGGCCCGCGCGGTAAGAGAGAGGGGAGAGGAGAGGAGAGACTGACCGGCGGGGACCCAGTGGCAGCGAGGCGGGTTGCGGCGCCGACGGGGTTAGCGGGCTGGCCGGAGGCGGCCCAGTAGGCCTCAGCCCGATCCTTTTTCTTTTTCTTTTTACTTTTTCTTTTTCTTTAATAACAGAGATACTAATTGCGTTATTTCATGTACGAATCTGGCTCCAAAATTTCTGAAATTTTTACAGGATGTCCAAATGGATTTGTAGGACCTACTGTGGAAGTTTGAACTGATTTTAAGCTGGTTTGACCTGGTTTCTAGTTCAATCCTGAGTTTTGACCTAAAATGGAGTTTGAATTGCAGCTAGGTTTTATTTTCTTCCAAAAATTTTGAAAATTGGTAGGTAGCTTGGGTTTCTGCTCTCGAGACTACTTATGAAATTTGGGGACTTTTCATCCACCAGGGCTTCCCTAATCTCCCAGCCCTAGTCCTTCCACTTTTTAGGGTTCGGGATTGATCGCCTCTATCAGACTAGCAGTTAGTAGCAATTTTGGGACAGCTTCAGAAGAGGAACAAGTAGGTGTTGGTCCTAGCTAGAGAATGCTAACTCACCTCACTTGCTATTGCTAATTTTGGTGTTTTTCGACCCAAATAAGTTGATTGGTGTTGTAATGATTTCCACCGAGGATGAGATTTGTACATATTCTATAAAATACAATCATATTAATTTTAGTTTAAACAAGGTGGGTGTGTGGGTGCACGTGTATGGGGATGATGGCATGTATGCATGAATGCAAGGCAAAACCCTAATCGTCAAATTTGGGTATTACAGGGAATATTGGAACCCCGTCCCTTTCACGCATGCAGAATTCGTTATGGACTTGGCGTCCTCGAGCTCTCATATCGTCGTGTAATACCTGAATTCGACGATTAGGTCCTTGCCTTGCATTCATGCATACATGTCATCATCCCCGCACACACATACCTTATTTAAACTTAAATGTGACATGATTATATTTTATAGAATACGTACATATCTCATCCTCGGTGGATAATCTTGCAAACACCAATCAACTTATTTGAATTATCAGAAATCAAACTAAGCATTAGTAGGTGGAGGGAATTCAGGGTTTCCTATTTGGACCACCTTCAAGGGTTCCCTCTTAAAAATTTCATCCAAACATATCATGTGTTGCTAGTTCAATTGAGGGATTTGAGCTCAAGTACCTAAATGGTTGAACTAGTGTTTAAATGTTTAGGCCACATTTCCTAAAGTAAGAGGCCCTCAGAATTTTACAAACAGCCATGATTATGAAAGTTCACCCTCATATAAATTTTCAGAATTTTTGGGAGAATTTAAAGACTAGCTACAGTTCAAACTCACATTCAAGCCACATTTGAATTTGAATTCAAATTTAGGTCAAATCAACTCCAAATAATTTCAAAATTTTATGGGAGGTCTATACTTGTTCATAAACATGCTGTAAAAAATTTCAGCTCATTTGGAGGTTGTTTAGGTGCTTATTGGAATTATCAAAGTTCAGCTGAAGGTTTAATAGAAAAAGAAAAACAAAAATGAAAAAGAATTGCGTGCCCGGGCCTAATGGGCCGCCTTCGGCCAGCCCACCAACCCGAACCCGCCTCCTTCCTCAGCCTTGCCGCCTCTGCCTCTGAAAGGCACCCCCGGGGCTATCCCGCCTCCTCTCCCCCCTGTCGCGCGGGTCCCGCCGGACAGACCCGCCGCTCCACGTCGCTGCCGCCGGGTGGCCGAGCAGGGCGGCGCGCCACCATGGCGTCCCGACCGCCGCCCTTTAAAGGCGCCGTCCCGACAGCCCCTCTCCTCCCTCTTCCTCTCCCCCACCTGAACCCTAATCCCCTCCTTCCATTGTCGCCGGAGCTCCCCGCCGTCCTCATCTTCTCCGCCTCCGGCCGCAAGAACCAGCGAGCAATTCCGCCGCTCCGGTGGCTCTCCGTCCCCATCTTCAAACCCCCCGAGCATGCCTATCTCCTCCTTAACCTCCCCCTCTCCTTTGCTTTCAGATCCCGACCCCAAAGCTCCCCGTCGATGAAGCTCCGACCACGCCGCCGCCATCCTCCGTTGCGAGCTCGGCCCGGACCTCCTCTGCTCCTCCACATTCGCGCATCGCCACCAGGGTAAGCCGCCAGTGCTTCCGCCACTTCTGCCTCAGCTCGCCGTGCCCCGTAGCCCTTTCGGCCATTTTCCGGTGATGCTCCGGCGTGAGCCCCGCCGTCGCCGGGTTCTCCTTCGGCCGAGCCAGCAAGAGGGAGAGAGGGGTGAGGTAGAAGCGATGTGGCTGCCCCCTATTGGCCACTGAGGCACAGTCAGCTCTGCCACGGGTCCCACATGTCAGCTGGTCCCCGTAGGCGTAGGGTAGGTGTTTTTGGGTGCGCGTAGCCTTTTGAAAATCCGCAGCAGAGGTGAATTAAGGTTAGGGTTTTGCGAAAAATTGAAACAGCGATAAATTTTGATCCGTAGCTCTGATTTCGACAAATTTTATATATTCGGAAACCTTGCAAAATTTCCTACGATTTGGTTCAAATAGAATTTCTATATTTGCCACTGAACTTCAAGTCAATTTGAATGTGAAATAGTTAAGCCCTTTTTAAATGCCGTACTTCGGTAAACCCTAACTTAGCGATTGTAGCTCCAAATTGAGTGTTTCCAGTGGCGTTGAAACTCATATTCTAGAGCACTCCCATAATACCAAAGATTTGTAGAACCTAACCATTCATCATAAATGACAATCTTCAACCCTAACTCGAAACTGGGCTTAATCTCTCATGCATGCATGGTTAGGGCAACAACTCGATTTCGACATTTAAAAACCCTTGTTGCAGTAGGATTCTAACATGCCTAAGTCACCTTAGAATTTCATACCAAGAATACCTCAACATGCATTCATGCCGAATCTCATTGTGTTCTTTTATCGTTTGTTTCCGGTGCTCCGTATCATTGCAATAGAGCTCGAAGAAGGAGACCACCAGACTCACGAATCAGCGCAAGATCAGGAACCCTGCGACCAAGGCAAGTAGAGCTTGTTGCATACCTCTACTGTTATTTATATTCCTTCACGTAAATGTGTTTGAGTGGGAACGTTTATTTGAATTGTTGTGTGGGATGGGCAAGACTAGCATGTTAGGATGTGTTACCTTTTATGTTTCAGCACTGGCAGAGATTTAACTTGATGGCCTAATAACTTAAACTCTCTAAAGTGAGATGTGAGAGCCGAGGGTGTGCACGATGAATACGGTTGGTCTTAATTGAAGTGAAAGAGGCGACCCCCGGAGCAAGTAGAGTTTTGTCGTCACACCAACCTGAGGTTACTTCATCGTGTTACTTCACTTATCACCGCGTGGACATTACCGTGAATCACCGTTATGGGTTTACCTGATGGCAAGTCTCGGTCACTTGGAGATTAGCTACCTCCGAGTAAAGAGCACTCGATATCCCCATGGTGGTTGCATTGCCGTTGACGGTCCGAGAGAAATGATTGAAACTATTGTTGATGGGTACCTGATTGAATTGGGGTGTGAGCTGCCCCTAAAGGAAATGGGTATGATAGTTGTCGAGCTATCGTGATGGTATGGGGTGCATGTGAAATCTGAACTGTACTCTCTTTTGTACCGGGAATGCTCCATGTTTAATTGCTGCTGTACTAGTATGTGTAGGTCATCTAATCAAGCCCGAATAAGCCTTGCGAGTACATTTGTACTCACCTAGGATATTCCTAGATCATTGCAGGTGAGCCAGTGGTCGAGGATTACTTCGAGGATGCCTAAATTCTTGGTTTTCTTGGTTGGCTATCGACTCGTGGGATTTTGTTGGCTTTTGGTCAGCGGTCGATGCGCCGCTGTGGGACTCACTTAACTTTCTTCCGCTGTTGTTTAAATACTTCACATTTGGATATGTTTTCGGTTATCACCGAATGATGTAAACTGACTAGTTCACAACGTGGATAGCTAGTAGTATTATCGTATCGTAGTGGTTCGTGTGATGATATGCTTGCTGTCCAACATATGCCCCCACCTCCCGTCTGTCATGCATGTATGTTGAAATGGGGAGTGTGGTTGGGTGCATATGGAGGAACTTGTTGTTTTATTTCGAATCAAGTGAAATGCAAAGTGAGTGCACGGTCCATTGTTAAAGTGAGTCATACGTATTGTGGCGTATGTTTTTGGAATCGTGATCCCTCAATCAGGCCGTGGTGAGTCATACGCATCGTGTCGTATGCATGTCGCACGGGGCGAGGGTGGGCCATAGTCCGTCGCAGGTAGCGGCTATGGTCACCGTCTTCACTTGTTGTGAATTCCTTGATTCGGATTAAAATACCGGGTCCCTCACACGTCGTTGCACGGTTGCTCGTCGCGTTGACGAGCAAGCCTGGTCTGCTGCTCAACCAGCTCCTCCTCCTTGGCGAGGAGGCGGAGCCGAGTGGCCTGAAGCTCAGTAGGCGTTTGCTCCATGATGGGGACTAATCGGTCGCCACCGTTGTCCAGCGAGTCGGGGTTGGCCATGAAGACCTCCCGGGATGGGTGGTGAGTACCCGAGCTCTCGTAATCGTCCGAGTCATACTCGAGGACGGGAAGGAGAGAATCAATAGCACCAACCAGTCGGGATCTTTGTTCGACGGGTGAAAACCCGTGCACGAATAGCAGATCCGATTTCGACGTAGCCTCGTCCCTTGGGAGACGAGCCGAAGGTGCAGACTCAGGGATGAGTTCGAGCAAAGAAGTTGATGGAGCCTCTGCTGATTGACAGGTTGCCGAGTAGTAGAGGTGAAGCTTGTCGATCTTGTCAGTGATGAAAACCAGTTTTCCGAATTGGAAAAGCTGTCCAGAATCCGGAATGACGTCTAGGGAGGCGAATCTCATGACGCTTCCTGGGATGAAAACACCGTTGTTGTTGACGGAACCCATCTGGACTCGTGTAGATGGATCTATGCGCACAGCCCCTATCTAGCGCGCCAACTGTCAGAGTATTATTCCGGCAATACTGAATATGGGGCGATGTGAGCACAGCGGATCCAGATGGATGCACACGGGAGACAATGTTTAGACAAGTTCAGGCCCTCGAGGAGAGGTAATACCCTTCGTCCTGTGTTTGGTGGCTGGTATTGCTTGAATCCCGAGTGCCACAAACCCTCAAGAATAGATCTCAAGGTTGCTTGGGCTATGAGTGAATGCGTAAGCGCGAGAATAAGAAAAGCATCCCGATCGGTGGATCCCTACCAGGTCTTATATAGGCTACCGGGGTAGGGTTACAAGAGTCCGGATTGGTTTACAGAGGTGTTTCCTAATTGGTTACAACAAAATCCGGGATTGCCAGATATATGTTTATCTCTGTCTTGTACTCCAAGTCGATGAGGCGCCCCCGTGTAGAAGTCGGACTCCGAGTAGTCGGCCTGGCCCACCCTATGGTCAGAGGGCCGGATTCGTCCTCCTTGATGATACCCAGGTGCCATGTCATCATCAAGAAGTATAACTTCCACTGACAGGAGGTTACTGACGGGCTCGGAACCCGTGAGCGATTGCCGTTTTGCGCCCATCAGTGATGGTGTTTCCTGAGGTAGTGGCAACAGCTCCAAGCGCTGGTATATCCTATTCCTGGCGGAGTGTTTTGAAAGGTTTTGAGCTTGTCAAACAAGGTCTTATTTGGAGAGTTGGGAATGGGTCAAGTATTCGTATTTGGGAGGATCATTGGATACCGCGTGGTTTCACAAGACGCCCTTCGTCCCACTGTGTTCAACATCAAGCTGAAAGAGTCTGTGATCTTTTCAATCCAATTAGTGGGGATTGGAACAGGGAGCTCCTTAATCAAATTTTTTCCCCAGACGATATCAAGGTGATCTTAAGCATCCCATTTCATATTGATACAGAAGATCGCATTGCCTGGCATCCAAACCCAAAAGGTTGGTCTCTGTTAAATTAGCATACAATCTCTGCCTCTATTTGGTATCTGTTGAAGCGTGACAACCTGTGACAAGCAACACTGTACCAAATCCGACAATATCTCCAAATGGAGTGTGGAAGAAAATCTAGAACCTCCGTTTGCCTCGGAAAATATGTATGTTTCTTTGGAGATTTGCACATAATAGCCTTCCTCTGAGAATGAGCCTTCATCAGCGTAACATTACTTTGGACACTATTTGTCCGTTATGCCGAAGACTGGATGAAGACGGAGGCCATCTATTCCTTAAATGCAAGTTTGCTAAGAATTGTTGGAGAGCGGCAAATTTGGAACCATTGCGAATTCAGCTCTTGAGTAGTTGCAATGCTCTAGAGGTCATGTCTGTCTTGCTGTCCCAAATGATTGAATCTCTGAATTTTGCTGCTGTTTTGCTCTGGAACATTTGGGCTGTTCGAAATGCTGTCATTGCAGAAGATCACCCTATTTCTGTTAGTAAGCTTGTGTCCAAGTGTCAGAGGCAGGTTCTGGACTTTGCTGCAGTGGTGCATAACAATCCTTCCACCCAGAGTCCTGGTATACTCCGCCGGATTACTCCTCCCCCACTTTTCCTGAAGATGAATGTTGATGGAGCCTTCTCTGTAGAGTCTGGTGAAGGTGGTTGGGGTTTTTGTATAAGAAATGCTGATGGCTTGATCCAGGCAGCAGGTATGGGCCGGTTGCAACATCTTGTTAATGCTTTGCATGCTGAATCCATTGCTTGCCTGTGTGCCCTCCGGTTTGCTTCTGGATCTGGTTTGGATAATCTGATCCTAGAGACGGATGCTCTGAATTTAAACCAAGCTCTGCAATCTCCTGGTCATGATCTAAGCCTTCTGGGTGGTCTTTTTCAGCAGGCTAGAAGCCTTCTTAATACTTTCACTAATTGCAAATCAGTGTATTGTAATCGCGTCTGTAATAAAGTCGCTCACAAGCTAGCTAGAATGGGCGCAGGTCTTGCACCTGGGTCTAATCTTGTTTGGCATTCAGTTGTACCAAACTTTGTAACCTCGTTAGCAGCCAGCGATTTAGCTGAGCTTGCATCTCAGTAATGCATTCCCCTTCTAAAAAAAACACTTTCCACTGATCCACTGAAGCTCTTGGCGATCGATCATCTTTTGCTACACATGCCAGTCCATGATCAATTTTCCTGCAGTCTTATGGAATTGTTCCCTGAATCTTTTTCCAGGAGAAACAACTGGCCTGAATCATTCAGCAGCCTCTTTTTCGCCCGAAACTACGTGCTATTAGATGAAATTAATATATCTAATCTAGAAAGAAAAGAAGGGAACAAGTTCTTTCACGAAACAGGGCGAGAAAAGGCGAGAAATCCTACATGGTTAGATTGATCAACACATGGGCAAAGAGAAGATGTGACCGTGATGTGAGCTGAGTATTTGACCATCCATCACTACCATATACTAAGTTGATAGCTCTCTGCAAGAATAAAAAGACATTGGAAAAGCCGAGTGCCGTGATGATTTTCGGCAGGGGGTATATATTTCAAGGTTAGAAACTATTTTTCCGTAGCTCATTTTCCGCGCGTTAACTTCCTTTTCGTTCGGCTAGCTGGCTGGTCACCTACCCAAGAATCTCCTTTAAAATCTCTTCCAGTTGTTGCAGAGATACTTCCTGCCACTACCAGAATTGGCTCGTATGCCGAGTGCCACAAACACTCAGCGAAGGCCGAAAAACACTTGGCAAAGGCTTCACCGAGTGTTACACTCGGCATAAACCCTGCCGGCAAAGCGCTCTTTGCCGAGTGCTTTTCGTCACGCACTCGGCAAAGGCCTTTGCCGAGTGTCAAAAGGCTGGTACTCGGCAATTTAGCAGAATTAAAAAAAGACGCCGCCTGGCGCCGGCGCCAGCGCGGTTGGGCCGTGGTCGCGGCAGCCTCGCACGGCGTCGAAACGTCTGCGGGGGGGGGAGGGGTCACCGAGAGGAGGTGCGTGGTGTGGTTGTGGGCTGGAGCTCACCGTCCGTGGCTCTGGTCTGCGCCGTCGGGGACGACGGTGCGGTGGCGGAGGCGATGACGGGGCGGTGGAGCACCGCGGACGCCTTGGCCGTGGGTCGCGACGTCGGGAACAGGGAGCACCGCGGACGGCAAGACGTGGCCGTGGGAGCTCGACGGGACGACGAGCTCGTTGGAGCCCGGATCTGGCCATGGTCGGGGAGGAGGAGCTCGTTGGGGAGGACGCGGAGGAGGTCCAGCGCTCGGGTCCACGGGCGGCCGGCGACGTGGAGGCGGGGACGGCGGAGGCGCGGCTCCCCGGACGGCGTTGGTCCCTGCCGAGGAGGAGGCGGCGACTGGACAGCGTTGGCCCGCGGCGACGAAGTGCGAGGAGAGGCGAGGAGGCGGCGGTCGCTGGAGGCGGCGATGTGCGAGGAGGCGAGGAGGAGGTGGCGAGGACGCTGGGGATAAGGGGATGAGAAGGGAAGAGAGAGAGGGAGGGTTCCCTGCCGTTGGATATGAGACAATCGAATGGCTACGAGGCGTGATTCGTGGGAGTCTAGCGCTGACCAATCAGAACGCAGGAACAGCTTTGCCAAGTGTTGCACTCGGCAAACACTCAAGACTTTGCCGAGTGTGTAACACTTGGCAAACTCTGTTTATATGACTTGTAAAAAAATAATACTTGTATACCCAATACTTTTGCGAAATATTCTCAAATTTTTACCACAGCCTCTAGGGGTCATATCATAACACCATGCCAAGTTTCGTGTTTTTCTGGCTTCGTTTGAATTTTTTAGAATTAAATAACCACTAAGCTCCACGTTGGTGCCCAAGCACAGGCCTTTTCTTTTGTGGTATAAGGGCTAAACATAGACTAAAGACCACCAATAAGATTTTTCAACCCACTTCTGGCTATAATTTCATGTATCTGCAGTTCAAATTTGAATTATATCCATTAAATGCCTAAAAATGCACTTAATGGCTTAAATATAGCAAATGGACCCAAAAAATGCCAAATTTTGAAATGATACATGTAATGGTGTATGTTGAGTGTGAAAAAATTTTCAAGGCCAACGGATGAAGCAGGGGTCGCTTCGCATGCAAACCTGATCCGTTCCTTCTCGAAACCTAGTTTCTTCCTCGGGGATTATCCGGTTTCTAAGCAGTCTACGTGACAACTTTTGTGAAACCTTCTCAAATTTTTACCACAGCCTCTAAGTGCTATATCATGACACCATGCTAAGTTTCATGTTTTTCTGACTTCGTTTGCATTTTTTAGAATTAAAAAACCAACAAGCGCCATGTTGGTGGCCGAGTCTTGGCACCCTGGTGTTTGGCACTCCTCTTCTTTTGTTGTATAAGGCCTGAACATATACTAAAGACCACAAATATGATTTTTAAACCCAATTCTTGTGATTATTTCATGCACCTGCAGTTCAAATTTGAATTATATCCATTAAATGCCTAAAAATGCACTTAATGGCCAGAATGTAGCGAACGAACCCGGAAAAATGCCAAATTTTGACATGTTACATGTAATGGTGTATGTGGAGTGCATAAAAAGTTTCAAGACCAACAGACGAAGCAACCCGACACTTCGCATGCAAACCTGTTGGGTACACTTCACATATAGCAAAAGCAAAGCAAAGAGAAAAAAGAGGAGAAAGAAAAGAAAAGAAATAAAGAAAAGAAAAGAGAAGAAAGCAAGGCAAAGAAAAGAAAGAAAATAAAGAAAAGAAAAAAAATGTTTGCCGAGTGCTGCCTGTCGGGTACTCGGCAAATAGTTATGTTTGCCGAGTGTCATACTTTTGCCGAGTGTTTTCTTCGACGCACTCGGCAAAGGACGTGTTTGCCGAGTGCCCGTGAAAAGACACTCGATAAAACCAAAGACACTCGGCATACAATCTTTTTCCGGTAGTGTGCCCACTGCCACCTCTAGTTTGGTTTACATTGGCATTTGGAACATTTGTCCGCTTACAATGCACATTTGCACTCCTAAGATAGGAGTGTTCATTTTTTTCTATTTCCGTGCACTTGTCACTTGGAAGCGAAGCTGCATGCATCTTATCTCTAACCTATGTGCTAATACGTTACGGCGTTGTAGGCCGTCATAGGCTAGTTGCTGCTTTCTACAATACCGTATGTTCCATCTAACACACGAAATAAAAAACCATACGAAAGAGACAATATACCCTGTGTCATGACACAACACTCCGGAGATTCGTGACTGACGGAAATGCTTCCGTGTGTTGCGTACATGGCACCTAGAGAAGTTAACGGTGTTCTGTCCCTGTCACTGCGGTGTGCCTGTTGCCGCGGTGTACCCGTCATCACCTCCTTCCCACGCCGTCTCGTCGTAGCCTTCTCCACCATACTATCCAGCCATCAGATCCTCCATAGCTCGGTCGTCCTCACACCGTCCCCATCGTTGTATCCTCCTCATGCCGTCCTCATCGCCGTGTCCTCCTCACGCTGCCCCATCGCCACCTCGTCCCCACTGTCCCCAGCGCGGTCTCCTCCCCCATGCCATCCACTCGCCACATCCACACCTCCGCTGTCCAACTTCCAGATGCCGCCTCCTCCCCAATCCACGAGGGCGGCCTCATCCCCTTACGCCCTGGTGAGTTTTCTGACCTGCAATTTTAGTGATATGATGTATGTGATGTATTGGCGCTCCATGGTTGTCGTAGTGATTTTTGCCTGCAAGTCTTGATTCTAGTGCAGAGATGTTGTAGCCGTAATTCTGTTGGTGGCCGGCCTTCGGCTTTGCTCTTTTTCCTCTTGCGAATATTAGCTTCTCCATTCCTTAATATTTTGTTTACAACGACTCCTTAGGACTGCAACATTGATCATATGGACAAGTGTTCATATACTAGGGACTTATGGACAAGTGTTCATATACAACTTATGGACATAGGTTCAAAGCCTACACTTAATCAATTTGATTCTGCAAGGGTATTAAAAATATTCTAAGCCCCCTAAAAATCAGGTTTGTAAATCAGTATCAGAACTTTTACTTCAGTTCAGTCTAGATAAGCTATTCTACAGATGCAATAATGAACAGAATAGTGAGCAAAATTAAGTTAGTCATTTTTGAAGTTTTTTAAAACAGGCCTCTTTTGAGAAATGAATGTGTAGAATAGAAGTCTAGCAAAGATAAACAGACTAAAAAGTCAAATGACTTATTTCTCCCCTTTACTGATGCATAGATGAACCAGTACTACTAATTTAGGAAATTAATAAAAAATTAATCGTCAACCCGTGCGAATGCACGGACCACTACTACAGAATTCATTTAACGGGACGTCCCTGTACAGACGGTTTTTTGAAGCCGTCTGTACAAATAGTATCACAGATGGTTCTAAACGAAAACCGTCTGAGAAAATGAGTACAAACGGTTCCCAACAAGCGGGACGCTACAGTACAGACATTGGAACCGTCTGTACAAATAGCACAGACGGGTCCAAACTAGAACCGTCTGTACAAATCAAACAATACAGACGGTTCTAAGTTTGGAACCGTCTGTACAAATCTGTAAACAATACAGACGGTTCTAAACTGGAACCGTCTGTACAAATCGAACAGTACAGATGATTCTAAGTTTGGAACAGTCTGTACAAATCTGTAAACAGTATAGACGGTTCTAAACTTGGAACCGTCTGTACAAATCGAACAATACAGACGGTTCCAAACTAGAACCGTCTGTACAAATAGATGAAGCAAGGCTAGTTGATCTCTCCTGCCGCGGCAGCAAAAACTGCAGATTTTCTTACCGCGGTAGGAAAGTGGCAGCGTCGGGGAGGAAGTTTGACAGCTCCGATTGTCAAACGGTTTTCACAACTGTGAGCGGGAGGCCAAACTCTACGTCTCCAAAAATTTTGAGCCAATTCTGAGAAAGTCGACGAAACGACTAGTGGAAATCCCAGCCCGAAATCGAAGATTTTGAAAACGGCGCCCGGACGAAACTGCTCGGCAGAAGCTAGGATCAAGGTGGAAAGCAAGTCCTCGACTCAAGCTAACTAGAGAAACAAGAATCACCCAATTCGGAGTCCGAGTGAAGGAGATATGCCCTCCGCAAGATCAAAAAAAGTAACGGAAAAACTTCCGGAGCCAAAAAGTCCTACTTAGAAGCCAAATTTTGAGGGTCAAGATGCGTACAGGTGTATACACGTGTAAAATTTTCAGATGTGCCTCGTCATTAGCTTCGATTTGAGTGGTCGTGGACCCAAAACGGACTCCGTATGAGAAAGTTATGGCTGTTTTACTAAAACTTCTCAAACTAGAGTTGAATTTCGACTCAAACTAGCACTCGGAGCTACAGCACAGACGGCTCTAATTTGAAACTGTCTGTACAAATAGCACAGACGGGTCCAAATTGGAGCCGTCCGTATAAATCGAACAGTACAGACGGTTCTCAGTTCGGAACCGTCTGTGCTATTTGTACAAACGGTTCCAAATTTAAAACCGTCTGTACTAGAAGCGTCCCGCTTAGTCGTAGGCATGAGTTAAGAAGAAAGCCGTCCCATATGTATCGCATACTCAGACTAGATCAGCTGGCAACTCCCCTTGCTGGACAACACGAGGTTGCGGGATCGAAACCCGCTGGAAGCATATTGTGCGATTTAATTCAAGCGGTTGGATGGGACTGCGCGGACGGCGGGATGAGACGCGGCTGAAGGATTGGGCACATGGCGTGAGGGGTTATATTTTTATTTTTATAACACGACATCACAGACGGGTGCTAAGACGGTTCCAAACTAGGACCGTCTGTACTACTCGATTTGTACAGACGGTTCTAGTTTGGAACCGTCTGCACTAATCGATTTGTACAGACGGACCTGATTTGTACAGACTGTTTTGTACAGATGGTTCGGAAAACCGTCCCGCACGGGAGTTCCGAACCGTCTGTATAAATCATCTCTAGTAGTGGACGCTGGTACGTTTATTACTTTTGAAAATCAGTTATGTTTATATGTACTATTTGAGATGCAGGAATATCACATGAATAGTTTATTGAATATGGCCATTTCCCACGTTCAAAAGAAAACACAAGAGAAAGCACAGGAACATGATCGATTGCATAAATATTTAAGAAATTACTTGGATTTGTTACAGTAAACTAAGCTGATTGTGATATTTTTACATACATATGAGTACGTTTCAAGATTATATACTGACCCATTGCACTCTAAGAGTCCGTGTAGAACTAACGCAAAGATGACATAAATTTAGCAAAATTTCAAGAGAAAATGGTTCTATTCTCGCTAAGAAAATTATTAGTAATCTACTTCACTTGAGAAGTTCAAAGACAAACAGTATACCATAGGAGAGCCAAACTCGGATACTCCCTTCATTCCTGAGTATTAGGGTACCTTCAAAGACGTGACGTTAGCTGACTCTTCGTCCTACGATGTAAGACAATTATTGATGCAAAGGAGAGAGAATGAAATTGACTTTTCGTGAAGAATCAAGCCTTACAAAGAATAAAAACTCTAGAGTCAATCTTATTATCATTGTATGTTGTTATATTTAGTGCTAGCTCTTCATGCAGAGCTAGCTTAAGAGCCAGACCATTATATGAATTATTCTTAATATGTATTCTAGATGACATAGAGGGCTCAAAGAGTAGACGACCGACTCTACCTTTATATACGCCATGAATGCTGTACTATGCCGTACGAACCACATTATGGAGTTAGGAGCCTCGGAGGTACGTACGCGCAAGATATGAGGGAAGAGCAGAGGATATATAGATGGGGATGGTGGCAAGTAGAAAAAAAGCCAGGGGAGATAGATGATTGATGAGAAAAATTAATATCTAAATTACGTGAGATCTTCCTTTTTCTTAAATGGATTGGTTGGATTTTGATTTCCTTGCAACATGCGTTTTCAAACGTGTACATTAATTTCTATAACATTCGTGTAGATTATACATCAAAGAAATCTGATCTTTAGTTTTAATCCAAGCCGTTAAAACTTGGTCCCACTAGACGGCTAGTATCTTTTTTCTTTTTCTTCGATTAACATGAGAATTTCTAGGGAGTTTGTAATTATTATGTAGATAGATAGATAATAGATAGATAGATGGGGCCCTCAAAATTTGGGAGCACTGTTCAGTAGCTCATATTGCCCCTGTGTGCCATTTGGGCCTGCATAGGTTAGTTGGTTAGAGAAGCTTCGCATGCTGCTTGTATTAGTAGTATATTCCCTCTACAAAGATAGTGCTATTTTAAATGATGGAATTCACATTTTTCATAAAAGATTATGCTTAGTGCTCATTTTATTCCTATAAAAAAAACTTTCCTAGATCGAAAGTTATCCAAATGCGTAGCGAATGATGGCGGAGATGTGGTGCAATGAAGAATGGAAAGAACAGTACTCTTGCGCTGGCAAGGAGAGAAAAGAGCTGATGGAACAGTGAGGTCACTGACAAGGGAGTGCTTCATTGGCTCGTTACCAAAGGAAAATGGTACGTTGCTATTTGAGTAAACCATCTTTGTTACACAAACCGGGTAGGAAACCTTAATATTTTTTGGCTAAAGCAACTATGATTCAGGTTCAGTTCTTGACTAAGAATATACTCCAGGTTCACAACTTAAGCAGTCATATATATATGTGTTTCTTCGGTGAAAGAACGAGAACATATAGTTGGTAAATAGTGTTTCCTTGGTCCGTAGATAGTAACATACAGATTACAAATAGATAAGTCACCTTGCATGTATTCTAACATTCTAGTCTGAGCATTACAGGACAAGAAAGAGAAAAATCAAGTTTCTCAAATTGAAGCCTACGTAGCAGCGAGGAGAGACAACCAGGAGGGGACCTACTGTAACCAGAGAGCTGCTGATAGAATTGTAAGTTCTTAAAATTAGTTCTTCACTGAAAGACAAAAAGTCAAACTTCACATAAAAGGAAATCAAAATTGAATAAAAAGACGAGTATACTATTCATTGGAGTTATCCTTTTTGTTTCCTTGACGTACATTTCAGTTTTAGTTGAGTTTTTGTTGGATGTTGAATTATATATCATACTCTATCTAACCATATTTTTCTCAAAATTATTCATGATCAGGCCATCAGTTGGGACAATATATAGATTGTGATGATGATCATATCACTGGCCTAATATGCTACATTTTGTTTTAGTTTTCTTTTCAACTTCTGTAGTTGCTTTGACAATGTTATTAGATGACAAGATGGTAGCACCATAGTTCCTCGCTATGAACAAACTCTTCTCATTTAAATTGTATTGTTCCATCCTAGAATGATTGTGTACATATTTTCCTTTGAGAGACTAAAACAAAAGAAAAATCATGTAGGTTATTCAGCAACAACTACACTTGAACCTACCGCCACGCTCACAGCCGCGACGAGCTCCATCTCAACTAGTAAGTACTTGTACTCTTTGATAATGTTTTGAGAGAGAATGTCCTCAATTTAGCAATGCAGCAGTTCTATGTTTTTTGAATCTGAAATGGTAAAAGGGATACCACTAACTAGTGGACAAATCCTTCTTGATATTTTGAGGAGTAGAAGAATTCTAAAGTCACTTCTAAACTCAAAAGAAAGAAGAAAAAATGGTTTCATGTTTGGTTCTTATGTTTCATTGTCTTATTGTAGTTCACCTCTGAATCATCGGTTGTCTGCAACGCTGACAATGTCCCTTATGGACAGAGTACCACCCCTAACAAAGCTGTGGTCACCGAGGCGGTGCAAGCTTCACTTTAGATCATGATTGGTCTGTTTTGTATCTAGAAATGATGGAGAACTTATTTAAACTTGATGTTGGTTTAATTTAGTATCATTTAAAAATGTTGGAACCAAAATCAGACTATGTACGTAGTTGAATGCTTATTTGGGTCTAGTGAACTTAATGTTTGTGATTTGGAACCGAATTTGGGAATTTCTCAAAAATATCATATTGTGTATGTTGATTGGATCACCTTTTGTTCATGGAATTAGATGTGTTGTTCATGCAATTGGATGTATTGTGCTCACCATATGTACTAGTCAATACATGAACAACATATCTTCTGTTTTCCCGTGTATATATTTTTTCTGAGTGTTTCAATCAAACGATCGACGGGAAATTGTGCCGGGTGTCACTAGGGAGCATGAATTTTTATGTGGTATAGTTTCCTGTGTGTCACTAGGAAGCGTGAATTTTCTATGTGTTGTGTAGGAAACACATGAGAGATCCTACATGACCCCGACCAAATACTGCCATATGAAAAATCCTGTGTGCAACTACACGGGAAAGAGGTTCTCGTGTGTTTTGAGCACTAGGAAAACATACAGATCGTAGTAGTGTTTGTGAGGTCGGCTTATTGTGCAGTGAAATGTTCCCATGCGTCTGTAGTATTGCATTGCATGTGCACGAGATCTTCGTATTGGTCCTTATTCATTACAAGGTGACAACTACTGCTCTCATTTAAATTTTAGTGAAACATGAGAAGGGGTAAACATAAGAAAAACGAATTAACCATCCTAAATCACAATTTTAATAAATGAGCAGTGACACCAATAATAGTCCTAATGGGTAACAATAACTAATGGACAAAATGCATTATGGCTGTCATAAGTCATGGCATAAGATAATTAAGTTATTTCAGTAGAGAAGAAACATCATAGCTCAACAATTATGTCTCCTTTAATTCATGTCATTAAGGAGGACAAAGGCACAATTCAAACTCTACTATAAACTAAAAATAAGATTCATGATAAGAGACATGCAAAATATGTATGCACATCAAGAACAACACCACCTATTAATCAAGCAAACTAAGCAAGTCTTCATAGATAGATAACTTCAATGTTCTATTTATTCAGAAATAAAAAAAAACTAAGGGTGTTGGTTAAGCCAATCTACGCCGAGAAATTTCAAGTTCTATACTAGAGCAAGGGCATAGAGAAATTAATAATCAACATGATAAAATTACAAGGACCAAGAAAACTTAGCCAATCGGGAGAAGGTGAAACAATGCCTCCGCAAGCTATGTTTATATAGTAATCAACATGATAAAATTACAGAGAGGTTAATGCAACAATAATAATGCACTTATAAGTGATAGAACTTGATAACATTTATTCAAAGTTAGAAACTAAGTCTTAGTGTTCGTCCCACGTACCACTAATTATCATCACTTAGAGGAGCTCGACATCGATCTGTACCCACACCCTAACCTAGCCGACCAAAGTACATAGCTAGTGGGTCACTCAAAGAGCTTGGCACCTACAATGAAAAAGGTTGAAGATGTATCCATTTCGTATGCAAATAAATTCATGCATGTTAAAGCAATGCACCAATGAAAGGTGTTAAGTAGAAAGATCACAAGAACCATTCGTCAGGACCCAAAATTTAAATAGACTTAAACTTGATGTGCCACTTGAATACCTCGAGCAACAACCCAACATACCATATGTTACCAAAGATCCTATGCATTGACCATTGGGTAGTCCGACACCAGTCCAACATGCCATATGTGTCAAACACACATGTATCCATCGTTGTTGGTCAAGCCGAGCAAAGATGTACATCAAGGTAAAGTCCAAACAAATTCCAAAGTACCTCAGTAAAGTCTTAGTGTTCTTCCTATGTACCGCTAATTATAATCACTTAAACCCGACACCTATGCCTATACACTAACCTATAGCTAATGGGTCACTGAAAGAGCCTGGCACAAGTATCCTCATCTTGTCTAGCTGGAGATTACAGCTAGTGGGTCACTCAACTAAGGTGATCACAATGAGTGAACCAGAGACTAATACCGACTCTTTACTGTCGCCCCTATACACTTCAAATCATACACGCATGGTATATGGGCTTGCATAAGAACAACTTGATAATCACAACATGAACTCTAAAGAGAGAATTATATAGATAATTTTGTTCACATCTCTTACATGGGCAACATACTTAAGTACATATAGCGAAAGGACCAGAAGGTCATAAGTACCATCTTAGTACATCAAATTCAAAGTAGAAACATAAACAACAAGATACACCCGGTGACCCATGTGATCATCACAAAAGCCGACAAATTCCCACAAACATAAGCCAACAAGGTAACCATTCAAGCATTGCTCTCAAAGTACTCGCTTATGCTATGATCACTTATTCCTATGCATAAAAGAAAACTACCAATGAGTACATATATACTCGCAAGAATTAGTAGTGCTTTTGACATAAAAGTAACATGACATATAACATAAATAAAGTATTATAAATACATGACATGTAACAGGTATCAACATAATTCATGAGAAAGACTTAGATAGCTTCATTCTGACAATAACCATGAGAAACATAAGGAATTAGGTATCATTTCAGATTTAGCCCATATCATCTTTCAACTCAATATTCATAGACCACAATCAAATTAACACTTGAAAGAAGAAATTAATCGGTCATGAAGTACCATTAGAGTCTCAAGGGCTCTCTAAGTGAGGGTTACAAGTCCCCATAGGAGGGGTGAAGACCTGGCATAACCTACATGGTGTGATCTTGAAGGATTTCTAACAGCTGAAAGGTAGAGAAAATATAACAAATCTTGAGTGGCCTCCAAAAGATAAACAACATTAATGGTGCACTAACCCAAAACAACTGCCACCGGCTGTCCTCCTTTCCCTACCAAGTCCCTCTTACTTACTAATCTGAGTGGATAATAGCATTGTCTTAAACTTGCATCATTACTAGATGAATGATTTAAACATAACCTATTTGTGCTAGTTAAAGGAGTAAGAGCATCGAAAACAAGATAATAGAGACATTAAGCATGGAAGGCATAATAAAATTTAGACATGGAATGGCAAAGTCAACAAACTTTGCTTGACACAGGAGGCCTCATGGGCCAGACGTTTTCCTAGACATTTCCAAAACCATTTCGGATTACATTTTTCAGAAACTATCTTGGATGTCTAACATATCCTAGACGGTTGGCTAAACAAACTGTTACCGATGTCTAACATATCTGAGACTGTTGGCTCAAAAAACCGTCACAGATATAAATTTTTACAAGAACTGTCACAGATGTATAACATATCCTAGATGGTTGTCTAAATAAACCATCACGGATGTAAGGTTTATAAAAAAACCGTCACAAATATGTCTCGTTCGTGACAGATTTTCAGAATTGTCACGAATAAGGGGCCTTGTATGTTGGTTTCTGAACTAATGGGTGAACTGCATTAATAAGAAACATATGAAAACTAGGGGGAAAGGATGGATTAAGGGATACAGATTTCGCTGACAACAAAGATAATGCAGAATTAGGAGTTGACTGTGTTGGTGCTTGAATGATTTATTTACTAGAGGAGAGTTCTCTTGGGTATGGCAGATAATTGAAAATGGGAATAATATTACAGCACTTTGAAACATTGTTGCTGGCAATAACAGGTATTAACGTTGTGTATAGATCATTTTTATGCTGCTTTCCAGAAAATATTTAAAACTGATCTTTAATTCAAGTTCTTAACACTTGCTCTGGTTAAATAGTCCGTCATCTGTCCATTGATGACCTAGAAGGGCCTTTAGGGAGGTAGACAATACGCAGACGTCATACAAAAATACTGAACTAGCTGCATCCGTCATCAATATTTGGCAAAGGACATATTGCTGATTTGGGTGGTTCCTCCAAGGCGTAGCAGTGGCAAAGTCTGGAATCATCAAAGGGTGATCAGTTATGGTTGTTCTCCTCTATCTCGTCTTTGTTCCTTTTCATATTCATCAGCGTTTATGAGCTTTTCTACCATCCTTGGAAAGTACCGGTACCTCTTCCCAAAAAAGTGTACCTCCTCAAAATTTGTCCGTTGATCTAAGTATAGGTAGGATCGGTATTTCACCTTGATGGTGTCTTCGTCGAAGAGAGAACTGAGCCGCCCGGTACAGTCTATCAGGCTTAGATCAAACATCATCATCACATCTGTGGCGTTCAACGTCAGAAGCTCTAGGTATACGGACACGTGGTGCTGCCCACCGGCGGCGGCTTCCGAGCCAGACGGGTAGAAGAGGCCTCCCAGCTATGGACGCCGATGTGGAAGGCGCTGGACCTTACGGACCTGCCGACGCCGAGGTCCTTTAGCAGGCTGTACTGGTTGACGTTGAACAGGTGCATGCCCTGCAATGTCTCCGCGATGCATGATGGCATCTTCAGTGTCAATGCCACAGCCGGGCGAAAAGACGAGTTCATCGACGTCTGTGCCAGCACCACCGCTGCTGCTGCCAACTGGGAAGAAGAGGAAGGGATTCTCGATGGTGGTGCTGCCATTGTTGTCCTGCTCGTCGATCCTTAATCGAGGTTTTAGTATCAAGTTCTTAAGAACAGTTTGCATGGCAGGCCATTTGAAGACCCTTAAACGCCCATCCTATATAGTACAGACAGAAATTATTCTCTTTTAGCTTCAGAGAGAAATATTTTGAGCTTCAGAGGGAAATTACTTAACATGCTTAACAATTTAATTAATTATGTCTTCTCTTTATTTCTAATCTTAATGCCATGGTTCAATTAGCCCACCAAATCCAAATGGCTGATGTTTCATCTGGATGGACCTGAGGGAATCTAAAGCAAGGATTTTGCTACCTGTTTAAAAAAAATTCTGGGAGGGTGTCACCGACCCGAAATTGCATATGATTAGGGGAACGACGGGTCGCCAAGGGCCGAAGGACCAGTCGACCTGGTGGCACGGTACCTGCGCCGTACACACCGAGGTGGAGTGATCCGACACCTGCACAACGCGAGCTGGTCGGAAGCGACTAGACTTCCCCGAACCACATACGATTCCTTGATCCGATGAAGGTTTAGAGCCGTTCCCGGATCCTACCATGCAAAGCAAGGTCGGAGGAGCCCGGCGATTCTACCCACACCCTAACCTAGCTCGGAGCTAGTGGGTCACCCGAAGGCCCGGTAGAACACGCCCACACCCTGCCTGGCCGGCACGGCATCTCAGCCAGCGGGTCACTCAACCGATTCCTGCTCGACATAGTAAAAAGGGGAACAACAGTAACCCTTCACGGCGTACCCATACGCTTCATATCATACACGCATTGCATACGGGCAGCCTGAATAACAAGTTGGATATCACAGCAAAGCACTACATTACGATAATAAACTAGTTGTCCGCATCGGACTATAAGATTACATCATTCGGCATAGCCGAAAACATATCCGAGTACGGGAGACTTAATACAACAGCGGAAGCAAATAAAAGTGTCCCACAGTGGCGTTTTGACCGCTAATCAAAATTTACCACCTATCCCAAAAGCCGAATAGCTAACCAAGGAAACCATAAGCTTAAACGTCATCGAAATAGTCTTCGACCACCGGCTCACCTGCAAGCTCTAGGAATAACCTAGGTGAGTACAAAGTACTCGCAAGACTTATCCGTGCTTGATTAAATGTCCTACCCATACTAGTACAGCAACAAATTAAACATGATGCTTCTCTGAGTAACAATATACAAATTCAGAACATAGCCTAAACAAGGGGAAGTAAAGACAATATAATTAATCACGCTAACTCAGAGTATATCATATTGGGAACAAGCCACCAGGAGATCAATTCAACAATTCCAAGTTCATTGGGGCAGCCCATGAGTCCAATCCAAAAGAATCCATTAAACATCATCCAATCCAATTAGGGCAACCCCTAGGTCAAATCCAATCAATCCAGCATTAACACATATTCATTTAATCTCTCGAACAGTTACCGACAACTCAACCACTACAGACATTGTGTGTGCATAACCTTTTGGAGGTAGCGAGCCTCCAAAGGGCATGTAGACTTACCCCCACTATTCTCAGCGTTGGTTCCCGCTAACGGTCCCGTGTGATAAGGGATGGTGACACGCTGAAGATAGGGTTGGTGTGACGACAAATCTCTACTTACTCCTGGGTCGCCATCAAACTACGATGAACACTAACCGTACCCATTGTGCACTCCCTCGGCTCTCCCAACTCACTTAACAATTTAGTTGAAGAGCCATCAGATGTTCTCAACCTAAGACACATCCTACACATACTAGTGTGCTCAACTTCACATGTGACATTCAAGCAACCATTCACACATAAGCACACATAAACAGGGCATACACAAGAGTACGGAAAGTAAGATGCAATAAGCTCTGCTTGCCTTGGTCGTAGAATGCCTGATCTTGCGGGAGGTTGGGAGCCTGGTGGTCTACCTCTTGGGGTCCTGTTGCGAATGATTCGAAGTGCCGGAAAGAAACGGTAAACGAAAACCATAAGACTCAGCATGTATGCATGACGAATGGATAATGCTAGATGTAAGTGTCTACGGTGGTGTGCGAATGTGTATAACTCTAGGTCGACTGACAAGATCCAGGTGTTAGGTTTGATCGACCTGTTGTTATCCTACCATGCATGCATGTCATTTTTACGGCGTAGCAGGTTTTTAGGGTTAACGCCATTAGTGGCGGAAAGGGTGACGAGGTTGAATAGGTTGGTGTTGTGAAAGTAAGGCGGGGCATGAGTCCGAAGCACTTGTAACTCCCTGAGTCGGAGCTACGATCTGTTGGATTCGGGTTTTGTGCCAATATGAGATAATAGGAACTAGCGGTTGTTTTAGTGGGTGATACATGATGAACCTAGGTACTGGTCCTACCAAACGTGCGTGTTAAAGTTCATACGGTATTGGAGTTAGGGTTACATCGTGGAAGCTATCGTGCATGGGTGCCCATTGGGGTAGTGTCGAATTAGGGTTAAAGGTGGTGGTGCCTAATAGGTGATCCCCTTATAAAGGTTGATACCTCCAAAGTATACGAGGGCACAACCCTAACGCCACTGAACTGAATGGAATCGACGTTATCGTCGTTGTATTAGGGTTTATCGAAAATGTGAGGAACCACGATTCGGAGTCTAAGGTGACCTTCAGTGCATGTGCTCAAATTGGATTTTTGATTCAACCAAATCGTAGAGATTTTCATGAGGATTTCAATTATACAAAATTTATCAAAATCTGACGTACGGTTTAAAAGTTATGGACATTTGAAGTTTTGCGGGTTTTAAATTAACTCTAAATAACCTACTGTGCATGGATTCAAAATGATCTTCTCTTTTGGCCAAGTTGTAGGAAATCTCGAGAGGTTTCCGAATATATAAAATTCGTCGCAATCGGAGTTACGGATCAAAAGTTACGCTCGATAGAAAATTCCTCGAAAAACCTAACCCTAACCCTCGAAACCCTAATTGATAGATCTACCTGAAAATTCTCTAACCTCTCTCTGCTGCGGAAAAATAATTCGCTACAGCCACCCGAGAGCAGCAAACGCTAACACACACCGAGGCCACGGCCCACTGGCAGATGGGTCCCACCTGGCAGGGCTGACTGGGCAAGGAATACCCAGTCAGCTGCTGACCGAGCGCGGGGACCCAATCCCGTGGTGCCGCGTGTCCCCCCCCCTCCCCTTCACTCACTCTCTCTCTCTCTCGTGCGGTGGAGATGGCCGGCGCCCTCACCGGAGCATCACCGGGGATGCTCCGGGCGGCAAGGAAGGGGGTTCCGGGCTCGGGGAAACGCCGGGAAGCGGCGTGGGCTCACCGTGGAGAGGATGGACCGGCTTGGGGAGGCAATGGAGGCCCGAGGAAGGCCGGCGACGAGCACCGAGGCGGCGGCGGCGGGGGCTACGTCGGGGAGGGGCTCCGGTGGTCGGATCTGCGAAAGATGAGGAGGGGGAGGTTAGGGAGTGCAAGAAGAAGCTCGGGAGGGAAACAATTAGGGCGGAGGAGCACCGGGGACGCGGCAATCCCTCGTCGGAGCAGCCGCCGGCACTGGAGAAGAAACGGCGAGGGAGGGAGCTCGGCACAGGAATGGTTCGGGAGAGGCTAGGGTTTGGAGGCGCGGGGAGCTCGGCTGTCCGGACCGCGCCTTAAATAGGGCGGCCGGTCGGAGCGAGGCTAGTCGGGACGGGCGGATCCGCCGCCCTCCTTGGCCTACCAGCGGTGGGGACGTGGCGACGGGGCTCTGCCAAGCGGGCCCGTGCAACCGGGAGCGGGAGGGGAAAGCGCAAGTGGCTCGGGGCGCTTTCCAGAGGAGAAGACGGGAAAGGGGGCGAGGGCTTGGCTGAGGGCGCAAACCAACGGAGAAGGCGGAAAGAAAGGGGGAGGAAGGCGGAAAGGGCTGGCGGGCTGGCTAAGCGGGCCGACCGAACGGGGTTTCGGCCCAGAACCTTTTAGGGTTTTAGAATCCTTTTTAATTATTTGAATTCCAGAACAGTTCCTCACGTCATTTTATGTTTCGAAATAGCTCTAAAATTTCTGAAATTTTTACAGGGCACTCAAAAGATTATTTGGGGTCTACTGAAAGGATTTGAACCAGTTTGGGCAAGATTTGACCTATGTTTGCATTCAAATTCAATTTGGGGGCTCAATTTGAGTTTACACTGCAACTAAGCCCTAGGCATACTCAAAAATTCTGAAATTTGGAGGGAATGCTCAAAAGATTATAAGAGCCCTACTGTAGAAGTTTGGAGTGGTTTGGAGTGCGTTTGCCCTAGGTTCCAGTTCAATTTCAATATTTGACCTAATTCGGAGGTTGCGTTGCAACTAGGTCTTGGGGTCCTTCGAGCCTTTCTAATATCTAGGTGGGGCTAGGGTTTGCATGATTGGGGCCAAACAAGATTGTTTTGCAACTTTTCATTCACAGGGACTTGACCTAATCGACATATTACGATTTAGTCCTCCTTCTCCCAATTGCTTCCTAACCCTAAGTTTAAGTGACGATGCAGGAGGGCTCGGGATAAGGAGTCCGAGAAGAAGAGAGGAAAGGTTCGGGTGAGGTGCTTCATCGACGGGGTCACTGATCACTCCACATGCTAACATCAGAGTTGCCATCTGATATTTCAAATAAGTTGATTGGTGTTTGCAATAATTTCCACCGAGGATGAGATATGTACATATTCGATAAAGTTTCATATTGTGGTATTTCAGTTTAATTAAGGGGTGTGTGTGGGTGTTTACATGAAGATGATGTCATGTATGCATGAATGCGAGGAAAACCCTAATTGTCGAATCTGAGTATTACAGAGGGGCCGGTATTTCCGGTATCCGTGGTTACCGAAAAATACCAGCCATTTCCCACCCGAAAGTTTCCAAATTTCAAATAGTGTTTGACAAAATCTATTGGAATTTATCAAATTTGCATGAAATTTGTTCAAATCGGGATTTTTTTCTCCGGTATAAGCCTTTCTCGTCCGGTAAAACCAGTTTCCAGTCGGTTACAGGAAAATCCCGGCCGGTAACCGAAACCTTGATCTAAAGGGGAACAGCAAATGTGGAAGAATATGTGTGGAAATGTTATGCTACTATGACATTACATTCAGAGGATCCTGTTCGGTTGATAAGTAATAGCATCAGCACTATCTTTCATCAATAGGATTGAACTGAACACACACATCAAAATTTTGACACTTGGTGGACTCTTGCAACAACTTGGATCTCTCTCTGCACCTCATTTGGACACCCATAAGTCAGTGAGCAATGCATATGCACAGGATAAGGAGCATGTACATCACTCTAGAGGACGACTACACGGATCTGGTTGAGCTCCTCGGAGGAACTGGACGGGAGCGACTTGATCTACACAAGCCCGAATGACTTCTCTGCCTCCATGGTGACGCCGAGCTCCCTCTACAGCTCTGGTTATGGTTGCCGACAGGAGCAGCTCCACCAGAGGCACTTCGCCAGCGATGGCTGTTGCAATGGCACCCTCGGCGTGTGCACTGGTGGGCCCTCGTGGAAGCTCCCGGCGAGGTTGGTTCTCGAGCTTCTCGTCATGATGGTTAGTTCATTCACACCAAGCTATATCAAGGCATGGGGATTCCACCCACGGAAGCGGCAGATTCGACGGGACAGCAATCAGAATTAGCCAGTGTGCATCAAATTGGGATCGAAACCTTCATGGATTTTAGTGAATTAGTAAGTGGGCAGGGCAGAGAGAGGCGGCCTGCTGCATGTAATCAGAGATGGGGAGAGGCGACCTTGCAAGGAGAATCAGGGAGTGGCCTCCAGCACGCCAGCGCCGCGTGGTGGCGGTGGGCGGCCGCAAGAGGATGCGAGAGAAGCGAACTGTAGTCTGACATGAGCTTTGTCGTGCCCTCGAGCGAGTGTGCCGTGCGGTTAGAGGTGCGAGAGCTCCAGAGGCGAATTCATCATCTTATCCTTATTGACTTGTACCTCCGCTTGTTCGCACGGGACGGGCAGACGGTACCGTAGGTACCATGAGTTTGCAGCCGTCAGATGGACCTATCCTGGACGGTTGAGGTAGTTTTCAAGGACCGTAGAAAAGCTCTTTTTCTTTACTTATAGTTCCAAGACTACAATCGAACGAATCAGTTTTATTTTGTCGTACTATATTCTCTGAAGAGAAATGGTTGGTATGTCAGTTCTTTCGGGTGTATTTCTTGAAGTGGGCGCGTCCGAGCTGAAGGCGACCTTATTCCCGGATGAGGCATAGGCACTGAAAATGGTTCAGGAACTGCAGCAGATAACCTGTGGAACTTCAAGGTCCAAGATTTCTGTAAGCTTTGTTCGGTCGTCAATGGCGCCCAAGGAGCTCCTGAAGTGCTGCACAGGCTGGCCACCCGTTCCATGCCGGCAGATGTCAGATATATATACCTGCTGCTCCAGTGCTCCTGCTCCTGCTTTCATATCGCGTGACATTTGAACCCCCGTGTCTCTGCCTACAGGCACGGTGCTCAATTAGGTCTTATAATCCTGATCTGTTGGGCCGGTGCCCATCAGACACCAAACCTTGCCAGGTCTGGCGGACCCTTAACATTCGGCGCATTGAGCGAGGCGGGCGGCAGCAGCATCAGCTCCAGCAGCTTGGGGGAAGCTTTATTGAAAGTCCTCGTGGCCACGCTGGCGCATCCGTAGCGTGCTGGGGAGCTCGTGAACTGCCGGCTAGCACATGCTTTTTTGCTAATACTTCCTTGTATAGAGATAGCACGTGGGTGTACAGCTACGCAGTTCAAATAGCAGCCCAAGTGGGTACCAATTTGTGTTCCAACGACCAATCTGAGTTCAATCGACCCCAAGTGGATCGTAGTGACTTCTCCGTTAATTGTCAACCTCTTCCATTCTATACATCCTCTTCTTCCTTCTCCGAATAGCATAGCAGAGCAGCACACATGTGTGCATGCATCCATCCAGCGTTCTTCTCCAACTCATTCACACTCTTCTCCATGCCTCCCATCTACATACTGCTCGGGCTTCTCCTCTTTTCCTCCTTGCACACTCCTTCGTGCTCCACTGCAGCTGCAACCGATACTCTGACGGCAGGCCAAGCGCTCGCCGTCGGTGGCAAGCTCGTCTCAAGAAACGGCAAGTTCGCGCTCGGCTTCTTCCAGCCGGAAATAAGCACCATCAGTAAGTCCCACAACGCCATCTCCCCCAGCTGGTACCTTGGCATATGGTTCAATAGGCTCCCAGTTTTTACTACCGTATGGGTTGCTAATAGGGAGGAGCCCATCACCGACCCTAACCTCAACCTAACACAGCTCAAGATCTCAAGAGATGGCAATCTTGTTATCGTAAACCATGCTGGTACTGAATCCGTAGTCTGGTCCACACACATTGTCAATAGGACACAAACCAGCATAAACACCACTAGTGCCCTTCTCTTGAACAGTGGAAACCTTGCCCTCAGAGAGAGCCCATCATCTGACGTACTGTTGTGGCAGAGCTTCGACTACCCAACAGATGTTTTTCTTCCTGGTGCCAAGTTTGGCCGGAAAAAGTTCACCGGTTTGAATACCCGGGCCATCTCAAAGAAGAGCCTCATTGATCCTGGTCTCGGTTCATATAGCATTGAACTAGACACTAGCGGGATCGTCCTCAAGCGCCGCCACCCCTCGGTAGTGTATTGGGCACCCGGAACATCATCATCATTGAAACTTATACCAAAACAACTCAAGTCGATTATATTGTCGAATCCACAGACCAAAGGTTTGATTAACCCAGAATATGTTGATAACAACGAAGAGGAGTACTACATGTACACTTCACCGGATGAATCATCTTCCACATTTGTCTCAATACACATCTCTGGTCAGATCAAGCTGAATATTTGGTCAGAAGCCAAACAGTCTTGGTATACCATATATCCCCAACCTTTCGATCCCTGCACCCCGTTTGCTACCTGCGGACCTTTCACGGTCTGCAACGGCAATGCACCTCGATTCTGTGAATGTATGGAGAGCTTCTCTCAGAAGTCACCGCAGGATTGGGAGTTTGATGATCGAACAGGAGGATGCATCAGAAATACACCGTTACAAAATTGCACTAGTAACAAAAACATGACAAGTTCAACAGACATGTTCCACCCAATTGCTAAAGTTACATTGCCCTACAACCCGCTAAGGATAGACGTTGCTACTACTCAGAGCAAATGCGAAGAAGCTTGTCTCAGTTCCTGCTCCTGCACTGCTTATTCCTATAACAATAGCAGATGCTCTGTCTGGCATGGGGAATTGCTTAGTGTAAATCTGTATGATGGCATGGATAATACTTCTGAAGATGTTCTTTACGTTCGCCTTGCCGCCAAAGATTTGCCAAGTTTGAGAAAAAACAAAAGAAAACCAAACGTTGGATTTGTTACTGCTGCAAGCATTATTAGTTTTGGGTTACTAATGCTCATGCTGTTGTTACTGATTTGGAGGAACAAATTCAAGTGCTGTGGTTCGTCATTATACGACAATCAAGGTAGTTGTGGGATTATAGCCTTTAGATACACTGATTTAGTCCATGCTACTAAAAACTTCTCAGAAAAGCTGGGAGAAGGTGGTTTTGGTTCTGTATACAAGGGAGTTTTAAGTGACTCGACTACTATAGCAGTGAAAAGGCTTGATGGTGCCCGTCAAGGAGAGAAGCAATTCAGGGCCGAGGTGAGCTCAATTGGACTGATCCAACATATCAACCTAGTCAAATTGATCGGTTTCTGCTGCGAAGGTGATAATAGGTTACTTGTGTATGAACACATGTTAAATGGGTCTCTTGATGGTCATCTATTTAAGAGCAATGCTGCTGTCCCAAATTGGAACACCAGATATCAAATAGCCCTAGGAGTTGCTAGAGGATTGTCCTACTTGCATCAAAGTTGTCACGAATGCATCATACACTGTGATATTAAGCCAGAAAACATACTTCTCGATGCATCATTTGTTCCTAAAGTTGCAGACTTTGGGATGGCAGCATTTGTGGGAAGGGATTTTAGCCGAGTTCTGACTACATTCAGAGGAACCGTAGGTTATCTTGCCCCAGAGTGGCTTAGCGGAGTTCCTATTACACCAAAAGTTGATGTTTACGGCTTCGGCATGGTACTGTTGGAAATCATATCAGGAAGCAGGAATTCACTAGAAACATACACTAGCAGCAATGATCATGTTGAATATTTCCCTGTGCAAGCCGTCAGCAAGCTTCACGGGGGAGATGTGCGGAGTTTGGTGGATCCACAATTACATGGTGACTTCAATTTGGAGCAGGCTGAAAGGGTTTGCAAAGTTGCATGTTGGTGTATCCAAGATAATGAGTTTGATCGGCCGACGATGGGTGAAGTGGTCTGGGTTCTCGAGGGTCTACAGGAGATTGATATGCCGCCGATGCCAAGACTACTTGCAGCTATGACGGAACACTCTGATGCAACTTCAATGTAATAATTCATAAATATTTTGTAGTCGATGTTACTAATATTTGTTTCAACAAATTTTAAAGTTGTAATACGGAGCGGAAGGCATAACTCTGATGCAACTTGATTGTAATAACTCATAAATATTTCGCAGTCGATGTTACTAATGTTTGTTTCAGCAAATTCTAAAGTTGTAACGTGGAGCGGAAGGAATAAAGGATTGCAAGCTTGCAATTGATAAATTGTCTCTTATTTACTTTTTTAGTGCCAACTATGGTAAGCAAGCATTGTAGCCAAATATGGCAGAACTAGAAATATGTCTATGTTTTGTTGATGGGGTAGTTGAATTTGTACAGACGGTTCGGAACTCCCGTGCGGGACGGTTTTCCGAACCGTCTGTACGAAACAGTCTGTACAAATCAGATTTGTACAGACAGTTTTTGAACCGTCTGTACAAATCGATTATTACAGACGGTTAACCGTCTGTACAAATCGATTAGTATAGACGGTTCCAAACTAGAACCGTCTATACAAATCGAGTAGTACAGACCGTGATGTCGTGTTATAAAAATAAAAATATAACCCCTCATGCCATGTGCCCAATCCTTCAGCCGCGTCTCATCCCGCCGTCCGCGCAGTCCCATCCAACCGCTTGAATTAAATCGCACAATATGCTTCCAGCGGGTTTTGATCCCGCAACCTCGTGTTGTCCAGCAAGGGGAGTTGCCAGCTGATCTAGTCTAAGTATGCGATACATATGGGACGGCTTTCTTCTTAACTCATGCCTACGACTAAGCGGGACGCTTCTAGTACAGACGGTTCTAAATTTGGAACCGTCTGTACAAATAGCTCAGACGGTTTCAAACTGAGAACCATCTGTACTGTTCGATTTGTATAGACGGCTGCAATTTGGACCCGTCTGTGCTATTTGTACAGACGGTTTCAAATTAGAGCCGTCTATGCTGTAGCTCCAAGTGCTAGTTTGAGTCGAAATTCAACTCTAGTTTGAGAGGTTTTAGTAAAACAGCCATAACTTTCTCATACGGAGTCCGTTTTGGGTCCGCGACCACTCAAATCGAAGCTAACGACGAGGCGCATCCGAAAATTTTACAGGTGTGTACACCTGTACGCATCTTGATCCTCAAAATTCGGCTTCTAAGTAGAAATTTTTGGCTCCGGAAGTTTTTCCGTTACTTTTTTTTGATCTTGCGGAGGGCATATCTCCTTCATCCGGACTCCGAATTGGGTGATTCTTATTTCCCTAGTTAGCTTGAGTCGAGAACTTGCTTTCCACCTTGATCCCAACTTCTACCGAGCAATTTCGTCCGGGTGCCGTTTTCAAAATCTTCGATTTCGGGCCGGGATTTCCACTAGTCATTTCATCGACTTTCTCGAAATTGGCTCAAAATTTCTAGAGACGTAGAGTTTGGCCTCACACTCACAGCCGTGAAAACCGTTTGACAATCGGAGCTGTCAAACTCCCTCCCCGACGCTGCCACTTTCCTGTCGCGGCAAGGAAATCTGCAGTTTTTGCTGCCGCGGCAGCAGAGATCAACTAGCCTTGCTTCATCTATTTGTACAAACGGTTTTTTTTTGAAACCGTCTGTACTGTTCGATTTGTATAGACGGTTCTAATTTTAGAATTATCTGTACTGTTTACAGATTTGTACAGACTGTTCCAAACTTAGAACCGTCTGTACTGTTCGATTTGTACAGACGGTTTCAGTTTAGAACCGTCTGTATTGTTTACAAATTTGTACAGACGGTTCTAAAATTAGAACCGTCTGTACTGTTTGATTTGTATAGACGGTTCCAGTTTGGACCCGTCTGTGCTATTTGTACAGAGGGTTCCAAATTGGAACCGTCTCTACTGTAGCGTCCCGCTTGTTGGGAACCGTTTGTACTCATTTTCTCAGACGGTTTTCATTTAGAACCGTCTGTGATACTGTTTGTACAGACGGTTTTTTGAAAGGGGCGTCCCGTTAAATGAATTCTGTAGTAGTGTGATATATATCCTTAAATCCTTAAATCGAAGGAAGATATTGATATATATGCCACTACTTACTGCATGCTTTGGAGATATGTCACTTCTAAGCCGCTTATTCACTACTACATAAACAACAATATTTGAGGGCATATCTATTACCAACCTAATCCTTTACCATGGAAAACGAACACAAACATGCAGAACTTCGATAAGGTCATCGATTGGACACTAAATAAGAAGCTTTTGTTTAGCTTCCAAGGTCTTTACATCTGAAAGAGCAGAAACGGAGACAACCTTTGCATTGAAAATATAAAAAACGTGCAGTGCACGAAAGGCATACAAAAAGTGCTATTCACTACATGTTGCGAAGTGATCCAAATTCAGGTTACCAGTTGGATATGATGTCGATTCGTACTAGACATTGCATCATGTGGTGTGAAGATTCACGTTGGTACTGGCGTAACCGAGTACTACTCATTATCTTATTCTCTAAGGACTCTTGTTCATAACCCCCTATGTATGTACCCTATAGTGACACCTACAAATAGTATATCATGTGTCCGTGGTTTTTTCTCATAAGAATTTTCCATACAAAGGAATTTATATCTCTTTGTTTTAGATTAATCTCTAATATTACAATAAATGTTATGTAATACCCAAACTTAACGATTAGGGTTCGCCCTGCATTCATGCATACATGTCATCACCCTCGGTGGAAAATTGTTGCAAACACCAATCAACGTATTTGAAATTATAGAATATGTACATATCTCATCCTCGGTGGATATGTTAACAAACACCAATCAACTTATTCAAAGTATCGAACCTCGATAATAACACTCGCAAGTGGTGGGGCCAGTGAACCCCGTCGATGAATCCCTCTACTAACCTTTTCTCCCGTCTTCCCAAGATTGCCTCAAAAGCCACATGAAATAACAACTCAATCGAAACGTCCGAGCTCAAACCCTAAAGTGTTGAAGACTAGGGTTAGGAGAAACGACAAGCAAAGGTGGATAAAAGTTCACCAAATTTTGGAAATAGACTTGAATATGGAAAGATCAGCTCCATGCCAAATTTCAAAAACTTTGGAGCAACCCAAGACCCATTCAAATCAACTCCAAGTTGATTCAAACTTCTACAGTAGCTCACAAATAATGTTTAGAACCTCCTGTGAAAATTTTAGAATTTTTGGATAAAGATTTGCACATAAAATGACATGAGGAATTGATCTGGCATAAAGAAAATAAAAAGGACCAAAAACCCTAAACCGTATTGGGCCGAAACCCGCTCGGCCGGCCCACCGAAGCAGCCTGCTCGACCCTGCCGCCCAAACCCGCCTTCTACTCCCCCCCCTTTCCGCTTTCCCCTTCTCGGTCGCGCCCGCTCCCAAATCCGCCTCCTCCCCTCGCCCGTTTCCCGCTTCCTTCGCGAGGAAACGCCCCCGAGCGCGTGCGCCTTCCCCCGCTCCCCCGCCAGACGCCCGGGCCCGCCTATCAGGGCATCCCCGCAACGTCCCGGCCGCGGGTATGCCGGCGTGGGCGATGCCCCGTCCTGACAGCAGCTGTCCGAGCCCCCGCGCCGCCCCTTAAATGCCCCGCTCCGACCGCCTCCCTTCCTCCCCGCGTCAAACCCTAATCCCCCTCCCTTGCTTCCCATCTCCGGAACCGACGCTGCCGCTTCTTCCTCAGCTCCGGCAACCGCCTCCGACGAGCTCCCGTGGTCGCCTCGGTCCTCCGCCGCCTCCCATTTTCCTCCCTCGAGCTTCCCCATCTTTTTCCCTAACCCCTACCTTCTTCCTTTCCTCAGGGCCGCCTCCGGAAAGCTCCCCGCGCCGCCGCCCGAAGCCCTCCTCCGTCCATCTCACCGACGACCTCGCCCCCGACCTCCTCCGTTCCCTGGTACCACCGAAGCCAACCCGGGGTGAGCTCCGCTAGCCTCCGCCGCCTTTCCCGAGCTCGCCGCCGCCCCTTAAGCCCTCGGCCTCCTCTCCAGCGAGAGCGCCGCCGCCGGCCTCGGCTCCGGTCGGGTCCAGGAGAGAGAGTGAGGTGAGGGAGTGTGAGAGAGAGAGAGATGAGGCCACGTGGCCTCTTTTGATTTGGCCACGGGTGCTCGGGTGGGTCCCGCATGTCAGTGGGGCGGGTTATGAGTTGTAGATCTGGGGAGGTTTGGTTCAGGTGCGCGTAAGAATTGAGGAGGTGATCTGGGTAGGGTTCGGGTGTACCTAGTATTTAGGGTTTCGACTGTTTAGGGCTGATTTTTGTTTAAAATTTCAAACATTCATAACTTTTAAACCGTAAGGCCAAATTTGAAAATTTTTATATATCTGGAAAGCTCATGAGATCCTCTACAATTTGGCTGAATCAAAAATTAATTTTGGGCACATGCACAGTATGATATGTAGGGTTGTTATCTAGCTTCCGTCGCGGATCCGTAAACCCTATCTTCGCGATCGTAGCTCCGATTTCGACAAGCTTTATATTGTTGGAAGGCTTACAAAATTCTCTACGACTTGGCTGGAACCAAATTCTAACACCTATACTCAGATTTGAACATTATAAAGGGATAGCTATTTAACCCCTCTCGCGTATGTGAATCTTCGGAAATTCATATTATGCGATTCATAGTCTCGATGCATATGATTCCAAATGTCCTAGGCTTACACTACTACAAATTGACCTTCTCCTGAACCCCCTCCACTGACGGGCACAAAAAGGTCCATCGCTGGAGGGGAACACCGCCGACGGACACCAAACAGCCCGTCAGCGGAGAAGGAAGCAAAGATGAACGTGAGGAGCACCACTGACGGGCTCCAAATCCACCCGTCAGTGGAGATGAACGTGAGGTGGCATAGATGACGCGTGAACTCCACTGACGAGCTCAATTTAAGAGCCCGTCAGTGGAGATGACATATCCACTGACGGGCGCAGACGTGGCCCGTCAGTGTAAAGGGGAACATATGACGTTGCATTTTACTGACGGGCCCTGGGAACCGGCCCGTCAGTAGAGACGTTGTCTTCACTGACGGTTTAGATACGCGTCCGTCAGTGGAGATTAGTGCATGGTTGGCTAAAGATTCACTGACGGTTCCCTTTTACGCGACCGTCAGTGGTGATCTCGCCTATATAACCAGAGCGGGCCCTCGCTGCTGGCCAGTGCTCGCGCGCCCACTGGCCAGCAGCGAGTGCCGCCGTCGCCCCAGCTACTGCCGCCGTCGCTGCCGCCCCCTCCCCCCCCAACCCCCCCCCAACCCACCAACACTTCTCCCCTCTCCCCAACCCTCCTCCCCAAGCTCTAGAGAGACTAGATCTAGATCTAGATCTTCTCTTTTCCTCCTCCTCTCACTCTCTCCCTCCTCCTCTCACTCTCCCTCTCTCCCTCCTCCTCATCTCTCACTCCTCCTCTCACTCTCACTCTCTCCATACATCTCTCCCTCCTCCTCTCACTCTCTCCATACATCTCTCCCTCCTCCTCTCACTCTCACTCTCTCCATACATCTCTCATTTCTAGCTCTCTCTCATCTCTCTCCTCCTCTCACTCTCACTCTCTCCATACATCTCTCATTTCTCACCGAAAAGATCACTAGCGCTCGGTAATAATGCTCGCTAGTGTTCTTTTCATTTTGTATATGTATTTGATGTGATTTTCGGTTATCGAACTGATTAAATTTGTGTCGTAGGTGTTGATCGATGGATCGCAGTTGGATGTACGACAACCGAGCGACAGAGAGTTGGGCTATGGCTTTGAATGAGTTTCTTGATGTCGCCGAACGAGATATGAGGAGAAAAGGTGGCACGAAGATTTGTTGTCCATGTCGCGATTGCAAAAACTTGGTAATGTTCGATACGAGAGGGAGGGTGACGGTACACCTGGCGCTTAAGGGTTTCATGTCAGGCTATACACGTTGGACATGTCACGGTGAGGAGGAGGAAGATCAGGTGTTACATCAAGATGCCGAACACGGAGATGACAACGAAGACGAGGGGAGTATCGAACCTGACGCCGAAGAAGAAACGGGAAACAATTTGGCCGATATGGTGCAGGACGTTCACATGGTGGAGCAGGTGGTGATAGATCCCGAGGATGAAAGAGAGGCTGCTAAGTTCACGAGACTAGTTGAAGACTCACAAATCCCGTTGTATACCGGTTCTGATCCAGAGCACACGCGTCTGTCGGTCACGCTGGAACTTCTAAGGATCAAGGCAGCCCACAACTGTCCGGACGATGGCTTCGATGAGACACTGGCTTTTCTTGCAAAAGTTTTTCTGAAAAACAACTTGCTGCCTACGAGCGCCGAAGAAGCCAAGAAGGTTGTCTGCCCTCTTGGGTTAGAGGTGCAGAGGTTCCATGCGTGTCCGAATGACTGCTTTATTTACCGCAAGGAGCACGAGAAGCTGTACAAGTGTCCCACGTGCAACACGTCCAGATTCAAGAGGGGTAGAAACCAAGCCGATGATGAGGACCCAGTGAAGAGTGGTGCTCCAGCAAAGGTTGTATGGTATCTTCCGGTCCTTCCCCGTTTGAATCGTTTATTCACTAACAAGAAGGAGGCAAAGCTGCTACGTTGGCACGCCGAGGGGCGGAAAACTGATGATGGAGTGATGAGACACCTTGCCGATGCTTCGCAGTGGAGGGCAATCGACGCCCAATACGACGATTTTGGAAAAGATCCGAGGAATATCAGGTTCGGTATGAGTACGGACGGGATCAATCCATTCGGCAACATGAGCAGCAGACACAGCACTTGGCCCGTGGTTCTATGGATGTACAACCTTCCTCCATGGCTGTGCATGAAACGAAAGTACATACACCTCTCTATTCTCATACAAGGGCCGAAGCAACCTGGGAACGATCTGAACATGTATCAACAATTATTGTTTGAAGAACTAGCTACACTGTGGGAACCAAGGGCCCAGGTCTGGGACGCATACGAAGAAGAGTACTTCAATCTGAAAGCGCTGTTGTTCACGACGATCCAAGACTACCCCGCGTACGGATATCAGTCCTACCAGTGTGTTCATGGGTACAAAGGATGTGTGAAGTGTTTGGAGTCTACTACAAGTTTACACCTAAAGGGATCCAAAAAAATCTTGTTCATGGGCCACCGAAGGTGGCTGAAATAGAACGACCCATGGAGGCAAGAGAAGGAATTGTTTGACAATACTGTTGAGGTCCGTTCGGCGCCTCGGGAGAAGACCGGGGTGGAAATCTATGACATCGTGAACACAATGCCCCCTGTTACGCCAGGTAAGACACAACCGTCTGTTCCCATGCAGGACGGCGTCTGGAAAAGGAAATCCGTATTCTGGGATTTGCCTTACTGGAGATTCCTAAGCACACGTCACAGCATAGACGTCATGCATGTTGAAAAAAACGTGTGCGAGAGCTTGCTTGGTATCCTGCTCAACATTTCAGAAAAGACAAAAGATGGACCGAAGGCACGAGCTGACATGGAATTCTTGGGTATAAGAAAGAAGTTGTGGGCTACGAAGCAAACGACCAAGTTGGGGACGGGTGCAGTCAGAATCAAGACGGACTGTCCCGCTGCTTGTTACACTCTCAGCAAAAAAGAGATTGTTAGCTTTTTGGAGTGCCTCCAAGGTGTCAAAGTTTCTTCCGGTTACTCGGCAAACATCGGGAGAATAGTTGACATGAAGAGTCACCGAGTAATTGGTATGAAGTCTCATGACTGTCACGTGATGATCACGCAGATACTTCCTGTTGCAATCAGAGGTCTCATGGAGCTGGAGGTCCGCAAGACAGTCTTGAATCTTTGTAACTTCTTCAACACGATATCTCAGAAGTCGATCTCCGTTACGCGTTGCCACAAGCTGCAGGAGGAGATCATTGTCATACTGTGCGAACTTGAGATGTAGACGTGGCTACATATGCAGGTGGCCGCAGCGCAAGGCCAGCAGAGCGTGCTTCCCGCTAACCAGCCTCTAGGATGGAGTAGCTGCGCATCCACCTCGGACGGCGGCCCCTACTCGGTGAATCCCGTCGATAGCATCACCGTAAGTCTCGTCCGCTAAACGGGTCGTTATAGTACGAGCTGTTCTCATTGTCCTGACTCCAGTGCGGACGGCACGTCTATCCTCTGTTTCGCAGGAAGCCACTAGATGCACACTCACGGTGCAGATTCCTGGCATGAAGGTCCCGGTGGCGCACGACTAGGTTTTCCCCAACGCCGGAGGGGGTAGTCCTGCACTGTGTTCCTATGCGGGAGCACCATGCGAAGGTGCAGGTCGACCTCGTCCTCAACGACTACAGTGAGGTGTTAGTCCCTGTCCCCCCCGAAGAGGAGCTGACGAAGCTAGGGCAGTGCAGAAACTGCTTCATCCAGTGGCCGAAGAGCCAGATCACTATAACCACGGCGGCCTCTCCTCGCACGGGCCCCTCGTCCAACAACCCCTCTCCATCAATCGGACGATCTCCGTTGGGGCTCAGCCAATCACCTCCGTCCTTTAAAGACTTGGAGGACCATCTTGTCGGGGACCAGCACATGTCACCCATTTTGCGGTCCTCGGAAGTGTCGGAAAGGCCCTCCGAGGTTCAAGGCGACCCCCTGGATCAACGGAGGGGGAAGATTTTCTCTCCCGCCACACTAGCTGGGACGCTGGAAGCAGCATTGGCGGCAGGCAAGAGCCCGGAGCCGGTACACCATAGGAGGAAAAGCAAAAAGAGACGGGCGGGCACCGGCGAGAAGGAAAGAAAGGAGCAGAGGTAGAAAACCTTATCCTTCTCAACATCGTCAGTACAATTATCTACACAGAGCAAGGGCCTCTGGCGGACTGTTTACGAACCAGGTCAGGACCTGCTCCCACAGGATGAGCTGGACAATCTGTCAGATGACATGAAGACGCTGCATGAAGATTACCTGAAGATGTCCAGAGATCCTGGTACATTCTGCCAATATTGGAAGGTGAAGGTGCCAAAGGAATACAATTTTTTCATGCAACATGACCAAGACACCTTCGACATCAACTTTGAAGACCTATTCAACTTGTACAACCTCTATAGGCTCAACACCACGCTGGTTAGGCTATGGGCTCTGTACCAAGCCCAAGAGTGCAGACGTCTTCGGGACTCCTATATTGGCATAGTCGATCCGATATGCATGAACGAAGGCTATGCCGGGACCCCAGACAGTCGAGGATTTCTTGAAGAATACCTGTCGCATGCATTCGTGGTTCATAAGGACAATGAGTGCATACTAGCCCCCTATAACCCTCCGTAAGTCCTAAACTTAGCACCGTGGAGTTTATTTTTGTTTTTTACGTACGTATCTCCGCCTGCTTACGTTCAGTTGTTCACATTTACGCAGCGACCACTGGGTCCTAATTGCGATCGTTCCAAGCTGGGCCAAGGCTTTTTACTTTGACTCCTCGTCGAAAAAGACAGCGGACTTCACAAATATAACTAAGATTCTGGATACAGCTTTCTTCAGAGCCAAGTTCTCGGGGCATACAAAAATACCTATAAAAGCCACAAAACTGATACACCATTACAAGTTCCCTTGCAGAGTTCAGCCGAAAAATAGCGTGACATGTGGGTACTACACCTGCGCCCATATGGACCTCTTTGTCCGGTACAAGAACAAGCATTGGAAAGATATGAAAGAACTGAAGGCTTGGAGCGAGCTGGGAAGTCATATGTACGACTGGCGACAGGACTTTGCTCGCATCCAAAAAGTCTTCGCCAGACTCATCAACCTTGAAGTCATCAATCCGATGGGTGAATTCTACGTCGGCCCCCAATTTCCGAAGCCAAACTTAAGCGGGAATCAATAGAATCGTTGTTTCTGTAATTGAATAAACAATTGTTTCATACTTGTGACCGTTGTTGGAGTGTACATACTATATATGTGATTATAAATGTTATGCGATTAAGAGATTTGACTCTGTGAATGAATAGTTCGTATAGCCTGTGATTAGGAATAATGTAATACTATAGTCTATTATTATGAATAATCTAAATGAGATTATGAGCTAACACAAATCCATTTCGGTTAGCAGGAATACATATCTCTACTGACGGGCACTTACGGACCGCCCGTTAGTGAAGTAAGACCTCTACTGACGGGCTGTTATGACTCGCCCGTCAGTAGTGATACAACCAGGTGCCTGTCGACATATCTCTACTGACGGTCACTTACGGACTGCCCGTCAGTGAAGTAATACCTCTACTGACGGGCTGTTATGACGCGCCCGTCAGTACTGATACAACCAGGTGCCCATCGGTTAGCAGGAATACATATCTCCTCTGACGGTCCCTATGGGCCCGTCAGTAGTAATAAACAGTACTGACGGTCCTTATGCCCGTCAGTGGAGTGACCCCCTCCACTGACATTTCCAGGGTGACGGGCCCCCTGTCCGTCAGTGGAGGGGGTTTGGCGACCGTCAGTGGTGACCTGTTCTGCAGTAGTGTTAGACTTCAGAACCCTTCGATATCCTTGACGACCTCAGGGTTTAACCATTCATTCCAGCTAATAAATGACTAACCCTAATTCTACATAAGAACTAATATTACATGCATGCATGCGCAAGACATTAGGGTAACACCAACCACTTTAATTATATATGCCTTGTCACAGCAGAACCCTAGCCATCCTGGCATCTTCATGACATGCACATTCCACATAAATATCATGCATACATGCTGGACCTTATGGATTCTTTTACCGTTTCTTTTCCGGTACTCGCGTTGTTCCTAACAGAGCCCGAAGGAGGAGACCACCCGGCTTACAGCTCCCCGCAAGATCAGGAACAACCCGAACAAGGCAAGCAGAGCTTGTTGCATTTTATTATAAGTTTACTGTTATTCCATGTGTTGCTTATTCACGTTGTGATCGACTGTGCCAACTAGCATGCTAGGGTTGCGTTGTATTGTACACCGTTGCAGTCGAAGATTGAACTTGAACATCCTATCTGCTAAAACCTGAGATAAGTGAGATGCGAGAGCCGAGGGTGGAGTAAAGATGAATAAAGTTGGTATTAATTGGTGCTAACGGAGCGACCCCCGGTGAAAGAAGTTGTGTTGTCGCTATACCAACCGGAGGTGACTTCATCGTATTGCTCCCCCTGTCACGCGTGAACGTTATCGGAATCTCTGCCATGAGTTTATCGAATGGGTGAGTCCCGGTCACTGGGAGGCTAGCTACCTCCGTGGAGGGCACATTTTTATTCTCATGGGGATGTATTGCCGATAACGGTTCGAGAGAGAAGTTGAATATGTTAAATGATGGAGGTGTGGTCTATTGAGAATGTGTGGTCATTAAGGAATTTGGAATGCCATGTTTAATGCCGTATGTCGTATTTTGAGTTGTGTATCACTTGGGACATCGGCTGCTCATTATGTTTCTATCATATCATGTGGACTACCCGTCCTACCTTCACTTGTTTATGCTATGTTCTTAATTCTGTATATTGTTACTCTGAGAAGCATCATGTTTACTCCTGTTGTAGTAAATCCATGTGTAGGACATCTAATCAAGCACGAATAAGTCTTGCGAGTACTTTTGTACTCACCTAGGTTATTCCTAGAGCTTGCAGGTGAGCCGGTGGTCGAAGACTATTTCGATGACGCTTAAACTTGTGGTTTCCTTGGTTAGCTATTCGACTCATGGGATAGGTGGTGACTTTTGGTCAGCGGTCAATGCGACGCTGTGGGACTCTTTTTACTCGTTTCTGCTGTTGTTTAATTATCCCCGTACTCGGATATGTTTCCGGCTATGCCCGACTGATGTAATCTTATAGTCTGATGCGGACATCTAGTTATTATCGTAATTTAGTGCTTTGTTGTGATATCCAAGTTGTTATTCAGGCTGCCCATATGCAATGTGTGTATGATATGAAGCGTATGGGTACGTCGTGAAGGATTACGGCTGTTCCTCTTGCTACTAGGCCGAGCAGGAATCGGTTGAGTGACCCGCTGGCTGAGATGCTGTGCCGGCCAGGCAGGGTGTGGGTGTATTCTACCAGGGCTTTCGAGCGACCCACTAGCTCTCGAGCTAGGTTAGGGTGTGGGTAGAATCACCGGGCTCCTCCGACCTTGTTTTGCTTGGTTGAATGCTGGAACGACTCTAAACCTTCACCGGATCAAGGAATTGTATGTGGTTCTAGGGAAGTCTAGTCGCTTCCGACCGGCTTGCGTTGGGCAGGTGTCGGATCACTCCGCCTCGGTGAGTACGGCGCAGGTACCGTGCCACCAGGTCGACTGGTCCTTCGGCCCTTGGCGATCAGTCGTTCCCCTAATCATATGTAATTCCCGGGTCCGTGACAAATTGGTATCAGAGCCGAGCTGACCGTAGGAAGCCAATTGCAGGTGGTCGTTAGATAGGGCTCCCGCTGCGCCACTTGGCCAGAAAACTATTTAAAAAGATAAACCCTATGTTTAAAATTAATAAGTAGATTGCTTTTTATTCCTTACCCTCATCGCTCTTCGTTCTGAAATGTTCTTATCTATTGCAATTGATTTTTCCTTGTGTGGCTAACCATATCCTCACTAACCCTAAAAGTTGTATAGGATGGTGTACAACATTGTGACCGACCCGCACCAGCTGGGAGGATGGGCTACCCTATTATGGAGGATGTTGGAATACCTTGGCGTGCCCCAGGAAGACCTCCCCGCTTTCCATGCCAAGACCTATGAGGTTCGCGGGAAAGCTCATTTTTGGATGGGATGGGTCACAGTAAGAGCCTCTGATTTGGATCAGACCTTTACGGCACCCAGAGCTGGTGATAATGATGCCCGACTTGAAGCAGCTAGGAAAGCAGTCCTCCATATACGGCATCACTTTGATGAGATCTTCCTGTTCTCCCTGTTCCGTCTAATTCCCCCAGGCAAGTAATGGAGGCAACAATATCATGGTACCAGCGCCAAGCGACGACGAAGAAGAGACTGAGTTGGAGACTGTCAATCACATTGTCTCTGCGGAAATAATGTATGATGGGTTGTATGTGGATTATGGAAAAGCTACTCGAGAGGTGGAACGGCTGACAAGAGTTAACCGCAAGCTTCGTTCTGAATTGCGTCGGAGATGTCATGTGGCGAATGAAGATGAGTCATGGGGCGAGAGCCCTTATGTTCCGGTACAAGAGCCGACCCCAACTCCGCCCTGTGAGACCAATCAACCCCAGAGTTCTGGAACAAAGCCACGCAAGAGGATGACATCCCGTGAGTATCTGCGACTCTTCACCCCAAAACCCTCACAAGGAGGTACCTCGACGCCAGCCGCTCCAGTCCCTACTTATGAAGCCGCTGCAGAAGAAGAAGAAGAAGAGGACCCGTCGATTCGTGTGTGGTACACCACCAGTAACCCACCGACCGACGAAGAGTAGGATGAGTGGTTAAAGGATAGGATTCGGAAGTATCTAGCACTAGTAGTTAGTCGTCGTAATGCTGACACTAGTACAGGAAAGCCTACTAGTGGCGTGCTCAAATTGCTATTAGTGGCGTGTGGGCAGCACGCCACTAGTATCACGCCGGTGGTAATTAGCTACTAGTGGCGTGCCGCCCGCACGCCACTAGTAACATACATACTAGTGGCGTGCTCACCTCCACACGCCACTAGTAATGCATATACTAGTGGCGTGCCCCCTACTGGCCATGCCACTAGTAAGGTAGCACATTAGTGGCGCCCCGCTTTCCGACCACGCCACTAGTAAAAATTTTCGGAATTTAAAAAAAATATTACTAGTTGTAACTAGTGGCGTGCTCTCCAGTTCACACGCCACTAGTAATATTTATACTAGTGGCGCCCCTCCTCTGCAACACGCCACTAGTAACAATTTCCCGCAGCAGCAATTGCTGCCGCGGCAGCTGAAACCTTCGTTTCTGCTGCGGTGGCAGCAGTGCGGCATGGTGCAGAGGCTGCCGCGGCAGCAGTGCGGCAGGGCGAAGGTGGGAAGCCGTTGCTGCCGCGGCAGCCGAAACCTTCGTTTCAGCTGCCGCGGCAGCAGCAGTGCGGCATGGCGACGGTGCTGCAGAGGCTGCCGCGGCAGCCGAAACCTTCATTTCAGCTGCCGCGGCAGCAGTGCGGCATGGCGACGGTGCTGCAGAGGCTGCCGCGCCAGCAAAAACCGCCGTTTCAGCTGCCGCGGCAGCAGTGCAACAGGGCGACGGTGGTGCAGAGGCTGCCGCGGCAGCAAAAACCACCATTTCTGCTGCCACGGCAGCAGTGCAGCATGGCGACGGTCGTTCAGAGGCTGCCGCGGCAGCAAAAACAGCCGTTTCAGCTGCCACGGCAGCAGTGCGGCAGGGCGACAGCCGTTCAGAGGCTGCCGTGGCAGCAAAAACTGCCGTTTCTGCTGCCACGGCAGCAGTGCGACAGGACAACGGTGTGTAGTTGGTGCCGCGGCAGCGGAAACCACCGTTTCTGCTGCCGTGGCAGCAGTTCGGCAGGGCGACTGTGCTAAACCTATCTAGTTCTCAGCTCAGGCCTCTTTTTCATGCTTAAGGTTGGATTACGAAAGAACATTAGAAATTAAGGAGAAGCCAGGAAAATAAATCCAAGAAAAATGAACTCTCAATATACAAACTATGCATCTGAAAAAGAAAATAGTCGAGTTTGGTAAAACGTTAACACAACGACAATGTGCATATACAGAACAAGCCCATCATCGTCAGTCTCGTTTAACCTAGCTAGCGCTCGCTTCAGTTGTATTCGGAACTAGCGCGGCGAGCGTCTGCTACCGACTTGTACAAGTGCGGTATGTCGTTAGCCTGTCCCTTTAAGCGAGCCTCTCGCTCCTCCGGAGTTGATGCGCCGCCGTTGAAGATCCCGGTGGCGTCGACAACATCCTGGTTGATGATGCTCGCAAACTTCTCCTGGATGCGTCGGAACTCGTCATTGCAATCTCCTGAGAGTTGCTGCAGGCTTTTCCCCCACTTGGTGATGTCAGCGTGGTCTGTGAAGGTTTTTCGTGCACGTACGTACCGCTCCATGTGGTGGATGACGTAGTAGCCGCACGTCACGCTGTCTTTCGGCTGCTGCATGCAACAGAAGTCGGTGTTGTGGCCGAAGCGTGGCGGGCCAAGTTTATTCTTCTTTCTGTATTTCTCGATGGTGTGTCCTCCCCTGTAATTATACTCGAATAGAGCTTCATCTAGAAGCTGCTTCACGGAGGTGTAGTCTTTCTTCTCGCTTCTCATCGAATCCAAGAAATAAGTATGGGAATACTTCGGGGATACAACGATGAGGACGCAGTGGTTCCTGCGCAAACAGTTGAACAGACCAATATCGTCAAACCTTGGTACGTGCAAGCATAATGGAAATCTACGAAGGCATATTGGGGCTAGCGAACGACTTACAGGGGAAGGTAGGGCACGAGAAGGCAGTCTTTCTCCTTATTCGCAACCATGAAGTCTGAAATGTACCTCTTCGCAGTTTCAAACCCCTGAGGGTTGCGAAGGTTGTTCTCGTGCATGTCGTAAGGGTCCGCTACCGCGACATCCTGCTCCTTCTCGAGTCTGGCCACTCTGCCTTCATGAAGCGCCCATAGGCGGAGTAAGGATGGGTGGAGGCGGAGGAGGTTGAACATGTTGAAGATCTCCTCAAAACGCAGATAGAACTTGTCAGCCGGGAAATCTTCGACGAAGTCGAAACCCGGTGGCACCTGCACCGTGAAAACTGGCAGATCTTGATCTCGAAGCGAACGAGCGTGCCTCTCCCTAGCGAGAATGTCATCATGCAGAATCCTCATTTCGAACGGGAGGGTGTCGTACATATCCGTCGGTACGATGGGTTCGCCAGGGATATGGAACGCCCGCCATTGAGGACGACGACCCTCTGCTTGGCTAGATCCCAAGGATTTATTAGCCTAGACCGAGATCTTCTGAACAGGCTGGCTGGCAGCGTCCTTGTAATCTTTCTTAGAAAGCCGCTTTCTCCTCTTTTTGGTTTCCGGGGCCGAGGGATCACCGCCCATCGCGTCTTTGGTTGCCTTAAAGACTGTGTTCGGAGTCAGCTTCGGTTTTTTGGGTAGTTGCTCCTCTGTGTCGGCTGGCGGCGTCTCATTAAACAGACTCCTCTGGCAAGGAACATCACGTTCTGTTTCGGGAGGAGGCATGACATAGTCATCATTGAAGTACTGATCGATGTCCTCCTGCCCCTCCTATTCCTCCGCGGCCTCATCATGATCACCCAAAGGAGATGGTCCTGGTTGAGTGACGCTGCCAGGGATCGCCGACGACGAGGGTGTTTCGCGTGGGGTGGTCCCGCCCAAAGCAATTTGTGTCTTCGGCCACCTGAGGGTCCAATTCCTGCAATCTATGAGTTTCATCTGTGTCTCCGCCCCTTCAGGTTGTATAGGAGGATCCACATCTTCGTAGCCGGGTGTCACCCTAACCACAGAAACCCTAACCACGTCGCTTGGCAACCGCACGGTGTGCATCACCTTCTGTTTGGGCAGAATGACTAAGCCCTTTGCAACCGGCGCCATTTCACCGTTCACCATGGCGTGGAGAGTGCACGGAGTGTCTTCCTGCGAAACATGTACGCGTCGTCAATGTTAGAGATCCGAACAACGAAACCATGCATGGAAGAACGTGTTTGTTGAGCCAGCGACGCTTACCGTGAGGGCGTCGATATCAGTCGTTGACGACCTGTGGCCCATGAAAGAGACAGAGGGGCTGCTATGAAGTGCATCGGGCCGTGGCTCTTTCTCTAAATTGACATTAGCCGGCGCCGATGTGACGGCGCCTGGTGGTGGTACTGTTTGCCCCGATGCTAAACTCTGCTTGACGGCCTCAATTAGGTCGGGCCACATTTCCTGGACTTGGGCTTTCGCCATGGCTTTGGCTTTGACCTCGATTTCTTTCACCATTTCTTCTCTCATTTCGGCTATTTTTGTTTCTAAAGTAGCCCAGCCGGCTCTCCTTCTCTGCCTTGCAAGCTCACGGTCTTCGGGATAATGTGTTTCCCATTTGGCACTGACTCCGGCGCCGTTCACACGACCATGAGCCGGCTTCGCTAACGGGTCCTTGCCGAGGGCCTCGTTGATTGACCGGTTAAGAGGGTCGTCCCACCTGGCCGAGGACTCCTGGGAGCTTTGAGGTTCCGCATGATGCTTTCGCTGCAATAGGAACGTGAACCATATAGAAACGTGACTACTTGGAAAAAAATTGACTTCATTAGGATAAATAGAATTAAGCGGGTTAATTAATTACCAGGAGTTCCTCGACTTTCTTTGTTTTGTCATCCGTTTCCCATTCCCCGGTCTCTTTATTGAATTTGTATCGGCCCCTGATGAAATCATGTTCACGCGGTTCTTGGAATTCCCTGAATGGGTTTGGGACGCCCGCCGCAGCCATTAAAGCATCCTGCTTCTCCCACTTGGGCTTCTTACCTGGGTAACCACGGCTTCCGAGGGTGTGGTTACCTAAGTTCCTTGCTCGCATATCGTGCCCCCATTTCTCGTACTCCTTGACTTGAGGGGTCTGGCAGTGCTGCTTGAAAAGGTTCCAGTCCCCTTCAGAAATCGAAGGCCACACCTTACGGACCTCGGTTTCGTAATCTTTGTCAAGGTATTCATTTTTGGCCTTCGATTTCCAATTACTCAAAAGTTTGGAGAACTTGCTGATGGCTCTATTGTTTACCAGGGTGTCATGCTCTTGGGACTCATGCTCGTTCGGGAACTTGAATTTACCGTGGAGCTTCCCAATGAGGAGAGTTCGCACCTCCCTCTTGTCATTCGCCCTCAGGTTGCTTTCATTGATGTTCATGGTTTCTCGGAGGATGCATCCTAGGGCGTTACTGTAGTGTTGAGCGGCCTTCTTCGGACTAACAGGTAGACCGTCGGTGTCCACTCGATTGACCACGATCCTATCAGTGCCAATCCTGTTTCGAGACCTAGGCTTCCGCTGCTTCTTGGGTTCTCCAGCCTGGTCCCCCGGGCCGGTCCCTTCGTCGCGATCGGTCGCATCTTCAGGACAGGTGCCGGCGCCGGACTCATCATTATCAGTCGTTGTGTACTCCTGCGCGTCCGTATATGCGCCGACGGTGTCCAGACCTTCATCATTACGCGACGGCGGAGCTAGGGCTTCGTCGCCCGTACGTGTCGTCCGCGAAGAAGAGGCCACGGTGGGGTTGTTTCCGGACATATTCGAACTAAAAATTAAATTGTAAGACAAATGTTAAAAATATAACAGACTCATTGTGTTATCAATCAACTATTTGCGATCTTCAAACCAAGTATGTAGGAAGCAACAGTTTAATAATGGGACAAAAAGAATAATTTGATACATCAATAACTAATACTTTACTTTTCACCAGTATAATCCTTTAGTATCTGCATCTTTTCCAGACTAACTGATATTACTACAAATATGTGCTTTAAAAAAATTAAAAATTTCGGCATGACCTTTGCTAAAAATGGGACATATTGAGTGCCAGAAATTTGACGAAATATTGACGAATCAACATTTCGCCAAAACATTGGCACTCATGTATATTCCCTGCAAAAAGAAGAAAACACACAGCGCAAGAAACTTCATCGCGAGCAACAAATTGTTGCCTCGGCTCGATGGCCGGAAAATCACACACAAAACATAATCTTCCGCCCTCGACTCGATGGCCGGTACCACATTATAACTACCTCGACTTTGAGGCGTTGCTTGAGGATGCGTTCTTCTCGAACAGCGGGTTCGTCACCTTCTCCTGCACACAAACAAATCCAAAGAACTCAGTTCTTGCATACATTCGGCATTCTCAAGTCAATACCAGAGAAGAGCATTAAAGGAAAATCGGCAGTCTAACAAGGTTGCACAAGAATGGAAACTCAAATAAAACGTTATGGCTTGCATTAAAGCAAGAATGGTCACTTACCCACAAGTAATAGCTCAATTATGGCTTGCATTAAAGCAAGAATAAACATGATTCACCAGAGTGTGCTGTCAATTAAGTACACAAGGTTTGAACTCAAATAAAACGTTCCTATAAAATAAGCCCTAGAAGATATTTCGGTAGACTCAATATTTTGGCCTGTAAACCTTGTAACACACCCCCTATTAGGTACTCAGAAGCATATTGGGTTCAGCATCATTTTATAAGAGAGGCTTAAGTATAAATAAACCCAATAGTAGATGGTTTTTATTCCTGCCTAGCCATGTTTTAGGATTCAGCCTAGGCACATGATAAACCAAGTAGGCCCTAAGAAAAATTTGTGCATCCATTACTGAAAAACTTGATATCCTTCATTAATCACCTTTTACCCTCTTTACCATGAATACATGACATGGAAAAAGCAAGCATTGGCCAATGTCTACTCTTTCATTACTCATATTAATATAAGAAGACCTTATATTGAACAGATATTGCTGATGTCTATGGAATTGGCTATTAGATGCAGACCAGTAGCAAACCAAAATCAGCATTGCCTCTGTACAACGTCCGTATTAGCTTGATCTCATCTAAGCATGCTCTATTCTGCATTTGATGCCTGAGTGAGCATCAAGCTCCAACTAGAATACATGGATACCAGAACAGGTAAATACTAAAATTCTCTAAGAAGCTCAACAATATCATCTCTTTCTAAATTTATTGTCCTTGCTGACTTGCTCACAAGGAAAGTCCAATTATTTTAGCTACCAACAATTTTTACTAAGTATAATAACATGGGAAAAACAAAATATATGTTATCTGTGAAAACTGTGTCGAACAGAAGCATGAAGCACCAGAACTTCCCTCAATCATCAACATCCCTTTTGCATAACTCCTTTCTCAAAACCTATAGGCATGAAGCCTATGTTCCAAATAGTCAATTTCTGTTAGCGCTTTATAATAATGTTCTGCAACTATTCCAACCATTTGATGTTAAGCTAACGGCTTGTTAAAGAACGGTAGTTACAAAAGGAGTTGAAATAAGAAGCGGCATGGGGACATTTCAAGCAATCAGAGAAGGGGGAATCTCCTAACCTGGTGGACGGATGGATGGAAGGCGGCGGGTCGGGGAGGAGTTCGGCGGTGGGAGCGCTCGGCGGTGACCTGCGGGAAGGAGGGAGAGGCCGCGGCGACCTGTGGGACGGAGGGCTCGGCGGCAACCTGCGGGAGGGAGGCCTCGGGGGCGGAGGGCTCGGTGGTGGAGGGCTCGGTGGCGGAGGGCTCGGTGGCGGCGCCTGTCACGGACCCGGAATAGCATATGATTAGGGGAAACGCGAAGTCGCCAAGGACCGAAGGACTCGTCAGCCCGGTGGCACGGTACCTGCGCCGTACGCACCAAGGTAGAGCGATCCGACACCCGCCACGTGCGAGCCGGCCGGAAGCGACCACTCTTCCCAAAACCACATACGATTCCGTAATCCGGTGAAGAGTCAGAGTCGTTCCCGAATCCTACCACGACAAGCAAGGTCGGAGGAGCCCGGCGATTCTACCCACACCCTAACCTAGCTCGGAAGCTAGTGGGTCGCTCGAAAGCCCGGTAGAACGCCCACACCCTGCCTGGCCGGCACTGCATCTCAGCCAGCGGGTCACTCAACCAACACCTGCTCGACTTAGTAGAAAATGGTACGGCCTCGATCCTTCACGGCATAACCATACACTTCATATCATTCACGCATTGTGCAGGGGCAGCCTGGATTAACAACTCGGATATCATCACAAAGCTCTACAATACGATATTACTTAATAACAGTCCACGATGGGACAACATATTACATCAGTCGGTTATCACCGGAAACATATCCGAGTACGGAGAAACTTAACAACAGCGGAAGCAAAATAAGTGAGTCCCACAGCGGCACAGTGACCGCTGAACAAAACACCAACTATCCCATTGTTCGAACACTACCGAGGAAACCAAGTTTAAGCATCGTCAAAGTAGTCTTCGACCACCGGCTCACCTGCAAGCTCCAGGGATAACCTGGGTGAGTACGAAAGTACTCGCAAGACTTATCCGTGCTTGATTAAATGTCCTACTCATACTAGTACAACCACAATTAAACATGAATGCTTCTCAGAGTAACAATATACAAATTAAGAATATAACATTAATAAAGTGAAGTAAGGAATGACTAAGTAACAAATTAATTCAGGTGCAACCTATCACAACTATTTCACCTCGAGATCATATCAGACAATCCAAATCCATTATCCAGTTCATAATCGACTCCCCATCCTGATCACAATCCAATACGATGTCTAGTTCATAATCGAATTCACACCCCGATCACAGTCCAATAGGAAAAATCCAATTCAAAGTCAATTCCAATTACCAAATTTTTAGCCATCAAGATAACTCAAGTTTCTCAAATCCCATTAATCCATGGGAAACCCATTATCATTTAATCTCTCGAAGCGTTACCGGAAGATACGACCACCGGCGCACATATTGGGTGCATAATCATTTGGGGGTAGCGAGCCCCCAAAAGCAGGGAGCCCTACCCCAACTATGCCGCAGGGAAGATCTCCGCCTAATGTTCACGTGTTACAGGGACAATGACACTCTGGCGTATGGTTGATGTGGCGACAAAAACCTTCACACATCCCTGGGTCGCCGTCTCGACTGCTATTAACATCAACCGTACCCTTTGTGCACGCCCTCGGCACTCACAACTCACCTTATTAGTTTAAGTTGTTAGGGTACGAGGTCGATTTATAACCATAACTGACCACATCATGTCCCAATCCAAATCCAACACTTCTGACGAGAACATATCGCGAAACCCTAGCATGCTAGTCGTACGAACGATAATCATGATACATAACTTACAGCTTACAATTAAGTACAAGCAAATACACATATGACAACAGTAATAAGAATGCAACAAGCTCTGCTTGCCTGATCCGGGTTGTTCCTGTTCTTGCGAGGGGTCGTAAGCCTGGTGGTCTTCCTCTTCAGATTCTTTTATAAGCAATACGAAGAACCGGAAAAGAAACGATAAGGAAAATATTAAGATTCGGCATGTATGCATGAAGATTAATGCAAGTAATTGAGCATTTAACAAATGTGCTGATGTTATGGGTGCAAGTTGGCGAGGGTTCGCAATTCGGGTTTGTGAAGGTTACATGATTGCCCTAACTGGCATATGTGTCTAAGGGTTATCCGATTATGAGCTAGGGTTTTAAAGTTGTTGCTTAGGTTGGGGTGTCATGCATCTCATTATGTGCAGCTTGCAAGTGTTCAGGGGTATAAGACTAACGTAATTGGAATCATTCGGTTTGGAGCTACGAACATTGAGTTAGGGTTTATTGATGACAACGACGATAAGGGGGCTAACCACATATATCCTACCATGCATGTGACCCTACTGGAATTCTAGTTGCTCTAAGTCGTAGGATATCTCACAAGATTTCCAGAACTACAAGGCTCGTCGAAATCGGAGTTAGGGCCGCAATTCTAGGGTTTACGGACTCTCGAAAGTAGCAAAGCTTCCACCCTAAACATCACCCTATGCATGTACTCAAAACCAATTTTTGATTCAGCCATCTTGTAGAGTTTTTCAAGAGGTTTCCAAATATATAAAAATTTCTAAATTTGGACTGGTGGTTTAAAAGTTATGGGGGTTTGAATTTTTGAACAAAACTTAACCCTAACAGTTCAAAACCCTAAACGCTACACGCACCCGAGGGCTACCCAATCCAGATCTACAAACCTACGCGTACCCGAACCGCCCTACCCGGATCCACACCCCCCTAACCCTATCTGGCTGACGTGCGGGACCCGCTCAAGCACCGGTGGCCGAATCAAAATGGGCCACGTGGCCCACTCCTCTTCTCTCTCTGAAACCCGGTGGGAGGGGGAGGTCCGGCCGTGATGCTCACGCCGGAGCACCACCGGAGAAGGGCCCTAGGGGCTAGGGGAGGCTGGGAGGCCGGAGAAGGTGGCGGAGGAAACGGGAGCTCACCCCGGAGGCGTAGCTCGGCTACGGGGAGCTAGGGAGGACGGAGAGGGGGCCGGCGACGAGGATAAGCGGCGGGATACTCCGGTCGTCGGCGGGGATGGGACTCGAGCTCGGATCTGCAAGAATAGAAGCGTAGGGGGGTTAAAGGGGATGGAGTAGGAGCTCGGGAACGAAGCAATCAGGGCGGAGGAGCACCGGAGCCAAGCCAATTGCTCGTCGGAGCCGCCGCCGGCGCTGGGGAAGAAGCGGCGAGGGGAGGTAGTTCGGCACGGGAGTGAACCGGAGAGGGGCTAGGGTTTGTCGGAGAGGGAGAAGGGGAGAAGGGGAGCTGTCGGGGGGGGCCCCTTTTATAGGGCGGCGGCGGTCCGAAGGGCGGACAGCGGGTGGCAGCGCCGCCCCGCTCGGCCGGTGGGCGATGGCGACGTGGCGCGGACGGGATGACGGGTGGGGCCCGGGTGGCGGTGGTGAGAGGAGGCGGTAACGCCCGGAGGCGTTTTCCGAACAGAGAAAACGGGAAGGGGAAACAGGGAGGCGGGCGCTGGGAGGTGGGCCGGCCAGCTGGGCCGGCCGAGCGGGCTGTCGGCCCGAGTAGTTAGGGTTTTTCCTTTTTGATTTTTCTTTTTATTTATTTCCAGCAGCCTCCCCTTTATCATTTTATGTATCAAATTAACTCCAAATAACCTGAAATTTTTACAGGAGCTTCCTGATATTATTCTTGAGCTACTGTAGGAGTTTGAACCAATTTGGGACTGATTTGACCTAGATTCCCATTCAAATTCAATTTAGGGTTTGAATTGGGATTTGTTTTTGTGATATTTCATGTGCCAAAATAGCTCCAAAAGTTATGAAATTTTGGCAGGGGCTTCAAGGTGATTAATGGGATCTACTGTAAGGGTTTGAATTGCTTCGGGCAATGTTTGACTCATGACCCCATTCAATTTCCGACTTAGGGTGTACCCTTCAATTAGGTTTTTAAATGCTTCCAGGATTTCTGAAATTTGTCGAGGGTTTAGGGTTTCTACCCTGGAAGCTATGGATGAACTCTTGGAACCTTCTTATCTACTAGGATCTGCTCTGCCACTAAACCCTAATTTCCAGCTCCTTAGGGTTTCCGGATTAGGGACGGGGATTCACCGGAGTGTTTGATGACTTCCTCTACCCTTATTAATGACTTTGTTATTTTGAATACTTCAAATAAGTTGATTGGTGTTTTGACATTGTTATTTGAAATACTTCAAATAAATTGATTGGTGTTTGTATAAATATCCACCGAGGATGAGATATTAACATATTCTATAAAGTAAAGTTGATATACAACTAAGTTTGAATAAGGTGTGGTTGATGATAATGCCATGTATGCATGAATGCAGAGCAAATACCTATTTATCGTAAAGTGGGTATTACAGATATGCTAAACCTTTTCTGCTTCTATGAATAAGATGCTGAAAATCTGTTCCATATCCAAATATTTACTTTTCAATCTAAAAGGAACTGAATAATAAATTATACTCGGTATTTTGACCACCAAGTGTTTTGTGTTTTATTAACACCACTAATCTTTTACCATAATATAATGTAACAAATATCAAATATGATATCGATGTATAACATATCTTCTAGAAAATTCTAAAATATGGTCAGCAGGCACACGATCATTTTTTGGCTCGAATTGGCGCGCACACGGCCATTGTTGGCTAGAATTGGCGCGCACACGCGCGGCCATTGTTGGCTCGAATTGGCGCCAACCCAAAATCAGGTCTCTAGAAATTTCGGCAAAAGTAATCCCCACCCCATGCCCCGACCCGTGCCACATCGCCCCCAAACCACTCCCTTCCTTCCCTCAAAAAAGAAAAACCACTCCCACACCTCCCCTTCCGCCACGCACGCCGGCCGCTCCTCCACCTCCACGCCGGCCACGACTTTCTCCTCCACGCCGGCCACGACTTCCTCCTCCACCGCCGGCTACATCTCCCTTTCCGGCTATGACTCCCCCGCACCCCCCACCACCACCCCCCGGCGACCAAAACCCTAGCCCCCTCCATCGCCCGTCGGCCACGACTCGACCTCCCCCCTCCCGCCTCCATCACCGGCTACGTCTCCCCCACACCCCCCACCACCACCCCCCACCACCACCCCCCACCATCACCCCCTCCACCGCCGGCTACGTCTCCGCTGTAAAGACGCCTCCACCACCTCACCGCCCGCTGGTTGAAGGACATCTCCCCCACTTCTCGTGATGCCGAAGAGGCCTGCAGCGAAGATACCCCGAGGACGCAAGACAGTAGGTATAAAATCTGAGCTCTGTTGATTGTCAAAAAAAAGAAAAAGAATTAGTGCTTGTGCCTGATTTTAGTAGTTACATTATCTGACCTCTGTTGATTGTCTAAGAAAAGAATTCATGCTTGTGCCTGATTTTAGTAGGTATATAGTCTGAGCTCTGTTGATTGTCTAAAAAAATAATTCATGCTTCTGACTGATTTCACTTCTAGAGCTTGTGGTTCATTACAGTTCTGGCCGCACCTACGAAATAAGGGCCCTGTACCGTAAAGTGTAGATTTCGATCTCGTGTAGATGTAAAATTAGTCACTAAAATATTAATTTTTTGTTAAGTACTGTTATAGAAATAGTAATTTTTGTTCATCTCTCCGTTCATCTTAGAACCGCCAATACATCCGCTGGAAGAGTTGCGCCTGAAACAATGCATGCGGAACAATGCAAGGCTTCAAGCGCTTGGACTTCCTACATTATCACAGATCTTTGCAACCAAAACCCCCATTTCACCTGAAAAAGCAAAGCCCAAGCATAGTAGTGATGACTCTGAAACTGAGTACCATCCTGAAGAGGACGATACCAGTGAAGGAGATTCGTTTGAGTCCACACCTGCTAGTTTAAAGTCTAAGGTGCTAATTTCATCATTTAGTGGCTAGCTGTATTGCTTGTTTGGTAATGCAACATAATTTTTTGTCATGCTTTATTGATTGATGCAGGATTTTCATTTCTATAAGAGCTTGGAAGACTCTGAGAGGACTAGCCACAAAACTAGTAAGAAAAGTACTGTTGACATGGCTCCTGGTGGAATCAGGCCTCGACCTCCTAAGAGAGTTCATGCAGAGCAGCCAACCAATAGTAGAGTTACTAGGTCGAACAAAAGACTAGTACGAGATGTTGATGCAAGTGACATCCATAAGCCAACTGCATCTGCATCTGTGGTTCGTGCTAGCCAAGATGGAGAAACTTTTCACAACTTTGATGACCACACACAACGTGGTGTTGAAGGCAAGTTTCTTACTATGTTATCTTTGATTCCATTATGAACACACTCTCACTGGATGCTTTATTTTTTAAAAAGAAGATGATGATCTTGCCCATCGGGATGACGACAACTGGATGGCCAACGGAGGTGATCTCATTGCCCATCACGATGACGAGAACCAGGCGGCCACCGAGGAAGGTGATGGTAGTGCCCAACCAGATCAGGAATTCAACTTGACAATAACTCTCAAGGCATGTAATAACACCCTAAAACTTTCTAGCATGTTTGTTGAGTTAAAGCTTGTTGCTCAATCTATCCTTCTATGAAATGCTGTATCAGTATGTTGAGTTGGTATCGTGCAGACCTTTACATACATATTTTTCCTAGGGATTAGCCATCAAATGAATTCTTAGAATCTGAAGTCAGCAATTCAAGCATATAGGTTTTATTTTGTCATCCTGCTGACTGTATCTTCCTGTGTAAAAGAAGCTCAAAATACCGACTTATATGGTTCTTATTTTAAAATTTTGTGAACATTCATTGTTGATATCCTTTAAGTCATTGTTGTGGTATGTAATATAATTACTCATTTGGAAATGGTGTTCTCTATTTAGCAGTGAACTTGTATGCTTTCTAATTGCGGTTGGGTTATCACCCATTCTTGACGCAGTTGGATTTCTTGTACTTTTTTAATTCTTTTGACTTTACCTTCTTTGTAGATCCACAACTAGCAGAGGAGGCAAGGGAAAGGGGAACCAACATGGGAAAAGGTCTCAATAGGATGAGTCGACGTCAGCGAGGCAAACTGCCACTGGTCATTCCAGAAGGGAGGTTAAGGCCGGAGGCACCTATTATTGCTGCAAAGTTTGCAACTGAATGCAACATCACAGTTAGGAACCATGTGCCTGTGTTTACGCACTGGAAGCATTACAAGAAACAAATGGGATCTTCATGAACTTTGTAGGCAAAGTTGGTGTAAGTACATAGTCCAAGCCTTTCTCTCTTTAATGGCTAGCAACCTGTCAATTATGTGTTATTCTGATTTTTATACATGTTCTTTAATCTGACTAGAACAAGTTCGAGATGAATGCAAATGCTGAGCCAGTTACGAAGGCTTGTACACAAATGATGAAGTCTGCGCTTCGCCAACAGCGACATAGGCTCAAACGAAAGTACTTTGATCCTTACCCACTCCATTTGGTGAGGAGAACTTCTCCTATCAAATCTATGACTGATGACCAGTGGAATGACCTGGTGGAAAGCTGGAAGGATCCCAAAAAGATGGTACGTTTCTTACGGAAAACCAAACTCCTTCCTTCTACATGCTAATCTAGAAAGTGCCTTACATGTATTTGGTCTTTCGACGTAGGAGATTTGTGAAAAGAACAAAGTTAACCGATCTCAAGTCAAGTTTCATCAAACTACTGGTTCACGCAGCTACCTGGTGCATTGTGAAAATTTGGTAAGTTAAACTTGTGGCTGTGCATGTGCAGCTTGTGAAATTTTGCTTCCATGTAGTAATTGTATACATGTTTGTACTATACATGTTGTTTCTTCATAGTTTACCAACTCTCAAAGCGGTGGCGAACACAAATATAAGCTTGCTGCATGTATGTCGTTTCAGGGAGACAAATACAAAGATAAAGAACCTACTGCACTGGATTTGTTCAAGGAGTGCCACTACAGCAATAAAAAGAAATGCTACACCGATACTGTACAAGCTGCAATTGTAAGTAAGCTTGATCATGGTGTTTAGTCTGCTGTCCTTGTGAAGTATTTGTTGTCCTTGTGCAATTTGTGGATATTTAGTTGTTGTCCTTGTGCAATTGTAGATATTTAGTTTGGCTAAAGTACTTGCTGTCTTTGTGAAACTGTAAGTCTTGTTGTCCTTGTGCTATTGTAGATATTTAGCTTGTGCTAAAGTACTTGCTGTCCTTGTGCAATTGTAAGTCTTGCTGTCCTTGTGCAGTTGTAGATACTAGTAGGCTGTTATGGAGAATATTAAGTGTTCTTTCTGCATATTGAACTGAATGCGTGTAATGGGCTGCTTGAACGATATGTAATGTGTAGTTGTGACATGAGTTGATTTTAAATTCTTTGATAATCCAGAGATAAGATAAGGTTTCTATATTTTCTAAATTTGAAGAGGAAGAGATGGAATTTAAATGAGTATATGTATGAACATGGTATTCGCAAGAAACTATTTATTCCTTGTATGACGTAACTAGCACTAATAATTTACAGTAGAGACACAAATATTTTACATTTTTTATTCAGTACAAGCATGTTAAACATGTGCAGGTTCTATCATTATGGTCTGTTTTTGGCTTGGTTGTACTGACTAGGGAGTCATACTTGAACATGATCTTTTGTCTTGCTGTCCTGGTGGTAAAATACTTGATGTCCTCTGTCCCTGTGCTAAAATATTTGATATTCTTGTGCTAAAGTACTTGCTGCATAGATGTACAGACTAGAGCATAACTACATGTCTATATCTATCCTTGTGCTCTCATAACCATGCTTCTTGCTTGCATTGCTAGACTGAAATGGAAGAGAAGGCCTCTCAACCTATAGAAGATGGCCAACAATCCAACTCTGTGACCGAGGCTGTAGCTGACGTGCTTGCTGAGCACACTAAGAAACCCAGGTTTCTTCAGTAGGTGGGGATCCAGCATGTGCATGCGAGATCCAGTGCTAGCAACCTTGAAGCAAAACTGACAGCGGAGAAGAGGGGAAATGCTGAGCTTCAAGAGCTTATCGACAACTTGACCAACCAGGTAAAGGAATCAGAAGAAGCAAGGCTTAGGCAAGAAGAGGAGAACAGGAAGAAGCAAACTGATTTGGATGAAAAACTTGACTTCTTGCTAAGCTAGTTGCGTTCAAACTCAGCTACAGGGTAAGGAAGTATTGCTGGAAGCTATGTGAATGTGATATTGCTGGAACCTATTTTGTAATGCTTTTGCTGCTGCAAAACTGCATGCATTTTGTTGATGGATGCATGAATGTATGCATCTTGATGGATGTATTGATGCATGAATGTATGCATTTTGCTGATAGTGGTGCTGACAGTGTTGTTGTTAGACAGTGGTGCTACGGTTTGGAGAACAGCATGTATTTTGCTGTTAGACAGTGGTGCTGGAGTTTGAATACTTGTGCTGTGTGATGATGTGATTCTTTGTGTATTTAACATTGCACTTGTATCCTGGATCAGAATCAATTTTGACAAAATTAACTGCTGAATTGTGATTGCACAGTGAACTAAATGAAGCAGGCTCAGCGTAGAAACACATAAGAAAAAGAGTTAATGGGCTGGATAGAGTAAAAAGAGTTAATGGGCTGGACCAAAAAATGGCTATGGACTCAAACGGGCTACTGGGTTGGACCAGAAAATAGCATTGGACTGGACTGAAATAAACCTACTTGAAAAAAAAGCTAATGGGCTGGGCTGGGCTAGATGCCAGGGCCGGGCTGGTTGCTAAAAAAGGGCGAGTGGGCTGGGCTAGATTGCCCAAAAATAGACTAATGGGCTGGGCTGGATCGAAATACGTGGGCCCAAAACCATATTGGGCCGTACAGAACGCGGACTTCGTAGACTGCCACGTCGGATCCACGCAGATGACACGTCGGATCCACGCAGATGCCACGTCAAGTACATCCGTGACGGTTTAGTCCGTCACAGAGAACTGGGCTTGGCTAGGGCCTTGGGGACTAATCTATGACGGTTTACGACCGTCACAGATTGGAGAACATCTGTGACGGTTTGGGGAATCCGTCATTAAAGGTGCAGCTGTCAATCTATGATGCGATATACATGACGGATTTAAGAACCGTCACAAATTCGCATCAGTGACGATTTTGGTAACATCTGTAACGGTTTAAAACCGTCACGGATTAATAGGTTTCTTGTAGTGATCGTTAAACCAACCTCCGATGGTTCTTGACCTTGCCGTGGGCACGATCAACCTGCACAACGAAGTTCGAGTTCCTGTAAGCAACCGAAGAACCAGAAAGAACTATGATAAATTACAATATTAAATTGTGAATATTAAATTGGCACAAGAGATTGAAGAAAGTGTATTGGGATTCCACTGGCAATCTAAGCAAGGCAGTAGTCCTACACGATTTGTAGATGCGATAATGTAGCACTAGCTGTATAACTCAATGAAACCCAAAAAACTAAAGGGAGAATCCTAGGGGGTATATAAATAGAAGATGTGATCTTTTCAAAGATAGTCACGGACTAATTTGACAATTGCGGTCTGCTCCTAAGGAATTTGGAGATGAGGCTAGACAAGTTAGAAAGAGCACGAGATAAGCTTTCCAAAGACTCTAAGATTACCTAAATCGGAGTCCGTATGCTTGAGATATAGACATTTGAAGTCAGGACTATCTCAGCAATCTGAATCAGAGTCCAGATCTTGTGAGACTATATCTAGAAGGAAGAATTCTTTAATGACCTCTTAATCTCCTCCACTTGGGACTTGTCAAGAACTTCCAAAGTAGAAAACTTTTCCCAAAGCCAAAGGTAGTAAATAACACATAATAACATCAACAAATAATCTTTAAATTCTCTTATCCTCCTTTAAAAAAAGAATAAGTCTTTCAGACCTTTTTTTACATTTGAAACTCATGTTCATGGTCTGTTTTATTCCCAATTGTTGCCCGTGTGAAAAGAAAGAAGAGAAATTGGGCCATGTTTCCCGAGAGAGACTGCCTTCTCTCAGGCCAGCAGTCTTATACTTATAGTCGACTGCTCTATGACGATCTGACCTCTTTCCTGGGCTCTGCTCGCTCGTCTACGCTCCGACCAATTCAGTCAAAATCGAAAAAAACGATGTTTCCTTGAAAAAGTCTAAGAAATAGTAGTAGTAGTCAAAAAGTGCACTTTTTCCATATATTTAGATTTATAGGGATCCCTATCTTTATCTCTATCCACAGAGATACCTATCTATATAGAGAGAGATTTTTCTAAAAATTGATCTAGACTATCCTCTATCCGGATAGATATGTCCCTATGAGCGACTAGGCCGATCTTTTTTTATATGTTTTGGCCACGTCCGTTTCCGCTCCGACGAGGAAGGTTTGGATCTTTCAATCTATGTCGTGAGGGATGTGACCTATGTTAGGTCCATAAGATACCACAGCTTTTAGTGTTCTATGATTCACCTCCGAATAATGAGTAGGTAGTTCGATCCTTTTGATTCTTATCTTCCTAGTAAACGGGGATCCGGAGCAATAGGTCGAATTACTATATAAAGAAGACTTGTAAACAAAAGGACTTATTGTTCGAGTAGGAAGATTTCGGTTTTTCTCCTTCCCTCTTTTCAATAAGAAGAAGTATTTGAAATGAAACAAATTCCTCTTCATTCTGTTGTGCTCAGCGAAGGAACTGCCTAAGCATACTTTTGCGGATCCAAACTTCTTTGTTCTTTCTAAGTCTTCTTCTTGCATATAAGAACGCAACTCTTGCAAAAACCAGGATTTGAGTAGTAAGCGGCATCCCCTCTGAGTTGTGAGTAAGCGGAACCATTCTGTTTTTGTTCTTCTCCAGATTCTGACCGGTAGGAATTTGCCTATGATTTTTCCAACTGATATGTCGATATAGAAAGATCTCCTTATTTCTTCACCGCGGGTTCTCGCGTCATTTTCTTGAAAAGATATTAGATCACCGTGGGAAACTTTCAAATGAGTAATGGTTACCAGTCCATTATTCAAACAAACCCTTCGATGACTTATCGGCTGCCTTGCTTGAGGAAGAGTGTCACTAAAATGGAGACGAACCGGAATCACGTCCGATCTTGTTTCTTGATTGAGTAAAAAAGGGATATATGAAGTTCGTTCTCTTCCTCTGTGCATCTCCCTTATGGGTAAATCCCCATAATAAAGGGACAACTTTCGTGTAGTTTGTGATTTGATGTTACTGTTTAGATTTTCTCTCTGAGAAAGATTTCTTTTAATGGATCTCCTCTTGTTCCTCAATCTTCGGAGAATGCGGCGTTGGATTAGAGAAAGTTCTCTGTTCCGAACATTTCCTGGAAGTAGACGACACGTTTTAAATCTTAATGCAGGCATGGCATATTTCGTTGAATCAGTCTTTTTCGCCACATCGCGTATAAAGGGAATCGAACCCAACTCTTCCACGAACCCCCCACGAATGGTCCTCCCTTAACTCAATGAACTATGAGAATTCCTTTGCCTAGTTTTTTTCTTTTCAGTTCTCATAAGTCCTTGATATACTAGCAGAAACTCAATACTTGACCGACTGCGTCACAGTGCTCAGGTAAAGTGGCAGTGGTTGAAAGCGAGCGGAAACGTCAGTGTTTTCTGTGCGTTACGATAGTAGTGGTGAAAGAAAATCCAATTCAAATATCTCAACGTAAAAGGAAAATCGTTTCACTTTGAAAGGAAAGACTCCAGCTAGCTATATGAGATCGAACTTCTTCCATCACTCTATCTACGATATTCATTGCACCATGATTGAAGGCCTACGCATCTTCTTTCAGGTATTTATTATTGGTTGAAGGCTCGCCATCACTGAACATACGAACAATCAACCTTTCGTCATTACTCCTTCGTATCTCTCTTTTCTGTTCGCCGGAAGGGAAGAAGGCGCACCTCCACTAAAGCTTTATCATAGTTCCTTCTCTCACCCGTAGTTCCGTCTTTTTGGTGGATCTTGCTAGTTACTCTCTTGAAGGTGAAACTAGGCCTACTACGGAAGGACTTAGTTCGCTAGGGCGATCAGTGAAACTTGGTAGGTATGGGCCGGGACCCCCCTGGAGGCTTTTTCGAAAGCTGCCTCCACGTAAGGTACCGGCTCGGTTTGATACACAGCAATTAACAACAGGTATGGTTTGGATAGAGGGAGTAGCGATAGCGATTCCTTGCCGGTTTTTTTATGTTGTGAAGGAGGGGTACCTCTTTTGCAAAAGGGTATAAACTTGAGATTATTCCCTGAGAGCTTGTCCAGTACCACCAGTACCGATGGAACTCAATCTCATTTAGAAAACTTATCTATATATTTAAGCAACAGATTTAGCAAAGCACTTTCGAATCTGATGCGCTAGCCGCCCAGCGAGAAAGGCCCTCTTTGTTGCGGCTGTCCTATCCCTTCTGAAGGGTTCTACAAAGCTGGATGATTTTTAGTGCGGGGAAGTCATCAGTGGAAAGAGAGTGGTGACGGGGGATAGAACAGGAGTCTGAGTCTTCCAGTTGATACGAGCTCAAAATCCGGAATCTATGAATCAATTGGGAGTGGGAGGAAGGACATCAAGCAAGAACTCTATCACGAAGGGTGAGGAATGAACGGACTTGGCCAAATGAAGATATAAGCAAATAGCCGCGCACTCCACAAAAACATCCTTGATCCTTTCCTTTCGTACGAACAGAGGAAGCTTGGATCAACGAAAACCTATAGGGATAAAAAAGGGAAAGATTCCCGACTTTCTATCCACTCTCAGCCAGTCAAGAAGAAGCCGAGAAGATAGAAGACCACTCCCTTTTTTGTAAAAGAAAATAGAGATTCTCATGTTCCCTCCTCGGAACATTTTATCACTCCTTTAGGCCAGGTGGCCTCGGTTATGAAAATGTATGTGCAAAAAAGTGCTAATTTAGTTACGTTAAACATTGAGTCAGTCCATGGTTTATCTGTAACCAATGACTCCATGTTCATTGCTCTTGCTAATATAGGATCATGATTGATTATAGTTGTTATAGTTTTTATGATGTCAGTATGCTCAAACTGCGCGAATGTAAAATCGATTTCTTGTTGATCTGACTAGGGCATTTCGAAAAAAAATGGAAAGAGTCAGAAGCGGAAATAATAAAACCTACTTTTTTGGACCAAAAGTGACGTGGGAAGACTTCTTATACAGTACCAATTCATGTGGGACATGGTCATAGTCACATGAACTTCATTCCCTCCTCCTCTCGAGAGCCTGAACTTGAATCCTCGCATGTTTTTGAAGATCTCGATAGACCTTCTTTTCTTCTTTATGGCTTGAGCAGCGGATGTAGTTGAAGTAGTGAAAGTAGAGGTAGCAGCAGTTGTATCCATGGGAGTCATATCCTCATCATCCTCCCCTCCTTGAAAACAAAGTTGTCATCGGCTTTGCATAACCTGAAAACCAACAAAGAGCAAAGAAAATATGTATGCAGCATATATGTATCTATCTATCATGGTTAGCTTTTCTTGGTTAGCCATTATATCAAAACCATGATCACAACTATGATTCATCTTGGAAAATCTAAGAAACATGCATAGTGGTACATTATTCTTATAATTCCAACATGTAGTGCAACTCAATTTGCCAGTATAAGAGAAGCGTTTATGCATATAATCTGTTTTGCAAATATAAGGGAAGTGTTCATGCATATAATCTATTTTGCAATTATAAGTGAATTGTCCATGCATATAATCTGTGTTGCAATGCCCATCATTAAACCATCCCAACATAGGTGAATAATCATTAGCGATAGCCAAATAAGAGGCTACATCATGCTGAAATGGAGAGTAAGACAATGCACTCATATTGGAACAATTATGTAACAAGCTATTTGTCATAAACTCAGCACCAATATTGGATGTCATATCAAAACAATGAAGTATTGACGTCAAATTAACTTTTCGCAAAATAGAATGTTGACCACATGGAATGCAAATCCTATGCACCAAGAATTCATTGCCTATATCATAAATTGCTATGGCATGGAACATAATCCTTTGAATCAAATAGCGACATTGCATAGGTGACGAGATGAATAATTGCAAGTGCTCATTGTCAAAATGAGTAAGTCTCGAAACAACCGGTTCAGTACAAGTGATGCAAATCATATGCGCACATATTTCATTGTCTACAACAGTATCTCCAATTAAATTAATTTTGTAAGCAGGAGTGTATGATGAATTCCAAGATGGTAAACTCACAAGTTCAAAAACCTTTCTAGAGCATATGTCAAAGTCATAGGGTTAACAAGTTGGATAGCACATACAACATCATGACTAATGGCATTATACACGTCATTATGTTTTATCAACTTATCATAGCCTATTTCAGAATCATTTTCTACGTATGGCTCAACAATTGGTGCTCTCAAATTAGTAAAAGAAACAATATCTAGACCTGGAGCACTCAAATCAACTTCTATATCACCCAAAATAGATTACACATCATTAATATTATGGCATGTGGCTTCCAAATCAGAAGTTTCAAAAAATTTCTCATATGTATCATCACTTTGTACATCCAAATCACTAGGTAAATGAATAGTGTCATATGGGGCACATTCAATGGTGTCATCAAGCAATTCATGTAATTTAAAACATTGGTCAAGTGATGTTGCGAAAACAATGTCATCATATCTAAGCAATTCCACACGAGGGATATTAATATTTTTAGCATGTGGAACAATAATTTCGGTACTAACTAGTTGTGGCATGGATATAAGTGAAGTATTATCACACAACTCTTCTTTTGCACAAGAAGCATCAAGTAATTCATCACAAATAGTATTCTCAACTTGTGGCAAAGGCAAAAGAACAATTGGTTTCAATCTAGGTTGCTCTAAAATAGCATGAGTAGTGGACAAGTAGAGTTCATCACGGGGAACATGGTGACTAGTGCCTTTAGTAGGTCACAACATGGAAACTTGTATCTTGTGTTTATTGGCCTCATTTATCCGTCTCTTGATCACCTGTTCAGCTTTGCAAGCAAGACGAAACAAACGATCGATAGAAAAGTAGTTCTTATGCATAAGTTCGTCCTGAATGTCATGGTTCAAAACTTTTCAAAATCTATTAAGAGTAGCTTCCTCACTTCCATTGATATTACAACAAAATAAGTAATATTGAAGGTCTAGATAGTACTCATCAACGGTGTTACTACCTTGTTCTAAATGTTGCAACTTTCGAAGCTTGCTATGTATAAAAGAGGACGGTACAAATTTATATCTCATTGCAAGTTTTAAATCATCCCAAGTAGCAGGTATATAATCAGGCTATAATCGACAATATTCATCCCACGAAATAGAAGCAAAATCAATGAATGTACTAACAGCAGCCCGTACTTTCTTATGCTTAGGAAAATATAGCTAGCAAATATTTCATTGAGTTCCAATTCTCAATCGAGATAGAAATCAGACCTATCACAACCCTCAAATATTGGCATAGAAACAACATGATCATGTACTTTTTCATGTTGTGGTACCTTTCATGGAGGTAGTCGTACTTGTCGTGGTGGTGGTGAAGAAACGCTCGCCTCAGGGTATGGCACATCTCCCACTATAGATCTAGCCCAAGAACTGATTACTCCGGAACCTATCATTGTTAGTAGAAGACAAGGAAACAAATCACAAGTATATGTTCCTTACCTTGAGATGGATTGAGATACATATTTGTTAATAATATAGATAGAGTATGATTTATTCATCTAAGTAGATAAGTCTCTAAATAGAGGCACTTCTTTTTCTTTTTAGGGAAGAGTAAAAATCTCTGGTTCTTTTCTTTATGGTACAGAAGGAGGTGAGATTAGGTTCCCCTTTCTTTTTTTTTGCATTTCTTAATTTTGTATGTTAGCTAAAAATGTTTAACATGCTTAGACGTGTAAGAATGTTTAACATGGTTAGACGTGTTAGAGCACTTAGGCAAAAAGCCTCTAAGTCCATTATTGGATTGATATGGCTACTCTACGGCTTGTCCTTACCGTGAATCAATTAGAGTTTTTTGTGGACGAAATATGAAAGTTATTCACCTATCATAGATAAAGTTGTTGTGCTAATGATGTTGATTGGATATGCATCCAATGGTGAGAAGGGTCTACCGCTATCCTGAATCGATGTAAGTTACTCGATAACCAAAACTTGATCACTTCATCAATATCTTTAAAGGTTTCAGCACGCCTCCGACATCTGCCACGACTTCGTTGTCCGCCACGACTCCTACATCTGTCAAGCTTTCGTCGTCCGACTACACTCTGTCATCCATCTACATTCTGACATCCGTCTTCACCTCGTACCATGGCATCTCCCGGAGTAGGATTCACTAAATATGCACCTAAGATGCTCTAAAATATTCCTCTAGGAAAAGGGGAAAATGACCAAAATACCCCCAATGATGCTATAAACCGAGGGGTATTACCGTAAATTGCCTAGGGATAACTTTGTAATTGCACATCAAACCAACCATCACCCTGCCTATAAATAGGGGAGCTCTCCTCCTTATTAGAGGGTTGGATTTTCTTTCAATAAATCTTATAATTTCTGCATTTATTTGAAAAACATTTGAGAGAGGTAGAGACAGCCCCGTTCCGAGTTGCCTATAGAGCACGACGATAACACAGACTCTATGCAAGTTGACCTCTATGTCACATTCGTGTGACATCCGCGCCACGTAAGCGAGTCACTTCATCCCCCATTGCACCCCAGTTGGTCTCTGTACCCAAAAAGGAGTGTATCGAATACATTGTCTAGGATCGTACCTACGATAGTTGACGCCCTATACGACAAGCTATATTATTACACATTGCGACCGTGTTCATGTGCTCCACAACACCGACTTTTGTCATGCCTGTGCAAAGAGTTCTTAAGATCAACAACATGCATCCGAAGAAAATCAATAGTACCCGAGCGAAGCACAAGGCAAGAATGACGACCATGGGACAACTAGATGCCACCGGGGGGAGGGGGACGTCCATCACCACAGGCACGTTGCAAGCCATGGGAGCGCCCCACCAGTAAGCTACCTGGGCAATGTTTTTGCTGCAGACAGTGTGAGTGAAATGATCAAGCCTATCAATAGAGGAGGGGGGTTGAATAGGATAAAAAACATGTAACAAAATCAAATCATACGCATACTAGTGAACAAGATATGCAAAGGAAGCAAGTATGAAGAAAAAACCACAATCACATGGGAGGCAAAGATTTGTCATCAAAGTTGGAGCAGTTGGCAAGGCTCTACGTCTCCGTTGAGGAAGCTTGATCCAACGACCGAAGTCGACACCGCAACATATGCTTCCCTCAAAGAGCTTGCCAATGCGAAGCCCCCTCTTAGTTGTGGTGCTTCACAAACTGCTCGAAGGCTCTTAAGCAACTTGTAACCGTCTAGGAGACTCCAATCTTCAAGAGTAATAAGTTTCAATCACTTCGGCTTGGAGATGAACTCATGCTTGATGCTCAACTACAAATCAATCTCTCAAAGGTTTCCTCACAAAGATCACAATTTGGGTTTGAGGAAGTATGGGGTTTCACTTAGGAGAGAAGAGGATTAGATTGGCAAAGAGTTATATGTGCAAAGAGGCTAGGGATATATATAGTGAACCCCTCAAAAACTAGCTATTATAGCAAAAGCAGCAAAACCTGAAGGTTCCAAGTTAGAACACTGATGTTCTGACTTTTTCAAAACAACGGCTATGTCGTGTGGTAGTGCAAAATTTGGAGGCTTAGACAGAATGCGGAGACTCTGGCATTCAAACAATGGTTGTATAGTGAGTCGAGAAGTGGATCTTGGAGACTCCAAAAGAGAACCGAGAGACTCTGAATAGTTCAAAGCACAGCGGACATAAGCAGATGTTGAAAGTTCCGACTTGGAACCTAGACCCTTTGGAAAATTGAATGGCCTTGAGCAAGGATAAGTCAGTGTGAATTATGGAGGTTCTGACATTGCACTCGGAGTTTCTAAGATTTCAAAGTGCTCAATCGAGCGAGAAGAATGAGAACTCCGAACTTCTGACTTATGAACTCGGACATGCCGAGATTTCAAGCATTCATTAGAGCAAGATCAATATGTGAACATGGAGGTTCTAGCATACCGACTCGGATATTTTGAGATTTCAAAAGATAAGTCCACATAGGATCTTGGACGCTCCGGAAACTTCTAGGAGTTTCAACTTTTGAGCTCAACGGACTTAGGCGAGGTAAGAATCTGAACTCGGAGGTTTCAAACATAGAACTCGGAGGTTCCGAACATTCTATAACTCAGAAGATGGGCAACTCAGAGGCTTCAAGCTCCTGATTCTCCACACATATATGGAACCCGGATATTCCAACTTTGATCTCAGAGGTACTGACTTTTGTTGAAAGTGTGAGAATTTAAGGATTTCAAAGGCCTCTTTGGACAAATTTTTTGATTTCGAGCTGAGCATTAGCAAGACATTCTCACTAGCTTCCCAAATATCAACCCCCTTAATTATAAGGCTTTCGTTAAACTCAATGTGATTCACTGATCCTCTAAAAGAGTTAGAAAATGATCCTTAACCTTCATTTTTTCAAGCTGTCCTTCCTTAGAACTTTTCGGGAAATGACCGCTGATTATATCACTGCTTTTGGGAATAAAATATGTTATCGCACTTGATGCCACATTAGTTCCTTAATTGTTTATCATTAATCATCAAAACCCACTACAAGACACCAAGTCACCAAAAGATTAGAGTTTACAATACATTACATGAATCATCTCTTGAAGAATTAGGGAATAACGACCAAGTCATCAAAAGGTAGGAGTTTATAATGCATTACATGAATCATTGAGAAGAACAAGTCTTGTAACTCAAGTCAAGAACACCTAGCTACCCTAACTCTCCCAAAAAGGAGCTAAACCATCAATCCCCCTTTGGCATCAAGACACCAAAAAGGAAGGACGTTAGAAGACTAAGCCCTATGCTAACGTCTCTTGCCGTAGTGACGAAAGAGACGCCGAAGGGGCAACGGTCGATGGAATGGTTGTCAAGTCAGGTGGAGGTGAAGTAGTTGGTCGTGTAGATACACGTGGAGTAGCTGTAGGCGATGGTGGAGTAGCAGGTGCATGTGCCAACGTTGAGGCAGCCGTGTCACGGACTAGGGACTGCTCGGCGTGTGTCGACCTGGAGAAAATCGGGGAGGAAGTCAGCGTGTCAACATCCAGAGTGAACTTGGATCCCTCTTCTAATAGCTCCTGGTCATCAAAGATCCTCAGGTGCATTTGCTTTTGGTTCTGGAGGATCTTCGGCTGCCGGCGTGCAAGGGTCGTTACTCTTGAGGTTAACGAGCATGGCATTTTGCCTATGGAGATGATGGATAACAGTGTCGAGAGCACTCTTGATCTGTTTCAAAGGATTTTTCCACATGGGGATCCTCAGCAATCATGATGTGCACCTGACGACTTATTCTGACAATTTTAATGTCTCTGTAATTATTCATAATGTGGCATCTGATCCATTGGAAAGGTGTCGTCGTTATCTTTCCAACACATGACTCCATATGAGAAAGTTATGCCCCATTTATGTAGGTGTTGTCTGCTGAAACCGGACCGAATTCGGAGTTGAAGTGGAGTCCAACTTGACTTGGGGTGACGCCTCATCCTCTTGTGGCTGGTCCATTAGTGCTTCTCCCATGTTCCTAAGAATCAAAATATCACCATTAAGTAGCATCCCATCCTTAGCCACATAATTATGGATAGCAAGAAATGAACGCACCTCATGATTAAGTCCTCGGGCACGAGAACGGGTGATTGGTCCTTGGATGGTAGCATGGGAGATGTCCTCATCATCCTCCCCCGCTTGAAATGGAGTTGTCATCGACTCAAGTTCATCTTCTTCTCCCAAGTAAGGCTTCATATCTGAAACGTTAAAAGTGGGATTAACCCCAAAACCTGCAGGCAACTCAAGCTTGTATGCGTTATTGTTAATCTTCCTAACTATCCTAAAAGGACCATCAGCTCGAGGCATCAATTTGGATTTTCTTAGTTCTGGAAATCTATCCTTCCTCAAGTGTAACCAAACAAGATCACCTGGTTCAAAGGATAAATGTTGCCTACCCTAACTACAAGCAAGTTTATACTTTTCGGTCATCTTTTCAATGTTCTCTTTAGTTGTTGCATGGATTTTCAGAATAAAATCAGCGCGTGTTTTAGCATCCAAATGCACATGTTCAGAAGTAGGCAATGGCAAAAGATCAATGCATGCACGTGGATTAAACCCATACACTACCTGAAAAGGGCTCACCTTGGTGGTAGAATGTACCGATCGATTATATGCAAACTCCACATGAGGTAAACAGTCTTCCCACATCTTTAAATTCGTCTTCAAAACAGCCCGCAACATTGTGGATAAGGTACGATTAACAACCTCCGTTTGTCCATCGGTTTGTGGGTGGCATCTAGTAGAAAATAGCAACGTAGTCTCCAACTTGCTCCATAAGCTTCTCCAAAAGTGGCTCAAGAACTTCACATCTCGATCAGAAACAATGGTGTTGGGAATCCCATGTAGGCGAATGATTTCTGAAAAATAAATCAGCAATATTGGTAGCATCATCACTCTTATGACAAGGTATAAAATGTGCCATTTTAGAAAATCGATCCACCACCACAAATATACTATCCCTCCCCCCGCTTTGTCCTAGGTAATCCTAAGACAAAATCCATCGATATATCCTCCCAAGGAACATTAGGAATAGGAGGGGGCATATAAAGACCATAGGGGTTTAAGCGTGACTTAGCTTTGTTGCATGTAGTGTAGCGTGAAACGTAGCGCTCGACATCCCTCCGCATCTTTGGCCAAAAGAAGTGTGTGGACAACACGTCTTTTGTTTTCTTCACTCCAAAGTGTCCCATCAAACCACCTCCATGAGCTTCCTGTAAGAACAAAAGGCGAATGGAGCTAACTGGGATGCATAGCTTGTTAGCACGATATAATAATCCTTCATTCAGCACATACTTATTCCATGTTCGACCCTCTCTATAGTTTTCAAAAGCATCTTTAAAGTCCAACTCAGTAGCGTATAACTCTTTTATTGTCTCTAGGCCAAAAATTTTATGATCAAGTTGAGATAACATAGTAAATCGTCTAGATAAAGCATCAGTAATGACATTGTCTTTACCCCGTTTGTGCTTAATAATATATGGAAATTACTCTATAAACTCGACCCATTTTGCATTTCGTTTATTTAATTTTGCTTGGCTTCTAATATGTTTCAAGGATACATGATCAGAATGAATGACAAACTCCTTAGGCCAAAGATAATGTTGCCAAGTTTCTAACACCCGAACTAAAGCATATAACTCTTTATCATAAGTAGAGTAGTTCAAAGTTGGCCCATTCAATTTCTCACTAAAATAAGCAACGGGTTTACCTTCTTGTAATAGCACTCCTCCTATCCCAATACCACTAGCATCACATTCGAGCTCAAAAGTCTTACCAAAGTCAGGGAGTTGGAGTAGAGGGGCATGTGTAAGCTTCTCCTTAAGCATGTTAAAAGCTTGTTCTTGTGCTGGACCCCATTGGAAGGAAACTCCCTTCTTTGTTAACTCGTTCAGTGGGGCAGCGATGGTGCTGAAATTCTTCACAAACCGCCGGTAGAATCCTGCAAGTCCATGAAAGCTTTTCACCTGTGTGACAGTTTGAGGAGTCGGCCAGCTCTTGATGGCTTCAATTTTCGCTTCATCCACCTCAATACCCTGTGGAGTAACAACATAGCCAAGAAAAGAGACACGGTCCGTGCAAAAGGCACACTTCTCAAGATTACCAAACAAGCGTGCATCTCTCAATGCATTAAAAACAGCACGCAAATGGTTCAAGTGTTCATCATTAGACTTGCTATATATCCAGATATCATCAAAATAGACCACCACAAATTTACCAATAAATACTCTTAAAACTTCATTCATAAGACGCATGAAAGTGCTAGGTGCCTTAGTTAATCCAAAAGGCATGACAAACCACTCATATAAACCAAACTTAGTTTTAAAAGCTGTTTTCCATTCATCCCCCAATTTCATTCTAATTTGGTGGTACCCACTACGCAAGTCGATCTTTGTGAAAATAATAGAACCACTCAACTCATCAAGCATGTCATCTAACCTAGGAATAGGATGACGATACCTTATTGTAATATTGTTAATGGCTCTACAATCAACACACATACGCCAACTACCATCTTTCTTAGGAACTAAAAGAACAGGAACAGCACATGGGCTAAGGCTCTCGCGCACATACCCATGGTCCAGAAGGTCTTGGACTTGGTGCTGAATTTCTTTAGTCTCCTCCAGATTTGTTCTATATGCAGCACGGTTTGGCAATGTTGCTCCCGGGATTAAGTCGATTTGATGCTCAATACCTTGAATAGGTGGCAGCCCTGGGGTATCTCCTCTGGAAACACATCCTTATACTCCTGCAAAAGGTTAGTGACAGCAGGAGGCAAAGAACTAGAAGTATCATCAAATGAAAATAACGCTTCCTTGCATATCAAAGCATAGAAAGGAGAAGCAAGCTCATTAATATCAATAAGATCAGATTTGGTAGCAAGCATAACACCCCCCTTCAATTTAATTCCCTCGGACTTAGAGCTAGTTACTTTCTTCTCTTTCTTAGTTGGGAAAACGGTGTTAGCAACTTGCTGATTTTCAGATTGCAGTGCACTCTCCTTCTTGCTATTTTTAGCACCCTCTTTCTCACATTGCATAATTTCAGTGGGTGTCATAGGAAGTAAAGTAATTTTCTTTCCCTTATGCATAAGTGTGTATTTATTACTTCGACCATGATGGGTGGCATCGGTGTCAAATTCCCATGGACATCCTAATAAAAGTGAGCATGCTTGCATAGGTACCACATCAAAATCAGCAAAGTCATGGTATGTACCAATGAAAAAGTGCACTCTCGCAGATTGTGTTACCTTAACCTTACCACTATTGTTGAACCACTGAATATGATATGGATGAGGATGTGGACGTGTGGTCAAGCCAAGTTTGTTGACCAAATCTGAGCTCACCAAGTTATTGCAGCTTCCTCCATCAATTATGATGTGAACACGGTGATCCTTGACAATGAGGTACATTTGGAACAAGTTATGTTGTTGTAGCGTCTCCGCTTGCTCCACTTGAGCACTCAACATGCATTGTACAATTAATGCCTGATATTTCTCTGTGGCGGCAGTGCCTAGAATCTCCTCGCCGTCACTTCCCGTCTCATCGTCACCTGCATGGTTAGCCCCAATGGCAGAATCATCCTCAACATCACTAGCACTAACATACCCACCGTCCTCTGTAGTAAGGAATGTCCGTCGCGGACTTGGACAATCCCTCATAAAGTGGCCCTTCCCTTTGCAGTTATGGCAGATAGTCCCGGGGGCGCAGCCCGTGGAAGCAACCGATGAAGAGCTCTTTATTGGGGCAGGGGAACCTGCTGATTTACTCTTCTCCTCTGGTGCTTGTGACGATGCCGGTGCTGCTGAACGTGCCCTAGACATGTAGGGGGCAGCAGACCGTGCAGGAGGAGGTGGAGCTGACTTGACCGTTCCAGGCGTCGATCTTCTGTCGCCGAAGTTGCTCTTTGGCTTTTGCTGCCTTCCCTGCAATTCTTTTTCTGCCAACATAGCAAGCTGGAACAATCTATTAAGAGAATTATAATCCTTATAGTCAACTATGTCTTGTATCTCACGCCTTAATCCTCCAAAGAATCTTGCCATTTTATCCTCCTCATCCTCAACAACTTCACAACGCAACATTCCTATTTGTAGCTCTTGGTAGTACTCCTCAACGGATCTATTTCCTTGGTTTAAGCGTTACAATTTTTTGCGCATTTCACGTTTATAGGTGGGAGGAACAAATCTACTACGCATAGCTCTCTTTAACCTATCCCATGTATCCGGTGCTAAACCAGCTTTTACTAATTCATTCCACCAAATGATAGCAAAATCAGTGAACTCACTAGTGGCTTGTCTAACTCTATGAATTTCCAGAACTAGATGGGAGTTGAATTTTTGTTCGACTGTCATCTCCCAATCCAAATAAACTTCAGCATCATAGGAACCAGAAAAAGATGGTATGCTAAACTTAACCTTAGCATAATAATCATCATATCCACGTCCAGGACGAGGATTTGTGTCATTACCTGCCCTACCTTGTCAGCGTGGCTGGCGTCATTCTTGATGTGCCGCGTGAGGAGCAGGGCGTCCTCCAGCAGGAAGTCCTGCTCTGGCGGCGGCTCGATCATACTCTTCATCATCTTGATTAGTGCCATCCGCCTCGAGATCCTCCAATTCAGCCTATCGAAAGGTGGCTGCTTCTCTAGGTTGTCCATCCTGGTGATGAGGGTGGCGATACTCCTCTCTATCCTCTCTAGTCGATGCTCATTATCTTGGTTGCTCTTGCTAATATTTGCATTGATATCTCGCAACAACGTTTGAAGCTCTAATTTAGATACACATTCATCTCCATCATCTTGATGTGTTGCTGGTGATCCTGTCATGGTTAGTGAAAACAAGGAACAACAAACACACAAGTGTATAAAGTGCCTACGAACTACTAGGATGTGGAGTCGCTCTCACTCAAGCGTCTAACCATGCTCTTGCAAAGTTCTTACCAACGTAGCAAGTGGTACAACCGGTGGCTTGTTTGTGATACCGTTGAAGACGTGAGTGTAGTGATTGCTGGGTTGAAACTGTACTGATCAGAAGAGAGTGGAGCTTGGAAGGTCAGTTTGGTAGCAAGGATTAGCAAAGTTCGACAACAGTTAGTAAAACTAAATAATAATTCAAGGTACTTGTCTCAGTTTGCTGGCCTAAACGTGTTCCTAGAAACGAGTATAGGCACAGAAGTATACCAAAGTACCAATGATACCAGAAACAGCACCGAAAGGGTTTTTTCTTCTTTTTTCTTCTTTTTTCTTCTTTTTTTTCTTTCACAAAACTGCTCAAAGAATCAGGTGAAAGGGGAAAAACAGACTATGTGGAAGTAAAACTTCCAGAACTCTATTTTCCAAGCTGAATTTGGCCTTGAAAATTTTGTCGAAACCAACAAGGTCAATTAGGATCAGATGCAACTTTTCGTTCCGGTCGTTTTGCTGGGTGGTAGTGCTCAAACGGAGTTCGTATGACAAAGTTATGGCCGTTTTACCGAGGCACTATGAAATCAACTCCGACTAGGGTTTAGAGTTGTATTAGGATATCACAAACCCTAAGTAACGACTCGCGACTAAGAACACAAGTCTAAACCAGCAACCTGACATCGACTATGAATCAAAACTAGCAATATGACACTGTGACGAAAATGCAACGGCTCGGAGCTCTCGGACAGTGAAGATGATACGCCCTAGAGGACTACAATTTTTTGGCTATATCTGGAGTTCTGGGACGATGGCAAAACTAATTGGATACAATGATACCTGACGGGCAACTGAAGCTCTGATACCACTTGATGTGCACGGGGGTGCCCGATCTTCCGTCAGGAGGGGATAATCACGATTGTGGAGAACTCGACGTTGACGACCCGGCTTCCAATCAGAACTGATCCGAACCCTGCAATCGCTACACCACAGCTCCGTTGGTTATCAACCACGCGCAAACATGGTTGACCTCACCAAGAAGGCTTATCCCTGCATGCAAATCGAGAACACAAGCAAGAACACAGTAGAAGCAATCTCACAAACGTAGAGGAATGTTTGATTACTTGAAGTGGGGTTCTACAAACTGATGAAATCAGCAAAACTGCGATGGCAGAATAATCTAAGCAAAACCCGCCCTAAACAATGACAGCTATAGAGTATTTATACCTAGGGTTTCTAAGAGTTTCACCCTAAACCTGGGCTTAAGACCCGAAATGAAAACAAGGCCCGAAGTGGCCCAAAATGGTGTCGCAGCACCTGACGACTTATTCTGACAATTCCAATGTCTCTGTAATTACTCATAATGTGGCATCAAATCCATAGGAAAGGTGTCATCGTTATCTTTCCAACGCATATAAGAACTCTTCAATCGGACTCCGTATGAGAAAGTTATGCCCCATTTATGTAGGTGCTGTCTGCTGAAACCGAACCGAATTCGGAGTTGAAGTGGAGTCCAACTTGACTTGGGGTGATGCCTCATCCTCTTGTGGCTGGTCCATTAGTGCTTCTCCCATGTTCCTAAGAATCAAAATATCACCATTAAGTAGCATCCCATCCTTAGCCACATAATTATGGATAGCAAGAAACGAACGCACGTCATGATTAAGTCGTCGGGCACGGGAATGGGTGATTGGTCCTTGGATGGTAGCATGGGAGATGTCCTCATCAAATCATGTCTTCATTCGCTGCATCATCACGTGCCTAGCAGTGCTTGAACGCCCTAGTGATTTCATCGCTCTCCTCGATCTGTACTTCAGCTCTGCTCCTCTTCTTGGAGGTGCTGACATCTTTGGCAACCTTCTTCCCCTTTTCTTGAGCAGTTGGGGCATCCCTCTTCCTCTTTGCCTTATATGCCAGGTGCATGGTCTCGCAGTAGAAGATCTTACCTGCCATTTGATTTATGAGCTTCATGATATAAGTGGCAAATGGCAGTGATCGGGTGTGGTTTGCAGTGGTGATTCTCATGATCTTGAAGATGTAGCCCAAGACAAGGAAGTCTTCTCCTTTCACCATATGCATACGAATATCGTGCTCGAAGCTGTGAATGAAGTCATGGATGCGTGGCATTTGGGAAGCTGATCCTTCGAGACCTAGCATATCAGAGATATCACTTGAAGTGGTGGAGTAGCAAGTGTTGTGGGTCATCCAATGGAATCTCTACATCCCCTTCTCAGTAAAGAAAGTGACATGGAACTGCATAACCAGCTCCTTATTCCAATCTTGGTGCAGGCTGAGCAGCTCGGTCAGAGCATGTGCCTCACAAGCTTTGGCAACTTGCCTAAAGCAAGCGTGTTGTCGAAGATATTGGAAGTCAACGAAGTGATCTTTGATCACCTTGTCCTTCCTATAGTAGAGGACACTCTCATAGTAATCTTGCTGCTCCAAGGACCAAACACGTGGACTCATCGCATGCCGGGTGAACTCATACGAATTTGCCTTCCATCTGATCTTCCCTAGATCTTTGTTCTAGAAGGTCTTGTAATCGATGGCTGGCCGGGGAACTCTTCCCTACTTGGGAAAGTGACTGACTGGCATGAGAGATAACGAAGGTGTAGGCTCTCGGTCCTTTGGGTCCACGTGCACCCCGGAGTTGCGTACGATTGGTTTCTGCTGAACATGAGGCTAAGTAGGCAGTCTGCCCTTGCTCTTCCTGACATTGGTAGGCTTCTTTGCCTGAGGAGGAGGTGGAGATGAGGATGGCTCTGTTGCAACAGCTGCTGGTGTCTCTGCTACTGGTTTTGCTGCTATTGCAGGTGCTGCTACTAATCGAGCTGCCTCTGCACCTGTACTCTAGCAGCCTCGGCCCTGGTGGCCTCTGTCTTGGCAACCTCTGCTCGGGTTGCCTTTGTTGTGCTTTGGCATTGGTAGCCTCTTCCTCTATAGCCTTGGCCCTGGTAGCCTCTTCTTTCTTCCTCGCTCGCCATTCGCGATTGAGGCAAGCTTTCCGTGCCTTAGGTGATTCATGTGGCTCATCATCCTCATCTTCATCCGTGTCCATAGGAAGTGAACGATGGATGATGCCCTTGAGGCCCTTCTAGCTGGTAGATAGATGCTTGAGTTTTTTTAAAGCTTCCATTATCTCTAGAGGAACTCTACCTCAGTAGCTCGGGCACTAGAAGCCCCCTGAGAAGATGGTTTCATTCTGTCTTGCCTCACAAATCACCTCTTTGGAGGTTCCATGATCAAAGTCAAAAGCTCTGGAAACTTCCTCTGGACACATTTCTCAAGAACTCGGAGATTCTAAGATTTTTCTTGGAGGTTCCAAGTTTACGTTCTGTCCTTCCAGAGAGCTTCCGACTCAAAACCGATTTCCGGATGTTCTAAACTTTTACCAGAGCTTCCAACTTCCTTCTACTCAAAGAGCGAAAAAAAGTCGGAGACTCTAGGGAAAATTCTAGAAGGTCTGAGTTGCATTGAAATCTAGGGTTTCTAAACCTAATTGCATGATGGATTTGAGGCGTATTTGCATGATTTTCTACTGGAATCTGATTGAACAGGTTGTGACTTGAATGAGGAGATCAAATTTTATCTCGTCGAAGGACTTGTAATGCTAGAGGCGGCGGTGAGGTTGCAGATCCAACAGCTGTGCCCTAACCCGGTGGCGACGGGAAATGAGGAGGCTTGACATCGGTGGAGGAAAGTCGGGGAGGTCGCGGGATGACCGGCGCGACTGGAGGAGGTGTGGGAGAAGCGGTAGCGCTAGAGTCATGGGATCTCAGAGATTTATGAAGTGGAAGTCAGAGGTTCTGAGTGAGGTAGCGTTAGGTCACGATGGGTGCTTAAGTGAACCGTCCAGTGCAAAACTCAAAGGTTTCAAGAAAAAGTCAGAGGTTACGAATTTCTCAAAAACCATATGGCTGGACTTGGAAGGTCCGGTTTTGAGTACATGTCAAATCGCGAAAGCTCCGCAAATAATCTTGGAGGTTCCAGGATCGTGTACTGATCTCGATCAAAATGATACTGGAGGCTCCAGGAAAAGTCGGAGTCTCTAGGAAACCTGAGTGGCAAGGATAGTGGCGAATCTCGGATACTCTGGTAAGAAATCAGAGGTTCTAGTTTGTCTACTGGAGACACAAAGTTGAAAGTCGGAAGCTCCAGGAAAAGTCAAAAGCTTCGAGTTTCAGTTAAAAAACTCAATTGTGTATATTTGAAAGAATTTTTAGGAGAGTTTAGATGGAGCAAGTCTAGCTGGTTTCTTATTTGTCCATTTCACATCCAATTGGAGAACAACCAATCAATAAGGCAACAATTTGGATGGAGATTGGACACAATCAAATCAAACACTTGGTAAAATAGGGCAAAAATGCTCAAAATTCACGAAGGCCAAGAGAAGGCAAATAACTTGTAGGGAACCAAAGATGCTGATATTTTGTGGTGTTGCCACCATGTATGAGCTAAATAATCCACTAGGACCTTTATGTATAAAGAACATGGGATCCTATGATGCAAATGCTCACCATTTTGCATACTCATCGAACTAGTGATAATAAATACACAAAAGTATTGTTTTGTTCACACCATGGTATGTATTTGATCATTGAGAGAACAATACCCCCCTTAGAGTGTTCACATATCTTAAATTCCAAAAACCAAACAATGCAAATACATGTGCAATGATTCAAGCAATGTTTCAAAAACCTAGGATATTTAGCTCACTCCTCAACTCTTAAAACCTATGCTGATCTAAGGACTTGGTGAAGATATCCGCTAATTGTTTTTTCGTCCTTACATGGCTCAAGACTATATCTCCTTTTGTCACATGATCCCTAAGGTGTCGAATATCTATGTGCTTGGTTTGGGAGTGTCAGATGGTTGTTGAATATTTTTATTGCACTTTTGTTATCAAATAAAAGAGGCACTTCATTCAAATTGATACTAAGCCTTCAAGGTTTGCCTCATCCATAGAGATTGAGTGCAACAACTACCCACAGAGATGTACTCCGCTTAGGTAGTGGATAGGGCTATGATGTTTCATTTCTTGGAGGACACCGACACAAAATATCTACCAAGGAATTGGCATGTGCCAGATGTGGAATTCTTATCAACCTTGCAACTCGCCATCTGGATTCAAATATCCAACAATATTGGAATTAGCACTCTTGGGATACCTAAAGCTAGGTTGGGTATGTGAACAAGATATCAAAGGACTCTCTTGACAACCACTAAGTGACACTCCTTAGGAGTGGCTTGAAATCTTGTACACATGCACACACTTAGTAAGACGTCGGACCTAGATGCACATAGATAGGGAAGAAAGCCAATTATGGATCGATAAACCTTTTGATCCACGGGTTTAACTTCCACATTTAGGTTGAGGTGGCTGTTAGTTTGCATGGGTGTGTTGGCCTTATCTATGTCAAAGCGCTTGAGCATGTCCTTGCTGTACATGCTTTAACTTATAAAAGTCTCTTCTTGGAGTTGTTTGAGTTGAAGTCCAAGGATAAACTTCAACTCTCCCATCATAAACATCTCAAACTTGTCACCATCTTCTTGACAAATTCTTCACTTCAACTTGTGTGTACCCTTGGGCCACAAGTCTAGCCTTGTTTGTCACAACTTGTCTATCCTTGTCTTATTTGTTCCAAAGACCTACTTGGTGCCGATGACTTTTTGTTTTGGTCTTTCCACAAGCGTCCACACCTTCTTTCAGGTGAAGTTTTTCAACTCTTCATGCATATCATTCACCCAATCCAGATCTTCAAGAGCATCATCTAGTTTGATAGGATCCAAAGAGGAAAGAAACGAGTAGTGTTCATAAAAAATTACAACACAAGAGCAAGTTTGAGTTCCTTTACGCACATCGCCAATAATTTGGTTGACCGGATGGCCCCGTTGCAAGTTTCTGTTGATCCTCAAATGATTTGGTCGGACTTGAGGTTGAATTTGAGGTGGAGATTCATCATCATGTAGTTGGGTTGCCTCAACGCTTTGGTCTTCAACTTGAGTGGATGTGGAAGGCTCTACTTCAATTGATGATGTGCTCTCCTTGACCTCAGTTGGCATCCATCTCTAAGTGACATGTTCTTGATTGCGTTTGCCAACTCATCATCACTTACATCATTAGGCATATTCTCTACTTGCAAGCGACTAGTCTCATCAAACTGTATGTCGCACGTCTCCTCAATTATACGTGAAGTATTATTGAAGACTCGATACACGTGTGCGTTTTAAGCATAGCCAAGAAAGAAACCTTTATCACACTTAGAAGAAAACTTTGAAAGCCTTTGCTTCTTGTTAAGGATATAACATTTGCTCTCAAAGATGTGGAAATAGGAGGCATTGGGCTTGTTCCCGGAAATGAGCTCGTACAACATCTTCTTCAAGAGTCGGGCAATATAGAGGTATTTGATCACATTGCATGCGGTGTTAATGGCTTCCGCCTAAAATAATCAGGAGTCTTGTACTCGTCGAGCATCATTCTCGCATCCTTATAAGCGTGCGGATTTTCCTTCCCACACACGATTATGTTGTGGGGTATAGCCGGAGGAGAACTCATGCTGCACGCCTTCTTCGTCTAGGAACTCTTCGATGTTCATGTCTTGAACTTGGTTCTGTTGTTCTCAGATTCTTGATCTTCAACTCGAATTCATTTTGAGCTCTTCTCGCAAATTTCTTGAAGATCTTGTTTGTTTCTCCCTTGTCATGCAAGAAAAACACCAATATGTAGCGAGAAAAGTGATCAACAATACAAACCCATATGAGTTACCTCCTATGATCACATAGGTGAAATGAGCAAATAGGTCCATGTGGAGTAGTTCGAGTGGCCTTCTGGTATTCATAACATTCTTGATACGATTTCGGCCACCGACTTTGCTTCTCGGCTTGGCATGTGCTACAAAGATGATCTTTGTCAAAAGTCATGTTCTTGACGCAGATGATGTGGTCGCCCTTGAGTAGCTTGTCAAGGTTCCTCATCCCCACATGAGCCAACCTCCTATACCATAACCAAACTAAAGAGTACTTTGCCAACAAGAATGTTTGTATACAAGAGTTGTTACAGACAAAGTCAACCAACACTACCTCGAAATAGCCCTCCACTAACGGGCGCTTAACCCCCTTTGCTGACGGGCAGGCCCCCGTCAGTAACCTCCTGTCAGTGGAGGGGTAGCCACCACTGACGGTTGCGTTGCCCGTCAGTGGCGATGCCCAAAACGAGCAAAAAAACCACGGGCCCTAGCGGACCCAACCCTAGCCCGCTAGGCCCACACCACCGCCACACCATTCTGCCCCGCGCCGCTGGCCTCCTACCCCCCATCACACCATTCCGCCGCGGCCTTGCTGACCCCGCACCACGAGTCGCACCGGAGCCACCGATGCGCGAGCACCGCACGCGAGCTCCGCACGCAGCCGCCGGCATAGCTTCTCCCGCCGTCGGAGGGGAGGCCAGAGGCGAGGGGGAGAGAGGGAGGGCGGGGCGAGCGGGAGGGGAGAGGAGAGACCGGCGCCGGCGAGGGGAGAGAGGGAGTGAGGGAGGGGCTGGGGAGGGGAGGCCGGAGGCGAGGGGGAGAGAGGGAGCAGCGGGGCTGGGGGAGAGAGGGAGCGGCGGGGCGAGGGGGAGAGGGAGCGGAGAGGCCGACGCTGGCGAGGGGGAGAGAGGGAGCGGCGGGGTCTGCGGGGCTAGGGGAGGGAGTGGAGAAGCCGGCAGTTGGCGTGGGAGAGAAGAGAGAGGGGGAAGGGGATCGGGGGCTGGGGTTGGTGCGGTTAGGGGGCGGGGCTGGGGGAGATAGTATTTATACGCTGGAGGGATTACGGGCTCGGGGTGGGTTTTAGCGGGCCAAAAGATCTGCTAACGGGCCCACTTGCTCGCCCGTCAGTGGTAGAATAGAACCACTGACGGGTAGAGTTCCAGGCCCGTCAGTGGTATTTTCCCCTCCCAAAATTAATACAACTGAAGTCTCTACTAACGGTCATATTAATCCGCCTATCAGTGATGTCTTTACTACTGACGGTTCGTATTGTGCCCGTCAGTAATTACGTTCAGGAAAGGGTCAATCTGCAGTAGTGCAAGTAATTATTACCTTTTCTAAAACCTTTGAACACTAATGCATAGTGAAGTTACACTCAAGATCAAGATTGCATTGTTGAGACACAAATAACAAGTTATAGCTTAAAGACTTTACAAGAAAAACATTGAAAATTGATAGGTCATTTGAGATTGTAATTTTATCTAACCCGATTACCTTTTCCTTTGCGTTGTCACCAAAGGTGATGTTTTCATGTAATGATCCTCTACATCAAATGAGATGAACATGCCCTTCCCATCGGTCATATGAATTGTGCATCGGTCATCGAGCACCCAACTTTTTCCACCGGAGGTGTAGTCCTACAAAAAATGTTTAGGCTTGTTTAGGTACCCATACATTCTTGGGTCCTTGGGAGTTAGACACAAGAGATTTGGCACCCAAATTGAACTTTTCCTAACATGATCACTAATCTTCGCACCAAAAATTTAGCTTGAATCTTACCATCCTCACCTTTTCTAAGAATATAAGAAGCATCAAATTGACCAATGAGGTTAGGATGACCCCTTTTAGCCGAATGACCCTCAAAAGTATAAGCTTGCACTTGCTTCTCCTTGGCTTGCATGAACTTGTTCCTAGGATATTGCCGAGGGTTACTCTCAGTGATACGGGGAACCAGGCCCCCTAAACCGCTGGCAAAGGCCGAACTTGATGTCGCGTCAACAAGGATGGGGGAGTCAAGAGGAGGTGCTCGGGGGCTCACCCCGAGCACTGTATCCACTCGGTCATCAGGGGGAGCCCCGAGTCATCCCTTAAGGATGCTTCCCGAGCACCCAAGGTGACTTGGCTCCCACTCGGGAAGGCAAATGCCTCCCAGGCAGCAGGATGGCCCAGGCCATGTGCTCGGGAGTCCCCGAACACGGGAACCCTGAGCACCCTTCGTGGGTCCTTACCCAGTACACGTTGCCCAATAGGCGCATTTAATGCCTGTCTGTGCAGGCATACCTACTCCAAGTCCGTTGTGGACAAGATGGCGATGTCCTGGTCGATTTCCGTCCTCCCATGTGATAAGTCCCGTCAGCTGTTGGTCGTGGCAGGGGATGGAACGGACTGACATCTTTTTGACTTTGGGGCGCGCCGTCGCGCGCCCAGGCGCATGCCTATTGTCCCTGGTCAGTGGGACCAGGGTAGCTGCGGCATGGTCTGGGGCAGAGGGCGCTCCGGGAAGTCTTCACCTTCTGACCCAACCACGTCATGATGATCCAGATTCCAACCAAAGCGTGACAGGAACTATTCCGCTACAGCAACCCTCAACCGCCGGCGTGGGTCGCCCACGCCCTATCCGTCAGCAACAGTGCTACTACAGTGTATTTGCCTTTCGGCCATTGTGGTGACCCCCGGGTATATAAGGGGAGAACCGAAGCCATGAAAAAAGGGAGAAAAACGAAAAAGAAGAGCAAGAACACCAGTGTTTCCGGGCTCTTTGTAATCATCCAAATACTCATATATACACAAAAAGCAGGACGTAGGGTTTTACACCAAGAAGGTGGCCCGAACCTGGGTAAATCACGGTCTCATCTCTAGCTTTCTGCCAGCCAAGATCGGCGTAGCTCCTGTTCCTTCGCCTCCCCAACCGAATCCCAAAGGGGGTCCTTTCGGACCACCGACGCCGGTGTTTTTTCGCCGACATCTGGCGCGCCAGGTAGGGGAGGCCAAGTTTCTGAAGCTACGTCGTTCATGGCAGGCCGACAGTCACGTCCCCAGCAGCGGGGACGTCAACAGCCATCCGCTCCAACACGCTCGGCGCCCTCTCGTGTGCAAGGGCACCACGCCGTGCCCGGCGGCACCGCAGCAGCGGACACTGCGCTATCACAGTTCCAGCACCTAGCACGCGAGGATGAGGCGCATGCCGATCCAACCGTCACCGAGTTTACCCAGTCGGTGCGGCGCCGACTGGATTTCGACTAGCCGGGTGAGGCAGGCGCGCTGCATGCTGCGCAGCTTCTCCTCCAGCACCCTCCCGTCCAGGTGGAAGTTATATCTCCTGTGGGCCCTTGGCTCCAGGAGGTAGCCGACCTGGTGGACACCGCTCGCCGTCAGGTGGCGGCCAGAGGTTCTCATACCTCTTCAAGGCATGGCGACACCCGATCCGGCCCCTCGGTGGCATCGCTGCCACTACCGCCACGTCTTTCACATGGTGAAGCGAGGGAGCTCCGCAGCGGGTCCCCCCATTCAGTTGCCTCTCCTATTTTAGGAGACGGCCCAGATCTTCGCCATCACATCAACCAACGGAGGCAAGACGAAGATGCACGCGTCACCATCGAGCGCCACCGGGAGAGGCGGCGTGAAACAAGGGCTGACAAGGGCCAATCGTCCTCCAGCCCTGCTGCCGGTCGTGCATACTCTCCGGTGCGCGTCCGCGTGCAGCCGGTCGGGAAGGTCGACACCCTGCTTTACAGAGCGGGCTATTAGGCTTTTACTCCTGACCTTCACCGCGTCAGCTGGCCCGAAAGGTTCCGGTCGGAGCTGCCGCAGAAGTATGATGGCTCTTTCCACCCGGAGGAGTTCCTCCAGATCTACACCACCACCGTACAAGTGGCTGGAGGAGCCGAAAAGGTAATAGCCAACTGGTTCCCCATGGCCTTGAAGGGCTCTGCCCGTTCATGGCTCATGAACCTTCCCCTGGGCTCGATTTGCTCGTGGGAGGGCCTTTGCCACCAGTTCGTAGCCAACTTCCAGGGCACCTTTGAGCACCCTGGCATGGAGAGCGATCTCCACGCTGTCAAGCAGCGTAAAGGTGAGACGTTGCAGCACTTTATCCAGTGCTTCCGCCAGGTTCGCAACACCATCCCCAAGATTTCTCCTCAAACAGTTATCGTCGCCTTCAGGCAAGGTGTACGCAACGAGAATATGCTTGAGAAGCTGGGCACGCGTGACATCCAGTCCACGGCGGAGCTGTTCGCGGTCGCAGACAAGTGCGCCAAGGCGGCTGAGGCCCGCGCGTGGCATAGTCCGTGCCCCGACCAGCCGACGGTCGACGATGCAGGTTCCTCCCGTCTCCCTGGGAGCGGGAGAACAAGAACAAGAAGCGCAAGTCTGAGCCCATCGCGGCAGTGGAGGCCAAAGCGCGAAAGCCGCCGCGCGACGGATCAGGTGGTGGCAAGAAGCCACCCAGGGCCCCGATCGGGGCACTGACAAGTGGTGTGAGATACACCAAACTGACCGACACGACCTTTCTGAGTGCCAGACGGTGAAGTTCCTCGCCGAGAGGAACAAGAAGCAGCGTGAGGATCACCGCGAAGGTGGCGACGACAAGCGCAGCGGTGAGGAAGGTGGTCTCAGGATCCAGGAACCCGAAGCCGTGGCGTGCATCAATGGGGGTGCCTCCATGCCCTCTTCATGTCACCAGTTCAAACTGATGGCGCGCGAAGTGTGCTCGGCGATCCCGAGCACCGGCTTGACCCGACCACTCAAGTGGTCGGGCACCTCGATCACCTTCAACCACTCGGACCACCCTGAGAGCACGTCGGGTATAGGCCACCTCCCGCTGGTGGTCTCCCCAACAGTGTGCAACATAAAGGTAATCCGCATGCTAATCGATGGGGGCGCAGGCCTTAACCTCCTGTCCCCCAAGGTTTTTAACAAGATGCAGGTGCCACCTGGGCAGCTGAGGCCAACGATGCCGTTTCACGGCGTCACCCCGGGCCTCACCGTGCCCCTAGGGCAGGTCTCCCTGATGGTCACGTTTGGGACCAGGAACAACTTCTGGACAGAGAGCGTCGTCTTCGACATCGCTGTGTTCGACCTCCCATACAATGGCATCCTCGGGCGCCCGGCGCTCGCCAAGTTCATGGTGGTGTCCCACTACGCCTACCTCACCATCAAGATGCCCGGGCCCAACGGCACGATCACGGTGCCGGCCGACCTCAAGAGCTCTGTCCTCTACGCTGAGCAGCTGTTCTCCGCCATCGCCGCCGCAGCCGACGACATCAGCGAGCACCCCGAGTCCTCGGGTCCACCCCCGACCAAGGTCAGGGTCACCGCAGACAACTCCGTCCCCGTCAAGGAGGTGGTCCTTGGTGAAGACGCATCTAGGACCGTCAAGATCGGTGGCCGTCTGGCCGCCAAATAGGAAAGCGTGCTCATCGCCTTCCTCCGGGTGAATGCCGACGTGTTTGCTTGGCAACCGTCGAATATGCCCGGGGTCCCTAGGGAGGAGATCGAGCACCGCCTCGCCGTGCCCCCGACGCACGGCCCATTCGGCAGAAGGTGCGCCGGCAAGCACCAGAGCACCAGGAGTTCGTCTGGGCGAAGGTCGACAAGCTCCTTGCCGCCAGCTTCATCCGGGAAGTTCTCCACCCGAATTGGCTCGCCAATCCTGTTGTCGTGCCAAAGGCCAATGGCAAGCTGAGGATGTGCGTGGATTACACCAACCTCAACAAGGCATGTCCAAAAGATCCTTTCCCTTTACCTCGCATTGATCAAATAGTCGATTCCACTGTGGGATGTGACCTTTTGTGCTTTCTAGATGCATATTCTGGTTATCACCAGATTAGTATGTCGGTAAAGGACATGGAAAAAACCTCGTTTACAACCCCTGCGGGGACTTATTGCTATGTTCGCATGCCTTTTGGTTTGAAAAACGCTGGGCCCACGTACCAGCGTGCCATGCGTATTACTCTGCAATCTCAGATAGGTCACAACGTTGAGGCCTATATCGACGATCTCGTCGTCAAGACGAGAGATCAAGCAACACTCCTCGAGGATCTAGCGGAGACTTTTGACAGTCTCCGCAGCACGCGCATGAAGCTCAACCCCGAGAAGTGTGTCTTCGGGGTTCCCTCAGGCAAACTCCTTGGTTTCTTGATCTCGAACCGGGGCATAGAGGCCAACCCCGAGAAAATCTGGGCCATCGACTAGATGCGCCCGCCGGCTCGTCTCAAGGACGCGCAACGCCTAATGAGCTGCATGGCGGTCTTGGGACGATTCATCTCCAAGCTCGGGGAGCGAGGCCTCCCCCTGTTCAAGCTCCTCAAGAAATCGGGCCGCTTCGAGTGGACCCTGGAGGCCGAGCAGGCCCTTCAGGGCCTCAAGAGGTATCTCACCTCGCCTCCAATCTTGGTGGCACCGAGACCCGAGGAGCCCTTGCTGCTCTACATCTCGGTTACTCCCCGGGTGGTGAGCGCGGTCCTCGCGGTCGAGCGAGAGGTCAGGTCCGAGCTCTCGACATCTCCCGCAAGGGTGGAAGCTGTCGGGTCTGAGCTCCCGACAAGCGACGTGTCCAAGGAGAAGCCAGGGTCCGAGCTCCCAGGCGATCCCGAGCAGCCAAGCGTGCTCGGGACCAAGATCGACCCCTCGGGTGCTGTGCTCAGGGAAGTTTTGAACAAGGGCCATGTCCTGCAACGGCCTGTCTACTTCGTCAGCGAAGTGCTACGCGACGCGAAGACGCGCTACCCGCAAGCCTAGAAGATGCTCTACGCAATTATTGTTGCATCGAGAAAGCTGCGGCATTACTTCCAAGCGCATGAGATATCGGTGGTTACTGCCTACCCCCTCGACTGCTTCCTGCACAATCGAGAGGCCACTAGCCACATCGTCGAGTGGGCAATTGAACTCGGGGAGTTCAACCTGCGCTTCATCAACAACCAAGTGATCAAGGGCAGAGCTCTGGCCGACTTCGTGGCCGAGTGGACGCCGGTGCATGAAGACGAAGGGGAAGAATTATCCGTGAATCCGGGACATGAAGGAACCGAGCACTGGATGATGCACTTCGATGGATCCCTCACGCTCAAAGGCGGGGGGGCTGGAGTGGTTCTCACCTCCCCAACGGGTGAAGTACTCCAGTACGTCGTGCAGCTCCTTTTTCGTGCCACCAACAACATGGCCAAGTACGAGGGCCTTCTCAGGGGACTTCGCACAGCTGTGTCCCTCGGAATCCGGCGTCTGCTCGTCAAAGGCGACTCTCAACTAGTCGTCAACCAGGTGTCCAAGGAGTACCAGTGCTCGGATCCACAAATGGCGGCGTACCTGGCCGAAGTCAGGAAATTGGAGCGGTGTTTCGACGGGTTGGAGCTCCAACACGTTCCGCGCCGCTACAATGAACTCGCCGACAACCTATCGCGACTGGCCTCCTCTCGGGAGCCGGTCCCGGCGGGGACCTTTGAAGAAAGGCTCTCCCGGCCGTCCATCGAGGCTGCCGACCAAGACAAAGGGGGAACCTCACGCCGAGGCGAGGCTACCCGGCCAGGCAGCACCTTCAGTGGGAATCCCCGTCAGGTTGCTGCTGCCCGGTGAGCACGGCGTGCTCGCCACCTGTTCTCAGGAGACTTCCTGGATCGGTGAGATCCGGGGATACCTGAAAGAAGATATCCTTCCCGAAGACGATGCCACAGCAGAAAGGATTGTGCGACAAGCCAAACGCTACGCCCTGGTGGATGGGGATCTCTACCGGCGTGGCACCAACGGCATCCTCTTGAAGTGCATTTCCCGGGAAGAAGGCCGCAACTTGCTCGCGGACGTCCACGAGGGCGAGTGTGGTAGCCATGCATCATCCCGCACGCTGGTCGGGAAGGCCTTTTGGCAAGGCTTCTACTGGCCAACAGCCCTCCAGGATGCCATCGAGCTAGTTCGATGCTACGAAGCCTGTCAATATCACGCAAAGCAAACCCATTAGCCAGCTCAGGCCCTCCAAACCATCCCCTTATCATGGCCCTTCGTGGTCTGGGGGCTGGATATTGTAGGTCCGTTCCCCCGAGCAGTCGGGGGCTACGAGTACCTCTATGTCGCCATTGACAAGTTCACCAAGTGGACGGAAGCCGAGCCGGTCACCAAGATCAACAAGCACATAGCAATCAAGTTCATCCGAGGCATTGTGAGCCGCTTTGGAGTGCCCAATCAAATCATCACCGACAATGGCATGCAGTTCACAAGCGACGCTTTCCTCGAGTATTGCGATGCCATCGGGGTCAAGATCTGCTTCGCGTCGGTCGCTCACCCTCACGCCAACGGTCAAGTCGAGCGCGCCAATGCTCAAGTCCTCAAAGGGCTCAAGACGAGAACCTTCGACCGGCTCAAGAAGTGTGGCGCTGGTTGGATCGACGAGCTCCCTACCGTCCTTTGGTCAATCTGGAATTCTCCCAGCAGGGCGACTGGAGAAACGCCTTTCTACCTCGTATACGGGGCAGAGGCAGTCCTCCCCTCTGAAATCACTTTCGGCTCGCCCCGGGTCGGAGCTTACTCGGAGGGCAATTAGGAACAGAGAAGGCTCGAAGACATCAACTACCTAGAAAAGCACCGATGCAGAGCTATCCTCTGTGCCGCCAGATATCAGCAGAGCCTGAGGTGCTATCATCAATGCCACGTTCGGGCCCGGTCGCTAGAGGTCGGGGATCTAGTACTTCGCCGCGTTCAAACACGGGAAGGAAAGAACAAACCCCCATGTGGGAGGGCCCCTACCGAGTGACCGGCGTCTCCCGACCTGGCTCCGTTAGATTGACCACAGACGACGGTCTGCCGCTGCCCAATGCTTGGAACATCGAGCATCTGCGCAAATTTTATCTGTAAATAGCTCGGGTAAGTTTTTTCTTTATGCTTTGGGTCAGACCCCCAAGTAACAAAGCGAGTCTCGGGAGTGTTCCGGGTTTGTCGCCTAAGCCCTGGTTGCCTTGCTTGGTTTCTACACCCTGGGCACCAGTCCGGCCAAAGGCTGCCCGAGTATCCCACGCGCTCGCACACATGCTCGGGGGTTCCCTTGTATCAAGGCTATTTCAATAGCTTTGATAATGTTAAATATAAGTAATATTCGCCTTTTCAATTACTTGTCAAGTTTTTTCTATCCCCTCGCTTGCTCGCAAAGAGGTCACTCTCTCGGGTATCGGGGCATTTTCGGTGCCCGGGGCAGACTCCACACTCGGGGCGGTCCGGGTCTTCTTGGACGCCCTGAAAACGACACAACAAAGCTCGGGTCAATCCCGAGCACTCTATTCACCCTACAGAACAAAGAGGGAGTTTTTGTCTTACGCTGACGAGGGCCCTTTGTACCGCCAGCGTGCGGTCGGGATCTCGAACCCTGGGCTCGTCGGCGCCGACGTCTCCTTCCTCTTCTTGCTAGTGACGAGCTCTAGGTCACTATTATCAACACCAACCTCCACAAGCAAGGTAAAATCTTTGAAAAGACCCTTCTTCCTTGCATTTCTTTGTGAGCCATTCTACCCTTCGCGAATACTTTGAACCTATAAGACTAGCTCATCGAGGATTGCTTGGGCTTTGCGCACTTGGTACTACCTAAAGTACCCCGAGCAAAATTTTAAGCGCTAGTTGTTCTTGTAGGTCTTGGCACAAAGAAAGAAAAGGAAGGAAAAAAAGTCAAAAAAAAGTGAGCAAAAGAAAAGGACAAAAAAAGAGAAGAAAGAAAGTGCCTATCTTTTGGTAGGAAAGCACAAAACCCAAAAACTCTCAAAGTAGGCAAGTGGTACAAGTGTGCAAATCTGTAGCCCTACAAACTTTGCAATCGAGCTAGCGTCTTTCTTTGTATTTGTGCAACACAAGCTTATAGTCTTCGCTAGGAACATTTTGTACTAGCTCACTTCTTTGGTTGCACAATTTGAGCTTCGCTTATATCCTTTGAGATCAACTCTTATTGCATTGTTTCATTGTGGATTATTACTAATTATTGCAATATCTCTAATTCCGCTTGTTTAGTGTGTTGTGCTTATCCTTTTCCGAGATCCATAAAAACTTTTGAATGAGATAGTGTTTGGGACTTTGGAACCTTTTCAACCTACTCTTGAGGGTCATCTTTTCCCTCTGTGGCACGTCAATCCTTCAATCCAAGGAGGTAAGGACTTCGGTGGTAAGTGAGGTGAGAAAAGAGTGTAGGGTTCCATTCTCCACATACACCACATACATATCCTTTGTGCTTGCATCATTAACCATGTTTAGGTTTGTCCACGAAGTGGATACCAAGAAGGAGAGACATGGACAAGGGGGAGCACAACACTCTACAATGTCACTTTGAGCCTCATGGGCTTCAACGAATGAGGCGAGTCATCCTCGTTCATATCCATCAAGGGACTTCACCGACAAGAACCTCGACGTCCGAAGCTCCAAAGGCTTGAGAAGAAGCCATCATCGATGGACGGAGGAGGATGAAGGAAGCCATACAAGCACCTACCGCCAAGAAGCTCCTCGACGACAAGGTTACCAAGATGGCGAAGCGGACAATCTTGGCAAGCCGAAGACCACCATACCCAAGTCCCTCAAGGCTAAGTTCCCCGGTGACCAAGAGCCCGAAGATTACATAGAAATTCCATTCTATGGAACTCAAGACCCAGAGGAGTACCTTGAATGGGAATGGCGAATGGAGAAATTTCTCAAGCTTCAACGAGTACCCACAAGTCAAGAAGTCAAGTGAGCCACAATGGACTTCCATGACTATGCTCCAACATGGTGGCGTCTACTTCCCATGAAGGAACTCATCATTGATTGGGCAAGCTTGAAGACACTCATGAGAGATGAGTTCGTGCCACCCAAGTTCTCAAGGTAGTTACTTCGCCAAGTGGAGTGCATCAAGCAAAGAAACCAACCGGTCCAGGTCTACTTCAATGAAATGAAGCGTGCAATGCGACGAGCCGGTGGTTTTAGTACAAGAACGGAGATGAAGTACTTTGAGGATGGATTAAACTTCGACATCATCTCCGCACTCCCTCTCAGGAACTTCCAGAGCTTGCTAGATCTCTTGGATGGAGCTCTCGAGGCGGAGAAACGAGTCAAGGTGATCAAGGCCCAAGAAGAGGAATGGCGAGAGGAGAAGCTTATCAAGGAGACCAGGGCTCCACCTTTGGAGGCGAGTATGGAGTTGGTCGAGCATGGGATTTTCCCTTCGACCAAGGTGGCGAGCGGCGCTATCCAAGATGGCCCTTGCACCTTTGGCAGCGAGGTGAGTGAGAACGTGATCGAGCATGGGATTTTCCCTTCGATCGAGGAGGCGCGTGGGGATGAATGCACCAAGGAAGCTCCACCATATCAACTTAAAGGAGAGATGCAACCGATCCTATGTGAGGATGAGAGCCACCAAGCCAACTTGGGAGAGAGTGATAAAAACCAAGAGTTGTGTGACTCCACCAAATGTGAGATTGAGTGCATCAATGCTGAGGGTGAGAGAGAACCACCACAAGAGTTGAGAGAGGTAGTTAATAGGTCAAGTGAGGACATTTCAAAGGCTAACTACTTACCCTCTCCTTTTAGTGTTGTTTCTCACTTGGTGCAGGATTTGGAGTTCCAAGCAACATCCATTCTCAACAAGCCGACCCCACCATTAGAGGCGAAAGAGTACATCCCGGTGGAAAATGGAGAACTTACCACCCCGAGGTTATGTCAAGATGAGGAATGTGGCTCCAAGGAGGCAAAGTCACCACCCGCACCTACTTCAACTGAGGAGGTCATCAAAGGTAACGATATAGGTGTTGTGATTGTCTCCCAAGAGCGTGTGCAAAATATCGATTGCTTGCATGATGTAGATGAGTTTAATGTTTCTTCCCATGTCATTTTGACTCACCCATGTGATGATTTGAGTGCAAAACATGCTAATCATGTGGAGTTAATTAGACATGACGAAGTTCTTTCCAAAATCACACTTGCTCATTCCATATGCTATGTCATGTTTGATAAGCCTTTGACTTTGTCATGTGCTATGACTAAGATTTCCGAAATCACATCTTTGAAATCTTTTAATAGTACCTATGCCTATCCTTATAAATTTAATTTAATTGGTGAATATGGCATAGATGACAAGTTTATGATTTGTGGCATGAATATCTCTTGCAATGAAACTGCCATGTTGAAATTGCATATTTTAGGCAATCCATCTTATATGCCATGCTATGCACAATCTAACATGCAAAATGATCATAATGCCCCTTGTGTTGTAAGAAACATGATGACCACTTGTTCTTTCCAGAAGATTTCTTACAACCATGCTAGTGTGTTAGAAGTGCCATCTAATGAACTTTATCAAATTGCTCCTTTTGTTGCAACAAATGTGTTGACCACTTGCTCTTTCCAAAGATTTGATTGCAACAAAGATATTAAGCTTGAAAATGGGAAGGTCCCAAAAACTTTCTCTTGCCTACTAGGAGAATTTGATTCAAAACATGCTCATCTGAATTTATTGTGCAACATGGGTAACATGATTAGAGGTGACATGGAAATCAAGTTTGATGCATCATATTCAACATGCACTTTTAATTCCAATAGTGTGGTGCACAACAAAGGTCAAGGCCGCATGAAATGTTTGTGCAATTCTTACCATGTATGGAAGCATGATGAGGAAAATATAACGAACACACACACCACTAGAGATGTCATGGACAACAAGATGCATTTTGCATACATCATTGCTTCTTTTAGTGTTGAATAAAACAAGGGACATGTCATGATGGATGACATGTACATATACCATGCATACACGTTATACTTGCTATACATGTTTTGTGCTAATGGTGATATGCGAAAGAAGGGACACTTCATGGTGGATGACGTATTTATCTACCACGCATACACGATATTTGTTTTGTCTAGTGATGGTGCAGGAAGCAATGTCTACATCTCCAACTCTGAACAACATGAACTAACCAAAAGAGCTCAAGAGAGCTACTTAAGCATAAGCTCTCATGACGTGTTCAAGCCCAACACCCCAGGACAACAAGAAATAACAAGGAGAGCACGAAGGAACCTCGCCACGGTGAATTCTTTCCCTTGTGACAATCCTCGCATAAACTTTAAGGATGGTCTACTCTTTGAGTGTTGTTTCTTTTTCATTGTTAGCTTCATGTACATGATGGAAGGAGAAATAACACCATGGAGTACCAACTACAAGAGAGACGTCGGTGCGAGGTATCAAAGGGAAGAAGCTTGGACATCATCCCTCTTGAGCATTGAAGGAGCAGAGTCGAGGATGACTCCTTTTCAAGAAGGGGGGAAATGATGCGGACATCGCCATGGACAACACTCCCTCAAGCTATTCAACTCCAAGTGACACGTGTATGGACCTATATGTTGCCAAGACATGGCATAAAGAGGTGAATCTCCTCCTTTACATGTGTCCACCTAATCATACCTTGAATGGTATGCTACCTAATGCTTTGACTTTAAATATGCCAAGGTACGAGGGACCGACCAAGAGGGAGGGCAAAGGAACACCGACCAAGAGGGAGGGCAAAGGAACCAAGTGGAAGAACAAGCTGACGAGCAATGGGACTGAGGAAGAAACGCCAAGCATCAGCATCAAGACCCCAAGCTCCAAGCCGAACCCTAGCCAGACTGCTGCTTCGGAACCTCCAGACATTCACTAGAAGTGAAGACCCGGACTGTTCGGCTGAGGCCCGGACCCTCCGGGTGAGTATCCGGATCCTCTCTGGAAATGCCGGATCTCAACCCGGACACTCCGGCTGAGTGTCCGGATCTTCTCTGGACAGGCCCGGACCTCCACCCGGACACTCCGGATGAGTGTCCGGATCGCTTCTGGAAAACCCGGACACCAGCCCGGACCATCCGGCCACCCGGACCCTCCGGCCTCCATCCGGACCCTCTGGATTCTGCCTACGAACAGTAAAACGGGCTGCGGCCCATGTATCCAAGGGAGTCGGGGTTAGACTATAAATACCCGTACCCAAACGCTAATTAGGGTTAGACTTGATGTATTAACTAAAGTAGAGCTTTGCTCCTTAATCTAGGGTTTATCCATCTAGATTAGGGAGTCCACCTTTGGCCTTGCTTTCCTTGTGGATTGTAAGGATCGGCGTGTGCCTCCGAGTGGAAATCGTGGCATTCAATCAAGAGCTTGGTTGATTTGGTTCCTAGTTTCCCAAAAGCTTTCTCATTGGAGTTTGTTGTTGGGGTGGTTTTCCATCTAGGCCTAGCTAGTTATCCAATCCAAATCGTGAAGATCGGGAGCCCTCCGTATCACTATACGAAGACTATTTTTTGGAGACTCCTACCTGCGGCCCAACTATATTTCGGCGCAGGTTTGAAATTAGTGAATATGTTTTTGTTTGGCCATTCTTGTTGATTCTCCCCTCTCAAATTTTTCTCTATATATTGGCAGGTTTAGAATGGCTCGTTCTTTGTTTGTTCGTATATTGCAAGCTAGAGTGGAGCATGATAGCTATTTTGTGCAAAAAAGAAATAGTGCTGGGGTTCTAGGGTTATCTCCTTTGCAGAAAATTACCGCTGCATTTAGAATGTTAACATATGGAGTACCAGTGGATGCTACTGATGAATTTATTAGGATTGGAGAAAGTACTGTCCTAGAGAGTCTTCGAAGGTTCGTTAAAGCTATTGTAGAAATCTTTGGAGATGAGTATCTAAGATCCCCAAATAATGTTGATACTGCCAGATTACTTGCAATAGGAGAAGCAAGAGGTTTTCGTGGAATGTTAGGGAGCATAGATTGCATGCATTGGAAGTGGAAAAATTGTTCTGCAGCATGGCAAGGAATGTGTACGGGTCATGTGCATGAGCCCACAATTATTCTAGAAGCTGTTGCTTCTCAGGATCTTTGGATTTGGCCTGCATTCTTTGGTTTACCCAGTTCTCATAATGATATTAATGTACTTCACCGATCCCCTCTATTTTTTTGAGAGAACCACAACTATATTACTGACTTGCGAGCTCAGCTAAATCGCTGGCCGCAACGGAGAACAGAAATTCAGGTACATCTGATTGCCAAAACATTTTAGTACCCGGCGCCAACCTGGCACCATGCTTTGCCAAGACATGAGCTACATTGTTACAACGTCGATTACAGTGCATAATTTTAAACTGAACAAAGCACAAACAGAGCAGCTGTTTTAACTCCTGGAATATGACTCCGAGCTGAGCTAGATCATGGTCTGAGGACAGCAAAGCTTGACTGAGAATCAGAGCATCTGTTTCAAGAATAATATTGTCAAAATGAGCTGCTGAAGCGAATTGAAGGGCTTGTAGACAAGCCATTGATTCTGCATGTAGCGCATTAGCAAGATTTTGCAAACTACCCATCCCTGCGCCTTGAATCGAACCCTCAGCATTTCTAATACAGAAACCCCATCCTCCACAACCAGTTCTTGCACTAAAAGCTCCATCAATATTTACTTTGAGGAAATCATTAGGAGGAAGAGTCCAGCGAGTATTACCAGGAGGCGGGGTTGGGTGGTTCTGCTTGAGAAACAATCCAAATTCAACCATATGTCTGCGACATGCAGCCACAAGATCATTCGGTTGTCGTGCTTTTTCTCCTGCATTGACTGCATTTCGAGCAGCCCATATGTTCCAGAGCAGCACCACCGCATTCTCTAGCAAATCTGAAGGTTGAGACAGCAAAACAGCTAGAACATCCTGAATACTGACACAATTTGAACACTGGAGCCGAAGATGATCCATGTTAAAAGTCCTCCAGCAAGATTTAGAGTATTTGCACTTAAAAAACAGGTGACCCCCATCCTCATCCATCCTCAGGCACAACGGCCATACAGGATTAAGGTCTATGCCCCTACGCCGGAGATTGGATTTGGTAGGTAAACTATTATGCGCGAATCTCCAGAGAAACATGCAAATTTTCCTTGGGAGACTGAGTGACCAGATCTTTGTCCAGCTGTTGGTAGTGCCTATTGTCGGATGAACAGCATTTGCACTAGAACCGGGTTGCCCTGCTTCAATTTGAGCTACCCTGTGACATAATTTATATGCTGATTTGACAGAAAAAATTCCTTTCGGATTCGGATGCCAGGCTAAAAAATCATCAACCTCATTACCAATTGGAATGCTGAGAATGAACTTGACATCATCAGGATGAAAAACTTGTGCAACCAGCTGCTTGTTCCACTCCCTGTTTTCTGGGCAGATTAGCTCATTGACTCTATTAACCGGCTGATGACATCGGAAAGTTGAGGGGCGACGAGAAATCCCTCTTGGAATCCATGGATCATCCTAGATTGAGATATTCAACCCATTTCCTACTCTCCAAATAATTCCTTTTTTGAGGAGATCAATACCTTTTAATATGCTCCTCCAAGCATAAGATATACCAGAACATGGGATTGCTACCAGCATATTGCCATCAGGGAAGTACCTGGCCCGAAGTAATCTGGCACATAGCGCCTCAGGATTCTGTATAAACCGCCAAGCTTGCCGCGCCAGCATGGCAATATTGAAGAAGTACAGGTCTCTAAAGCCAAGCCCACCTTCACTCTTTGGTTTAGTCATCTTCTTAATCGGTATCCAGTGCATTTTATGGTCATTATCCATTTGAGCCCACCAGAATTTACAAATCATTGCTGTGATGTCGTCACATAGCCCCTTAGTTAAATCGAAACAGGACATTGCATAAGTAGGGATGGCTTGAGCCACTGCTTTAATCAACACTTCTTTTTCGGCCTTGCTCAACATTTTTCCTTCCATCCCTGTATTCTTTTCCACACCTTTTCTTTGAGGAAATTGAAAGTCTTGGTTTTTGATCTACTTATGAAAATAGGAAGACCAAGGTACTTATCATTGTGAGATTGGGAGCCAATCTGTAGGCATTGGAGCACTTCCTCCCTGATTGAAAAGTTGGTATTGCGGCTGAATTTGGCGTCTGTGATAGCGGCTCCGCTGGAGCTCATTTTTTGCCCTGGACACGCTATTTTGGCTATGACGGGTTAGATAGAGCTGCTACTGGAGTTGCTCTTAGACTCCATCTTGTTCTCACATTGTTTAGTTTCCTCAGTACATTCCGCCATAAAATTTCCATATGATTCGATCTTAAATCTCGAAGTAACTTCTATTCCTTACTTCAAGATGGCTCACAGTCGGCATACCAGCCCTTTGGCAGATCGTAATCATGGTTGTGATGCATTAGTTTACCGGAGCAAGTTCGGGGTTGATGTCTCGGGCTATTCGAAGACATAATACTCCACTCCTCTTGGACTTAATACCCAAGGGTTGAGGTCAGGGTTGACATTTTGACTTAGCGGGTGATTTCACTTAAGATTCTCTGTTATGGATTTTGGGTCCCAACAATGACTGACAAAAGCTAAGCAAAACATGCCAAGAGATAATCATGCCATAACTCAAAATAAACTAGAAAATGAACATGAGAGGCAGCGAGTCTCACAACTTTGGAAATGGAGCCGGAGCCAACTGCAACCTCGGGGGCTCCCTCCACCTCGGGTTCACTAGAGCCACCCGCAACCTCGGGAGCCCCCTCCGCCTTGGGGTCACTAGAGCCACCAGAAATCACCTCAGTGTCAATCTACCGAGTACCCAAGCTAAGCATCATACTTAGTGGTAACCTCATCACGGATCATCAAGAGGTCACCAAGCTTAGGAGGCACATAGCCCTCCTTAGAGAAGTCACCAGAGAACTCATGCCCCTTCTTGTATAAGCAGGAAAGAATCAACTTGGAAGAGGCTGAGCATAGGTCCTAGTGTAACTAGGGCAAGCCCTACGTAGCCCGATGTGGCACACCCGGTTTTAAGGCCGGACACGTCATTTGTGATTACCGTACTGGTCCCTAGATCAGTAGCCAGTACGCACAAATACTTGATAGCATTCACATACAATACCGAATTCTTATTACACGGTTAGACCATTATGGTCGCGGTTCGATACATGGCCTATTGGCCGAATAAAACAGCAGCGGAAAAACATAACGATGTGGATAGCCCATCGGCTTGCCGACCCAACAGGCAGCTGACTGGGGGAAAACGTCCTAACCCTCGGCCTCGCTGTCGCCCTCTTCGTAGTCAGGGTCTTCTTCCTCCTCTGGCCAATTCAACAAGCCAGGTGAGTACATTGAATGTACTCGCAAGCAATCCCCATTGGGGGAATATACGGCTATAATTCATGCAGGAATATTTCAAGGGACAGCTCTAACCTATGTTGGCAGTTGTGCGGAAATGTAAGTTCTGGATTTGTAAATACGGCATAATAGATTGTAAGAGCAGTTGGAAAAGCTGGTAGCAAATCAACAGCACCCCATCACATCCCTTCCTTTCTCAGCTTGTGCGGTAAACACCGCTAACACCTCACGACCTATTACCTGATAGCTTCCGCTCACCGTCAATGGCTCCGCCCATCAAACGGTGGCTTCACCCTATCAGATAACTAGGCTTTCCAACACCCCACCGTATTTCGGTCCTTCCCGGCAATACGGCGGACTACTTCGGCAATTTCTTTACCATCGACCCATGGCCCAAATTGCCCAATCTGTGGACACGTCATGCCCACGTCCTTATTCCCGTTGCCCAACTTTGGCAAACAAAACTTAGTCTAGCCTGGGTGTGGTTGTGCCAGTTCATGTCCATAACCGAGGACGCGGCTATTTGAATAGATTTTAACCCTCTGCAGAGGTGGTATGGCTTTACCCACAAGATGTAGGCCACCCTGGGTATACTTCGCGACGTATACTGACAGGGCTATTACAACGAGACCTTTCGCCTGCTTTCATACTAGAGTCGGACCCGCTAAATGAGTCTTACCCCAACTCCGGTTGTGCCCAGGCAGCCTGACACCACAACACGGAGAAAAGCTCATCTTTGTGTCGAATCCTCATCCCCGCCTAAATGGAGCTCATTAAGAGTCTCGACCCACGTAGTGCTGTGAGAAATTCTCTAGGGGCCCATCGTCCTACCTAGCACATACTTCTTACTTCCCACGGGTCCGAACCCTAGTATTAGGCGGGTTACCGAGTCAAGTCCTTCCCATAAAGGACATGTGGACGTACGGTGGGGGAACTGGTTTAGCGGCACGGTGGCTCGGTCCTTAACTGATTCGAGTAGGACTCCAGGTCATCATCGATCTCCGAATAGCCTCCAGCTACTTCGTCTCCCTTCGAACCACCTTACTTCCTACCCGAATCCAAATCATCTCCATTTCCATTTTGGGTTTTGGCAACATTTCATTTAAAATCACCGCGGATAACATATGCTATCCGCGGGTTTGATATTCCCATCCCCGGTTTAAACAAAATTTTAATTTTAACTATAGCAGGGCTAAGCATTGGCTATTGCCTATAACCTTGGTATGTCGGCGGTTGGAAACCGACCGACGGATCTCTAGGGTTACAAGGAATCGGACGTTCGACCCTAGTCCATATGCATCTATCGGACATAATTACTTCTACATAAAATACTGTTTATAACATAGCATGCATATTTCGAAATCAAAATAAATATACTTCACAATTATAGGATGCGAAATGGTCAAGGCGGGAGATTGCTTGCCTGGCAGTTCCTGTTCCTGTTCCTGAGGTGGGGGTGTTCCTGGATCGTCCTGACGCACGTACTTCACTCCGTGGACTACGCGTCGGAAGAAAACATCGAATAAAGAGCAATCCAAAAACTTCAAGGAAATCAAACAACATGCATGGCAGAGAAATGGTGAATGACACGATGATCCGGGGAGGTTGTTTGCCTCAGAACGACTGAGTTAAGATTTGGGGTTTCGGACAGCGATTAAGAAAATGGGATGCATACACCTGGAGCTAGGTTTACAGATCGAACCTAAGATTTCACGGCTTGGGTTTAGGAGGTCAAAGAACAATATCGGCGACAGGTATATGCAAAGTTTTCACATAAAATGACGGTGTATTTAACTGAGGAAATTTATCCCGATAAGCTTTAAACTCACGGATTTGGTTCAAACGATTTTAGGGGCTACTGATGTTTTTACTTCTACGAGCCGGGGATAAAGGTTTTCAACCTAGAGCTGTTCAGAGGTTAATGCATGCGGTTTAATATTTCATGAAACAACTTAACCCTACTCTGCTATTAATATCCTAAAATCTTAAAAAAATGCAGTTGCTTCAACACGAGGGAATTACCTCGGGATTCCAGAACTAATAGAAATGGGGTGAATGGAGTTGGCTATTAGGGCACTAATCAGCTGGTTTAGAGCTTGCAATTAGGAGCTTGAGCAATGCAGTAAAGGCCAACTGGTCGGACATTAGCTGGTTTGGAAAATAGAAAAAGGAACTAAATAGCCACACATGCTACAGGACCATCATCTATTCTCACGTAGTGCTGAGAAAAAGACTAAAAATGCTCACACATGCTACAGGAGACCAACAGCTACTCTCACGTAGTGTGCTGAGAAAAAGACTAAAAATGCTCACACATGCTACAGGACCAGAGTTGCAAGGAGCTAAAAACTCTGCGTTGGATAGCATTCGGACCACAGTAGAGCTAATGAGCTGAAGAGAAAGAAATAGAAAAAAGGGAAGGAAAGCAGGCGGTGCATGCACTGGCCAGCTTACTCGGCGGCGGCTTTGCTTGGACCTGGGCGCGGTAGAGGGAGTTGGAGTCAGTTGGGCTCCAGTGCTCGGCGGTTGGGGTGGTCGGCCAGCTGATTCAAGCTGCGGTGGAGCTTGGCTGCTGCTGCTTTGGTTGCTCGGTAAGGCTTGAGAACTGGTCTGGAGCTTGGAGCAGAGGAGTGGCTTAGCTAACCATGGCTTGAGGTGCTTGCAGGGGAGCTGAGCTCGGGGAAGAAGGTGATGGCTCGGGCGGTGGGGTTACTCAGCTGCGGGGTTTTGGGGATGGTTGGAGAGTGAAGCCTGGGGAAGGGAGGGCGCTCGGCAGTCCTTAAATAGGCGGCGGCAAGCCGGTTGGCCATGGCTGCGGTGCTGGGTCCAGATGAGGTGACGGCTCGGTTAATGGTGAAGCGGAGCTGAGGTACGGCAGAAGCAGAGCACAGGGGAGCTGAGGGACGGCTCAGGAGCGCCTCTGTTGCTCGGACAAGGCTCATCGGTGGCCTGGCAGTGAGGGGAGTCAGCGGCGCACGCTGTGGCTGGACTGGACGCGTCCAGTGCGCGTCCAGAGCGGCATGAACGTGGCACGGCTGCCCTGGGGCTTCTATGAAGCATCAAACCATGTCAGCGGTGCTCGGCACACGAGCTCTAGTCCTTTGGTCAAGCCTGGGCACTAACAGAGGTCTGCAGAGAGAGGCTTGAATGCTAAAGCAAGATGGGACTTGGCTTTCAACTGAGGAGGGATGGAGACGTGAGCTGCCAGGAGGTTTTAAATGGGATTAGGACAGGTGAGGCAGGGTTGAGTAACCGTTCACTGATTTGAGCAGCTCTGGCAAAGCAATTTACTGCTATTGCATGCGAGTTGTCATTCGGGACGGAGGTGTTCGGTGCTGGCCATGCTGGATTTTTACATAGCACTTGCCCATGTTTTTATATATCTGGACTCCTGGAAATGTGGGGAGTGTTGGGAATGTCTCCGGAGTTCCGGGACGGTGCTTGGAAACAATTGGCGAAGGGTTGCCGCGAGGGCATCACCGGATATCGATCAAACGGAGAGAGAGAGAGAGGATTTCCGGATTAGGGTTTTGATCGGAAGATTACGAGAGGGAAAGATTAGGGATAATGCATGCATGAAATGCGTAAAATATACCCTAATATGCAGGATGTCATGATTTTATGCAAGTTAGAAAATCAGGGCGTGACACCCGAGAAGAAGAGGTCGCCCAGCTTAGCTGTCGCTCGACTCTATCCTCAGCCATGTCGTCATCAAAGGAGTTGACCCCCGTGTTCAGCGCGTTACCCATCTTGTGCACCTCTTGGCACAGCGAGTCCGCCAGGGAAGTGATATGCCTCTCACGCTTCTCTGCAGGATGAATGGAGGCACGAAGAGCGGAAACCTTCTTCCCCTAAGCAAGCATCTGCTTGAGGAGCGTCATGACCTCGTCAATGGCCTCCTTTGTCTTTCTTTTCTCCTCGGCAAGATGAGACTCAAGCTCCTCGCGCATGTTTGACACGCTGGGCAAGTGCTCAATGGCTAGTAGACCCTCATGGCAAAGAAGAAAGGTGAGAGTCAGCATTCACAATGACACAAAAAACACAATGAAAGGGAAATCAAAAATTCTTTACCTTGATCAGGGCAAAGTGTGAGGTGGAGTAAACCTACTAGACCGACAACCCAGTGAACGTGGAAACCAAGTCCACCATGGAAAGCTAGCCCGCCATGTCCCAAAAGAAGCTCATGTTGGCCTTAGAGTTGATGAAGTAAGACGAGGCAAGCCGGGCGGCAACACGCAGAGTGTTCAATGCAACGGAAGGCCGACTGTCTGCACCCTCAAAGGCGGAGGAAGCATGAAGTGGCCTGATGTGAGTCCTTGAAGATATCGTCTCGCCCATAGTAGCAGTAGGTGCCACGGGAGTAGTCGAAGTGTCCTGCGCCGCCGAATGGGTAGTAGTAGCTGAAGTGTGCCCCTTCTTCCGTGGCTTGATGACGATAACATCCTGAGAAGAAGAAGATTCGCTCGACAGGGGAAGCATCAGAGGGCGAGGCAGGGAGCACACTGGCGCATTCCCACTTCCGGGATGGAAGGCAGCGAGGTGACAGGCGCCTCGTCAAAGCCATCCTCCACCTCGTCCCCCGAAGTGTCGTGGTCATCTTGCCGCTAAATCACGCACCACGCAAGACCTGGTCCTCTCCCTCATCCTCTGAGGCCATTCGATACTGCTAGCTCATCGATGCGGCAGGGTTGGACTAAATCTGAACCGGGCGTCCCGAAGTCACCTCCCCTTTAGCCCGCACATGTTTTCCAACACTAGAGCGAATAAAGCTCCACAAACAGTGGGTTTGCATGTCGCGGAGTCTCCCAATCGATGACTTCGTAGGCCCTATTAATGTGGACGATCCCTAGCCTTCTGGTAATGGCCTCCACTTCGACCCTGGCATACCGGCCAAGGACAGTAATGGCCGCCTCCTCTCCGTCGAAAAAAGCGAGGTGTGCAGGCACATGCATGAAATCTACAAGTTAAAACACCATTCATGATATGGATGAAATGTGAAAGAAAAAGAAACAAGAAAACACTTACTCTTCGATCCGGTGTAGTCATGGAAAGCACAGAAACGGCGAGCACGCCTGGTTGGAGGGGCAACAAGCTTCAGGACCCACTTGGCAGCAAGCGGCCTAAGCCCCAGAAGACAGTAGTCCTCCACCAAGTCGTGACAACTTTGCTCCCAATACAAGCGCTCAAGGGCGGAATAACAAACTCTCTCACTCGTGTTGACCGTGAGAGGCCTACTGCTTCGTTTAAACTTACAAGGCGCACGCTATTTTCTAAATTTTAACTTTAGTTAAAAATTAGTTTAAATATATATAAATTATCTAATACAAATCGATATTATTGAAAATTGTTTATAAAATTATCGAACAATAATAATTTTATATTATATAATTCACATATTATTGAACAAATTTATGATAAAAATAAATTTTGAGAAATACATACATCTTATAATTCTAGACATAAAAAATAGTTAACTAGAGAGATAGTACCAAAGAGCGAGCATGGTACAACTAGATGTATGAGGGATCTGCGGCCATGCGATAAGAAAGAGGTGGGAAAGTTTCTATTGCAAACATTTCAATCCTACGTTTGATTTAGAGGCAAATAAAATAATACTAAGATACTAACAATGATGTAATTTAGAGGACATAACTAGTAGCGGTGAATCCAACGTCGAACTTCGCTGCACAAACGAGAACGGATGAATAAACACCATTCTGTCGGAGAGTTTACGGTGATTTGATGAACAAATAAAAGCAGTGCAGAAATGTAAAAGTTCCAATAACATGACATGAATAATTTTTCAAGCTAGTTCATATTACATCCTAATTCATGCTAGAGTCTCCATGGAGCAGACTGTAAGATCTCAGTTTCGAAGCACCAACAATGAGCATCTGACATAGATCCAATTAATTATGTTGGACCTCACCTGAGACTGAGAGACTGAAAGTTGAAACAAGTGGTAATACAATTTTTGGTCCCTTAACTATTAGTTAAATCGAATTTTGGTCCATAATCTCTAAAATCAGATAAATTTGACCCTAAAGTTCTAAAATCAGATAAATTTAGTTCTTCACCTCACTCAAAGTGGTTTGATCGATTATTTAGCAGTCCAATCATCAAAAAAGTAAAAAAAATCAAGCAAAGGTAAAATAATCCAGTTTTTACTCTATAAAGTATATGGAAATTTATAAAACATCTGAACTTTTATTTAAAAATAAGGAAAAATTTAAACATAAGAAATTTTTGAAAACATAGAAATATTCCATAAAGTTACTAAAAAGTAAAATTGAAACATTTCCAAAAATTTTAAGAATAAAATTTTAGGAGTACTCTGGAAAACCATGGAATTCGATTAAACACGCAAATAGTTTTTAAAACATTCATACAAAATCACCATATTTCTTGATTTTACATGAATGTTATCTGTTAGTTTTCTCAAATTTCCTGTGTTATCCAGAATACTTATGTTTTTCCTTTTTTCTAAATTTTTTGAATTTTCTTTTCATTTTTATTTTTTATATTTTTCATAAATTTTCTTTTTTTGAAGAAAATCTTATTTTAAAAAAATTTGAATGTTTAAAGGCTTCTTGATTTTTTTTCATTTGTTCTCTATTTTTTTTGGGTATTTTGTGATGAGGAGGCTGTCGCATGTGCAAAATCACCGTGGCGTCTGTCATACCGTTTTGAGTGGGACGAAGGACTAGATCTATCTAGTTTTAAGTTAAGGATTAATTTAATCTGATTTTAAAGCTTATAAATCAAAACTAAATTTTCTCGATAATTGAGGAAGTAAAAATAAACTTAACCGAAACGGCAAGGTAAAGGCTTGGCCTGGCAGGATCACAAGGGCAGCCCTGTCATCTCAGCATACCAGTGTACCACTACAAACTCTAATGTGGATAAGCAGCGCCACCTCAGCAAATATGCCCGGTTCTTATTCCCGGTGGGTATAATGCTCAGCTTCGTGATGTGCGCGTGCTCTTCAAGCATGCGTGGATGGGTGCGTGTCCTGCCACGTGAGGCCGCAGTGACACACGCACCGAACAAAACGGCGATCTCAACGGCGAGGCGTGGAGCGTGACGGCCGTCGGGCCCCGCGCTTGGACTTCTCCGCTCCACGTGCATGTCCCGTTTCATGATTTTTGATTCCCTAGTTGTTCTTTTTTCCTAACTCATTTCCGAAGGATAGTTGGCGCAAATTTTGCTGAACGACAGAACTGCCGATTACTGACCAAATATTTGGCTATACGGGTCTGCTTTGTTCATGGCTAAATTTAGCTAGCCGACATGTTAGTATATCCATATTTTAATAATTGCCAAATTTGGCAAAAAAAAATATTGATTGGTTTAACTTCAATTGTTAAATATACATCGTGGTATTGTCAAATTTTGACAAGTTATCAATCTTTTGGAAGCAAACCAATTAGAGGTCAACTATTGGGACTTGCCCATATATGGCTTACCAAATTTCGGCTATGAAGCAAGCACACTTTACAACTTCTGGTAATAAAAGTGTGCTCAGTGTATTAAAATTCTATTAGACTTATGTCGATGATGTAAGTTTTAGAATCTTTATACAAAAAAGCATGTAATTTAGATTTGAAGATGCGCAACTACCGGTTGAGCAACTACCAGTTGACGGGGCCTGAGACCGACTCTACCAGTTGAGCAACTACCAGTCGAAACCGGATCAGACCGGTCCATGTGAATGAACTGACATTCCTAGCAGGAAAACATAAAAAACGAAGAAACAAAACCACCAAAAAGTTAAGTCGAGTCTCTGTCACGTGCACGATCGAGTTGGCCTAGATCTTACAGCGTTTTCATCTAGTAACAATAGTCCTCGCTTGGAGTTCAAGCAAGGCGAATAAAAATTAACTTCTAATTAGTAGCACTGCTGCAAGCACATTTAACTAACAACCATCACAATAGTAAGCATATATTGTAGACAATCCATGGACCATTTGGGACAAAAACAGCAGAAGAGCGAACCGGGACAGACATATGGCAAAATTAACTATAAACCTCGTGCGCCTACATGCATGCGTGCGTATTGTATTGTATGGATGGCACATCGATCGCTTTTGGCCAACAGTGCTTCCAAGTTGGAGTATTTAGAATTGTAGATTTTGTCGTTAACTTCTTCCCCGGTGTGCAATGGCAATTGGTTTGTGTGTCTTAATCGTGCAAGTGAGGTTTGTTGTGTCTTTAGGCGAGTGGTTTTTTATACCACTTCTGTACTAGGCAATAACATATACGTAGGATTTGAAGAACGAGAAATCTAACGGACGACTGGTTGCGTATTAGTATTATGGTATAACCAGTTGTGTGTCATCAGATCAGGAGGAGGGCAGAAGAAAGAAGAGAGGAGAGGAGAAAGAGAAAGAGAAAGAGGAAGAGAAGAAGGGGGCAGAGGAAGAAAGAAAGAGGAAGAAGGGAGATGAGGACAGCTGAGGGGCGATGGCCAATGGCCGATGACGATGGAGACTGTGACAGCCGGCACTCTCGGAGGCTAACCAGCGGCTGGATGGGTAACACCGATGTTCTCTCAGGCTTAAAAGGATGGCCTGATCTGGGCACCGGCGCCCTGACTCGTCGTCGTCGGTCATCAATGGCGATGGCCGCCAAAATCTACGGGGATAATAGTGCAGTGGGAGAAGGTAACAAAGCGGCGGTCGAAGAAGCAGAGGCAGTGGAATGAAGAGGAGAGACAGGGAGACGTCGATTAAAAAGAGGGAGACGGAGAAAGTGATGATGATGGGGAAGTTGGAGACGCAGTGAAGGACCTATTGGCCGGCCGTCGCGTGCTACCTGCGTCCAAAAAGCGTGCTTCCGTTCTTGGCATGGCTAGCCGTGACAACCGGCAAGGAGAGACGTATTACTCTGTTATGTTAAAAATACAAAGGCAACCGCTACAAATCGGCATGCCTATTTCAGGATTTGTAGGCATAGCTCTTGGACGTTGATTTGTGTTTCCATGGACGGTTGGATCAGAATATTAAATCTGGACCCATTTTGGAGGATTGTTTCTGTGAAACAATCAGCGAAAAATCCGGGGCTAATTGAATGCATGTAAGGAAAGAGCTGAAATTACTGCTTCGTTGCTTTGTTCTGCTACGTCAATGGCTGCCATCTTGTTCTTCATTGGTCGTTCTTCTTCATTGGTCCAAGTCATTGCTCCTCAAGAAAAAATGGTGCATTTGATCTACAAATCGGCATGCCGATATTAGCATTCCATCGGCATAGGTCACAGCCGATATTAGCATTCCATCAGCATAGGTCGTTCTTCTTCCGTGAACCAATTTTAGTGACTATAGGAAACAATTGTAAAGACAATATGAAACATGGACAACTGTCTGCATGCAATACGTAGCGTGGGCTTCTTCTATTAATGCAACATGCAAACATTTGTATAGCGCGAGGGAAACACTTTACTAAACCTTGCGCAACAAAATTTTCGAACCAATACAACAATGGAAACACACGTTGTAGATCCGATTTTAAGGAAACATCATAGATCCGATTTTTAAGAAAACTGATCCCGAAATTTTAGGAAACAAACTACAAATTTAATTGGTTTAATGAACGATTGGATTGGCCAGAGTAGATATGCGTGGAAACATTGTTGTCGTGATACAGAAACATATAGTTAAGACATAGGCAACAAACTTGTTGAACCAATGCAACACACGTCGTAGATCCGATTTTACAGAAACAAAATTGGTTTAATTGGTTTCTTTCATCCAGGTATTTTGTTTCCTATACAACAAAAAGTTGCTTCATATACAATAATAATTTGTTTCCATCATTGTTCGGCTGCTCTAGACGTCGAGCAAGTCCTAGCCGTCGCCGTCGCCGTCGCCGCTACTGCCGCCCATCCTCTCCAGGTGCTCCTGGATGGTGCCGTCGAGGATCCGATCCACCTTATCACGGCACTCCTTAGCGCGACGCATGGCGCTGCTGAGCCGGCGGGCAAGCCACAATGACGGCCACAGGTCGACCGGGTTGAACCCCGCCGAGAGCTCGATGGAGCGGTCGAGCTGTCAGAGGAACACTTCACGGTCCTTGCACGACGTGGAGGACGGCGGCACGGCGCACTTTGCAGCCCTTGCAAAATTGATGGAGACCGAGAGGGAGGGAATGTACCTCGGTTTGGAAGGGAACCGCCGCATTAGCCTCAGCGCCGCGCCGGAGAAGACGAGGGGGAGTCCACCGAGCCGGAGAATGCCGCCACGCCGAAGAATGCTGTCGCGCCGAAGAATGCCACCCCCACCCCCGGAGAAGATGAAGAAGAGTGCGCCGCTGCCGTCCTCGCTCCACAGGAGAAGGAAACAGGGACCGGTGCCAGGGTTCCGCCACACGGTGGAAGGGGAACAGTCGGTCGGTTGGAGAAGATGAAACGATGGAAACAAGGAAACAAGGAAACGGCAAAGGGCCAAAAAAAAGGAATAAATTACGGGCGGTGGTAATTTTCGTAATTAATGGGATTGAGTTTGGGCCGTCGGATTTGGTTTAATCAACAACTCTAGACGAGGGCTACAGAAGACTCGGATCAGCATGATGTTCCGTAGAGTTTACCAAATACAAATAGCAATCAGTCCTTGACTGTCGAAAATAAATTTACTTACTAATAATAGTAGTGTATCCAGTCGTACTGGGGTGTGGCTAGTTTGGCTCCAGGCTCCAGCAGTGCTTAGGAGTTATTACGACGAACTATATAACTCCAGAAACAGAGTAGTAGCATAATGAATTAGTAGTGATACACTCCCTGTTACAGTGGCCCATATCGGAATTAGCAGGTCTCAGTGAGCTAGGTATTCAAGCTCAAGCTTGAAGCTGATCTTGAGCCTAATCAAGCTAATCCAAGCTTAGCTCCGTGGGCTACTTTGGAGTTGTTTTTGTATTACTAGCTTTCTTGAAGCTAAAAGCTTGATAGTTTGCGAGGTTTAATTCGAAGTTAAAACTCAGTAGAAATAATCTTCTTAGGCCCATGCCCATCTAGTCGAGGTATTCATTCAGCCCACGAACCCAAATACATAACTCATTTCTCCTCCACTTCTTCTTTTATTTATGGTTCTGATGTCCGACAGGACGCTTCGATCGGACACATCACGATCGTTCACACCGCATCATAGAAAGGGTGGAGATGGCACGAATACATGGACCCTGCCACTAACAAGACTGGCCACAAAATCCACCCCACCGCAACATTCTCGATCTCTCTCATGCCGCTTTATCTATGCCAGTCTCTGCTTCCCTCTCTCATTTCCTCTACGTTTCTCTCGCTCTCCCAAACCACAAGATACGGGCTTCAACTGAGCAATGGGGGGCGCGATGGCGCGATGGCGCAGGGCCATGCAGCTCAGCCTCATCGCTGAAGAGTGAGCAGCACGCCATGACCATGGTGCAGCTGCCTTGTCGCCGGAGAGTGAGCGCGCCATGGCCGCGGCTCAGTTGCCTCACCATTAAAGAGCGAGTGTGCCATGGCTGCGGCGTCAGAGAGTTCTCGCGGTAAAGACACCATCCTACCATCACAACTAAAGATTCGAGGAGTCAGAGGGCTTCGGTGATTTTTATGGCTTGTGCAAATATGAAAAAAGTAGGGTGTAGAGATTTTGGGGTATTTTTTGGTCTTTAAGATGTTGCGATGTATATGTTTTGAATGCTGCAGTGTGTGTGTGTGTTTTTTTTTGGGTTATTGCATCACATTGTTATCTTTTGTTGCAGTATCAGCTCGATGTTGCACCAAACTAGTTTTAGTTGTTGCACCAAATTGTTTTTTGATGCTGCAGTCCTGTATGTTCAGTGTTGCACCAGTTTGATTCAGTTGTTGCAACATTGTGCAATCGATATTGTAATAGTCTCTTCTCTTGTGATGTAGCGTGTATTTTGCTTGTTGCATCATATTGTTACCCTTTGTTGCACATACACAGTTTGACGTTGCACCAAACTATTCTTTTGATATTGCACCAAATTATTTTTTGATGTTGCAGTCATGTATGTTATATGTTGCACTATGTTTGATTCACTGGTTGCAATACTATGCAATCTGCACAGAGTAGATCTCGTTTGTTGTGGTAAATCTTGATTTTACACGTCTCTGTTTTGTTCGATCTATGAGTGAAGCGGGGAAGGAGAAAGAGAAGTGACTTGTGGCGAAGTGCGAGCTTAAGGAGATCAACCTTGCGCCAGAGGTTGGACACGAGAATGCTCGTGCTGTCACGATGCAGCCTAGATGGGTGAGAGAACAGGGTATATACGTACGTGGCCTTGCATGCGGCACGTACGATAAGTATAACATCACATGTGTTGTTTGATCAGTGAGATCGTATAGTTATCGAGCGTCCAAACCAGCCCTAGATCAGACGTCCGATGTCTAGAGCTTCCCTTTATTTATTGATCCACTCTATAAATAAATTATTTTGAAACCAGATTTTATTCCATAAATAAAACAGTGCAGAATCCGAACAAAGAAATCGTGTCGTGACAAAATCGAATTAAGCCTCCGATCCCGTGTCCTGAACACATACATATACGTACGCAGTGACCTTTCCTTCTTAGAGAACAAATTGGCGCCAAATTCAAACTCGCACCGCCGTGCCGCTCTTCCCGGCTGGCACGTCGAACGGCTCCAGCGAGCCCTCCACCAAACCCGCGCCGCAGCTTCCGTCTTCGTCGTCGTCGACGCCGCATCCGTTCAGCCACGTAAGGTTCCTGGGGTCCTCACGTAGCAGCATGGCGTCGTACCGCGTGCTCGGGAACTCGTCCGGCACGGCGACCCGCGGGGCGGCCGCGGCCGCGAGCTTGCCTTTTGCCGACGTGGACCGGCCCCGGGCGACCGAGCCGGCGTCGGCGGAGGTTCCGGTCATGAACCCTAGGCGGCTCCTCGACGCCATGGAGCGGAGGATGCTCCGCTGGTGGACCGTGGGTTTGAGGTGGGCCGGCGCCCCTCCGTGCCGGCTGGCGTCCTCGTTCGCCGTGCGCTTCGTCCTCGTGTCGTTGCTCGCGGGCTTCCGAGAGCCACTCCTCGTGAGACCGCTGCTCACGGCGGCTGAGGTGAGATCGGCGGTCCGACGAGGCGGGTCCTTCTCGACGTTGATATTCCGGCCGCCGCCATCACCGTTCCTTGATGATCTTTTAGCTGACATGTCCCCTCTCGACGCGCTCAGAGGAGCCGGGGACGGGGTCGGAGACGGGCGCCGCCGCTGGATCCCCGTGCTCACCGCGGCCATGCCGTGGCACTGCTTCGTGACCGCAGGCACAATTCGCGGCTTAATGCAGCTGGGCTGCACGCCACCATGCGGCGTGGGAGACGCGGGCCGCGCCATTGACCCTGCAGTGCTCTGGCTCGCGAACCTCGAACGTGCCACAGCTTTGGCGCCACGTCTGATCAGTGCCAGTTGCTGCGATGTCACGGTGGTTGACTTCGGCATTGAGGCACCGGTCGTGGGAGCACGTGGCCGCGTGCTCGTCGGCAGCGCCAAGTGCCCGGAGCTGGACGACGAAGCCTTGCGTTGGGTACCCGCAGCGGCGCCAGAGACCTGTCGCGCGTGGTCTTTGTCCCGGGCACTCGCACGGGACCAAGCGGTCGGCGCGGCGCTCCTTGCGGTGGCCGGCGTGCGGGGGCTCGTCGCCGCCGACCCCGATGGCGTAGAGCTCCAGGACGAGTTGCTCGCGGCGTAGATCGACGACGACGATGCCGACGACAGCGTCCTGACGTGGTGCGACACGCGACCGGACAACGAAATCGCCGGAGCGTTGAGCGAGGAGTGCGTCGCGGAGGCGGAGCTGCTCTTAGCCAGCCTCGATGTCGGGTTCCCGGTCTCCCAGAGTGTCAGCGAGAGCTGCATTACAATTGCAAAACGGATTATCTAATCTGATCTTTGTATGAAGATATAGCGCAAAATGGGGAACGCGATTTCATGTCAATTACACGATCAAAATTATTGCAACAGGAAAAAAAGAGACGTGGATCAAAGAACAATCGAGGGATCATGGACAACTGGACATACCGGCGAATTACTTTTCGCATACGACGCAGACGTAGCTCTTGCTAGCCGGTTCAGCACCGCCGTGGAGCCTGTGGCCCCGCTCGTCGCCGATGGCCAGACAGGCGTTGGTGGAGGAGTCAGAAGCCTATGAATCATGACAATGAGAAACAATTTAAAAAAGGTCCAATCTTTTGTTATGGGCACGATGCCAACGCTTGGAATCATCACGTTTTGTCAAATCCGTACCAATCATAGTCATGCTTCCCGATCTCCGTCGACAGAAGCTCGCCGTCGCCGCTGATGTTGCTTCTCCACCTCACCTTTCCCCTCCCGTCAGCCGGTCCTCGCGCTGCATTGCAAATTTCTTCTTATATCAGCAATCGCCAGGCAGCCAAAACAGATGATGGCAAAGTCGTCGAAAAGAACAAGAATTTACGATCGATCAGGTAATTGATCTCACCGGTTTGGCCGGAGACGGGAGGGTCAGGCTGGCACCCCCGTAGGGCGGAGAAGAACTCGATGCTCTCGTCAGTGGCCACAGCCCTCCCGCCGCGCCGCAGGAGAAGCCGCGCCGCGGCAGATGCGGGTACAGATACGGATGCGGATGCCGATGCTGATGGCTTCTTCGTCGTCCTCGGATGCGGATCACAGGGGAGCCTGCTCATTTCTTGTGTGCAGTGTTGCAATGGATCCTTGACAGTGCTTGGGTTGTGGCGATGAGCACACAAAATTGTTGTAAGGGGAGGGTATTAAGCAACCATTAAAGTGGGACGCCCAGGGACAGCATAAACTGCAAAGGCGTTGGAACTGTCTGGAGTTACAACTTCCCTAGCTCGTAATGCAGCTTTTCTAATGGCGACCGCATTCCATCGGCACAATGCACAGCCGTCGGATTTGACGGCAAAATTAGCAATAAATATGATTAGCTAAATTTATGGGAAATATTTTTAGTGACTATAGGAAACAATTGTAGTGATAATATGAAACATGGACAACTGTCTGTATGCAATACGTACGTGGGCTCTTTCTGTCAATACGGAAACATTTGTTTAATGAGAAGGAAACACTTTACTAAACCTTGCGCAACAAAAATTTGAACCAATACAAAAATGGAATGTATACATCAGAATTCCAAATTTTTGGGAAACTTATGATTCAAATCGCTAGATTTTCAGTATCGTGGACTCCTTCTGTTATGGCAACGTGGAAACATTTTTGTACCGAGAGGGAAACATTTTACTCAAACTTACACAATAAATTTGTCAAACCAATACAACAACTAATGTTTGTTCATCCGGGCTAATGTGTTTATGTTCTATTCATCTCGGTATTCTGTTTCCTATACAATAATAATTTGTTTCATATGCAACAATAATTCGTTCTCATCAACAACTAATGGAGAAGCTACAGTAGACGCTCGCTAAGCTAATTTGTTGATGTTTCATTCATCCGGTATTTTATTTCCCATACCACAATAATTTGTTTCATGTACAACAATCATTTGTTTTCATCAACAACTAATGGAGAAACTGTAGCAGGCACTCGTCGAGTCCCTGCTGCTGATGACGACGCCGGCGGAAGAAGGCTCATGGAAACAATGTCAGGTACCATGTAGTAGTCGCCGGCGCAGTGGGCGGTGCCAAAGTGGTTGAGCCTCGCGCGGAGGCCCGGTCGGAGACACGGCCGTGGACGTCAATGGTGTGGTTGACACAAGCACTGAACCAGTGATATTATTAGCTCACAATTTAAGCCATCAAACAGCTTAGCACATGAACGAATTCCTCACCTCAAGAAGCCCCTTCAGGATCCACAGGAACGTGAGAACCAGCACACCATTGACAGAGAACTTCACCTGCACGCGCATAAACACCGCAACACCAGATCACACCCAAATTCCGAGGGAGATCCCCATGTTCCTAATCTCGAATAAAAACAAAATAAACCAAGGTGACAAGCAAACGGTAGAACGGACAAGCTCAGCGGGGACGGAAGGCGGCAGCACGGATCTGGCGGCGTGGCAAGCGTGGCGGGAGGCCTTCCTGACCGCGGACAACAGGAAGAGGCTTGCGAGTCAGCAGTACTCCGCGAAGAGCGCGTCCTCGTCGGGGTTTCGACGGTAGCGACTGCAGCGGCATCATCATCGCCGGCGAGGACAGGTCAGGCGTCGCCGACGCAGGGGCAACCGACGCCTCTGCAGCGTGCACGTGAGAATGTGGCATGGGGAGAAATAAAACCCTAATTGGTGGGTTGGGAGATTTTATAGGAGGAAGTGGATGGTTGGATGAATGGTGTGGGAATCAATGGTTGGATGCTAGGAGGATAAAATTCTATGATCAGCATGCCGACCCGTAGAGTTTTCCTTTCTAAATATCACTTTTGTTGTTTGTTTAGGGGCATTTTACCTAGGTTGGCATTTTACCCAGTCGTTTGTTTGAGCTGCGCCTTCCAAGTTGGAACACTAGCAACAATTTTCTGTTTTCATCATGTAAACTAGCTCGATGTCCCATGCAATCACGTGGAAAATGTCTTTAATCCTTTATAAATTTTTAGACTTATGTCGTACGTGTTATTATACTATTTGCAAAAACATCATATATGGTTGGATGTGTCGTTTGTACGTGATATTAGAACTAAAGTTTGGATCGTTGAATCGATCGTTGATTTGTACTTTAGACGGCTAGTTGTTTGTATGCGATATTAAATCAATACGTGGAATTAAAGTTCGCATGGCAAGCCGGCCGGCCTGGCAGTCGTTGTATTGAGCCAGTGGGTTGTTTGTACAAGATATTAGATCACATGAAATTAAATTTCAAATCATGATCTAACCGATCGTTTGTATGTGATATTAGATCAGTACACGGAGTTAAGCTTAAGAACATCAGTTGTTGATATTAGATCTTTACGGACTTAAAAGCTTGTGTAGCTTTTGTACGTATGAGGTATAAAATTATAAATATCTATTCGTCTTGGACCATTAATAATTAAGGTACGCCAGACCAATGACCAAATATGTTTACACACAGTTATCAAGATCTATGAATTGCGGTCCATTCCTAATAAAGGTCTACCAGATCAATAATCTAAAAATATTTTGCTGTAGTTGTGAAAATTTATTTGTTATGATCTGTTTAGGTACAATTATAAAGATAGATCAGGTATGATTTATTTAGATATAATTATGAAAATCTATCGGTTATGATTTGTTTGGGTGTAGTTATGATGATCTATCAAAAGAGGGTTCACCAGATTAATGGCTAGATGTTTTGTTTTTATTTTTTATTTTCACATGTCTCTTTTTTCTGGTTAACCTATCATGTACTTTTAATATATAATAGATAGACAGACTAGCACATTGTCCCGCACAATTGCAAGGAGAACACCTTTAATTATCTTTAAATTTTTAAACTTCTATGTTATGTTAGATAACTATGGAAAATAAAAGTTCTGATCGCAAGTCAGCCAACCAATCTTTGTATTGAGCCGGTAGGTTGTTTCTACAGTGCAGAATTAAATTTAGAATCATAATTAACAGATCATTTGTATGTGATATTAAAACAACAGTACGCAGACCTAAAGCTTGGGCCCACAGAATCAGTGGACAAATAATGTTTAGGTGCAGTTATGAAAATTTAACTCGTAATCTGTTTAGATACAAATATGAACATCTATCAACCGTAATATGTTTACTACAATTATAAAGATTCGTCGGTTGCCATTTGTTTAAGTACAATTATGATGATCTATTGACCATGATCTGTTTTATGTATGGTTATCATGATCTATCAGATATGGTATGTTTACGATTATAAAGATTTATTGGTTGTAATCTGTTTAAGTATAGTTATGATGATCTATCGGTTGCGACTGTTTGTTTGTTTAGATACGGTTACGAAGATTTATTGACTGTGGTCTATTAATAAAAGGAGGATCCACTAAATAAGAGTCATATGTTTTATTTTTTAATGAGATTTTCTATCATCTCTGCGATTATCTTCGATGACAAGTTATTATTCTCCCATTTCATCCCAAAATCTCCTATGATATATTGCCATGAATTGAGCCCCTTCATGGATTTATCGTACTGGAAATTGGACGGATTTTCCTCTTGTTCCCTCTTTTTGTCGGCAGGCATTTCGTACATTATTTGTCTTGGAAAATGTCATGCATACATTATTCACCAGACGTGCAAAGCACACACCGAAATGCACTCCCAAACAATCGTAGAGATGCATTGACCTCGCACGTGCAACGCCTACCTTTCGTATGCATGCGTAGCTGATTATTATAACAAAATCATTTCGAATCACCAAGCATGTATGCAAGAAAAAATATATTTCTTTTGAGATTACATTTACTAGTTAACCACATTCAGGAGAACTTAATGGATAGTTGAAAGTTGTTCCAAAAAATGAGACAACAGTGAGCATAGCTCATCTGACCGTACAAAATTTTTCCATGACCAAAATATGAATGGTTTTATTCACATTGAACAATCGGTATAGTCCTGCTGTACATGTCCCAGAAGTCGAAAGTGTAAATACAGCTTCTGTAATGTAACAAACCACAAATCACAGAGCTTTAGTCCTCTTTGCAGTTACACACCAGTTTCTGTAGTGTAAATATTGCACAGTAAAAGAACGCGGCACACATGGCAAGAAATACAGCTAGTTCCCCAACCATTCGAAGCAACAGCAGAGGCCCCAGCATAACTTTGAAGGATAATCCCTTAAGAAAACATCCCTGCTGTAGCCAACAACATAGAAGCTAAAAGATCGTTTGCGATGAGCCATTGTGACACGGTTACAGGCACGACCGAGATGATGTGTCTCTCGGAAATGACCCTTGCAGATGGTGGAACTGGCAGCCGGCTAGCAACAACCTCTGAGGAGAACTGGTTGAGTGGGGTATGAATCGGCAAAGAAAGCAGGAGTGCATTGGTATGCCTGTATGTTGCATAGTTGCACCCCTTTGGCTCTATGAAAAATTTCTTCAGGAACCGACGCAGCTCCTGTTGTTGCACTAACTTTTCTCGTTGACAGCGTCTTCCTGGAAAACATAAGAAATTGTGAATCAGATCAAGAGAAAAGACAACCACTGATACAATTTCGTGAAGTAGTCCCTTCAAAACATTAAAACAAGCATTAAAGATTAATTCCTTTAGTAATCAAGGTATTGGTATAGCTTGTAAAATTATGGCGCAAATATTATCACAGACTATAAGCTCTTACTTACTGAGGAAAACAATTGTACAAATCATGATTTTGTCATGCATACTGCTCTACTGGTTTGCAGATAAATCATGATTGTGGTATAATCAAAAAACAAAAAGTGACGCCTCACCTAGTCATGCAATATGACTCTAGCAGTTTTTATTTATTGAAGCTTCAATAGATATGAGTGCATTCGGCAAATGGAAGACTAACATATTACTAGCATAAACATCAATAAACGTTAAGAAAGTATTTTTTTTTAATGTATAACAGTTTCAATATGATAAGATTGAACTGAATGCACAAATAAAGTATCAACTAAAACCCCAAATGTTCAGCAAAGCCTTTTTAACCATAAAAATCTCAGGATTACTTAACTGTTAAATCAGATTTTCTTGATAGTAGCATTGTAGGAACACGATAGATTCCATTTAGGCATTTACCAAACCACCCATCTAGTGAAGTATATAGAGTCAAATGTTTTGGTTCTCTATTCTCTAGTTACTCGACCATTGTCTCAATAAAAACTGATGGATTAGTTTCAGGAAAATATGAATGAAATTACCATCGAACATGTGCAGTGCTTTGTGCGAGAAGGGAACCACAGCCACTACAAGTCTTGCATGTTACTAGGCCACGCGATCCACATGCTATACAAGGCAACATTCCTTGACCATTGCACATTCCGCATCTGTGACAAACAAAGACATACAAGCAAAATGAACATCTGCAAGAAGTGGTATGGGCTAATCTAGTTATGTTGTGACAGTAAATGAGCCTCACTAATGGCACCTATATTCTGAGTTGAGGTGAATTATACATTGTAGAACAAAATAAAGAAGTGGCAAACTAACACTGTATCAGATCCATCTTGGTGAGCGAGTAACCCCCTGCCATGACATGCACTGCACCGGGTCATTTGATTTGCCTTGTAAAACCCTTGCTGCTGACCAGCATTGCAAGTAGGACATGGTGTCTCTCCACGACCCTGGCAATCTGTCAGAAAAATTAGATTATAGAATTTAAGAACTTTTCAAAACCAGAAAGGTAATGATGGATAAATTATGATATTTACCTTGCTAAAATATAAATACTGACAGAACAACTAAGGCTATGAAAGAAGTTACGCGACGAGTTTTAATGAGAAAAAAAATGCACTTATTAAAGGTGTTTCTAACTCCTAACAACTTTAAAATGAGGCAAAGACTAGTTAAGGTTCTACTAATAGCAGAAGCAATATTTGAATTAGAAGGAAGTTCACTCTTTTTGTTTCTTCTCTGGTGAGATGGAATTTAGAAAGGCAACATCTTGAGTCTACAAATATTACAATCAACAAGGATCAATGGACAAAACTTCTAGGTGGCAAAATGATTAAACAGTTTTTATATAGGATTTAGGTTTTATTATCATACAGCAGTCAACAAGTATGAACGGATCATGTCTATTTCATTTCGACACATATGGATAGATAAAGATAATAGGTGGCAAAATGATGGACCATTGTATCATGGACTGGAAAACAACATTGTTGAACATAGCATGAATTTATGACATGATGAGCACTACTGGTGCATGAGATGAATATTCCATAAATAGTATGCGGTAGGATATTTGTCGGTGCCTGTGTCATGTATATCCAAAATTGGGTGTATTGGTTTCCTTTTGCTAAACGTTTTTGTCCCAGATTGTGAACTTCCCAACGTGAGGTTGCTTGAAGATCTATAAGACTCTTACTGTATGTAAGTCAAATTGACACATAGGTACCAAGGTAATAAAATAGATACTTGTGAAAGCCATACAAGTGCATCTTCAACTCTTATGTTATGATCCTTAGATCATAATGGGGTAACTACTGCCATGAAGATAGCCAGGAACGGTTCGTCTTGATTGGGGGGAGGGTAACGACGGAGACGAACTTGGGTGAAAAATTAGATAATTCTCACTACTTGGATATTTGCATACAGTGGCTAGCTTTATATTTAGCTGGCTGGGGACACATAAACTTGGAAGTAAATAACGACTCTATCTGTAAGGAATTGAAATATAATCTACCTAAAAGTAACTGATAATTTCCACTGCCACTTTGGCACATCTGGCCGACAGTAGGGCCCAAGGCCTCCGCGCCTAACATCTATATTCCTGATATAACAGCATGACAGCAGAAACAAAAGAAAAAAGGAAGTAAAAAGGTGATATATGATGGGCCTGAGAAATAAATTTGAGAAATTTGGTTGGGGCATGTATTTAGACTTGCAATGTTTATAAGGATCTTTGTACAATGTAAAATGCATAAGACAGAAGAAAGAAAACACAATATACGCCATAGTTGTAGATAAGACTACAGAATAGAAGTTACTTTCTTACATAGACAAAAAAAAATCCTATTATTGAACAAAATTGAGATTAAACTTATGCTTAACTAAATTAGACAAGCTACATAAAAATGGAATCCCCACCAAGCAGAAGTCACCAAACGTTGTAGTTTATGGCTACAATCTACGAAAGCAAATTTAGTGACTACATGATGCTTAGGAAGTCATACCTAAGCATTTTTCAGTAACTTCTGAATGAGGAATCTTGACCATTACTTCTTTCTCCAGTACAAAGAGTACAGGAAACTCAGACCTCAAATCTAGTTTCCCACACACTAAGAACAGAACCCTTGTCTCTTCCATCTATTTTCCCACCATCATAAGGTTCCTTCTTTATTATGGTGTCCCTTTCCTCGATAAAGGTTTCCAAGGTTCCGACCATAGACGTTACAGTCCTCGATGGATGTAATTTTCCATGTACGAGCAGGCTGACTTCCCCAACAGCATCGATGCCCAACATGTTCAATAAGCAGATGCCGGATCTCCACCTCATCCAGTACATCCCTATCAGAAAATTCCAATCATTCCATGGATAATTGGTTGAGTATTTGAGGAAAAGAAGCATTGCAAACAGCATAAAGATGGAACAGAAGGAAATAATGGGCAGGGCAACAATAGTATAATTTTTTTTCCCTTCGGAGAAAGATGGGCACAATGCAGAATGGTATAATACTTCACATCTTAGTTCTTATTGCTCATTTTCAGGCGCTCTCCTTTTGTTCGAGAGCACTTACTCTCTGGATACATTAACATAGTCATGTTAGCACGGGCATTGCCTCTTGTTGATCATTCATATGAAATGCCTGGTTGGTAGATACTGGATAGAGATGATGGGCCAGTCTAGTTATATCATTAAGCACCGACCGATGATATTGAGTTTGGAAGCTAAGAGGATTACTGTCCTATTTGATCATGTCAATATTCTCTCTTCAACCATAACTGGCCAGGAGATGGCTACCATGTACGGATATACCAGGCCACAGCCACCACCATGACCAATTGGTTATTGTACAGATGTAGTAACTTCCTACCACATTAGTTTAGCTAATTGTTGAATTCTTCTGAGCCAAAGCTCGAACATGGCAAAGTATATTAATCTCTGATCACTCTACCGAATTGGAAGGGTATGCATTCCTGCGCTAACATGAGAAACTTAAGTTAAGCGACATGGTGCCAGGCTACTGGCATTCATCACTATGTGACTGCGTCTGCCTGCTAAATTTATTGCTCGGCAACTAGTTGGGCCAGGCACTGGTTACAGTCAAGACGGTAGAACCTAGGACGCAGCACACAATTTTGATATGAAACACTCACCTCCTGACGCCCTGAGAAGGCTGGTAATACACCACCGTACGGGTAAGGCCCTTGAGGACAATCGCCAAACCTTATGTAGTTGGAAGCCCAGTAGTCAGCTAGAATTACAATTGGCGGAAGATTGGTAGAAATGAAGAAGGACCAGCGATGAATTACCATGCGGATGCGGAGTAGTGGGAGCAGGCGATGGGGGCGGGGAGAGGACGGCGCTGTGGATGGACGGGGGGTAGACCTCGCGGTGGTGGGGATCCGGGGCCGGGGTAGTAACTTGGAGGAGAAGGAGGCGGCGGACCTGACCTCGGCAGCGCTGACCTCCGGCCCCCCGCCACCACCCCACTCTCCTCCGCCTCCGCGCAGCGCCGACGAGCTGCTCCGGCCCAGGTGCTGGTACCGCTGCTGATGCTCCGCCGCTGCTGCTGCTGAAACGAAATTCCACCAAAAAGGGATGAGATCATCTGATGGGGGTGGAGATCAGATGGGTGGTTTTCGAAGGCGAATGGAGAACCTGGCGAGGAAGAGGAGGAGAGGAGAGCGGCGCTGCTGCTCCTCGCCATCGCGCTCCGCTTCCATGGCCATCGACGCGGAGGCTGAATCGATTTCGATCCGGCCCAATTGGGAATTGGGATTGGTCGCGGGTGTAAAAGAGAGCGGGAGGAGATGGTTGAGAATTATTACAGCGGGCAGCCTTCGTCGCGAAGGAAGCAAGTCCTGACAGCAGGCTTCCGCCACTGCCTCCTCCTCCCTGTCAAATCAATCAAAATCATATCCGCTATCCAATGTGAGGATGGCGACGACGACGATGGTGGTGAGCTTTGGCAGTTCACAGTTGGGTGAGCGGGCCTCTCCTGGCTGTCCATCCTAGCTGGCGCTCTCTCCGTCGATCTAGGCAAACTCAGAAAAGACAAAAAAAACTCTTAGAGCCGCTTATCTTCCGAAAACCATCCAGGCTGTTTTTCTCGTATCATCGACAATCTTTTGTGAATTTTCCTTCGACCATTCACATCAGCGGCTAAGCGATCATCCCGCTAACATGTAGACCCACTACAAACATGGCCACTATAGTTGACAGCAAGGCATCGATGAACGAAGATAGAGACTACAATGAGGAAGAGCAGAGAGGTAATGATGACGGTGATAATGATGTAACAGGACATTGGTCGATGGTAGTGATAATATCTAGTTGACTTCATTTTTAACTTTCATCTCCATCTAAAGCCGATCTACCACTATAATAAGATAGAACACATATTATATTTATTACTATCTTATAAATATAAGTTGATGATGATAATAATATCACAATCTCTCTTAAATCACAAAGTTCTCCCCATCGTAAGGCATAACAAGGCCTAATTAGTCCCTACGCCAACCGGCCTCCCCTGCCTCTCTTGTGCACGCACCCACGACCACAACAGACGCGTGCCGCTCCGCAACTGCCACATCCTCCGTACGCAGCCTTACCCCCTCTAAAAATGCATTGTCATCCTCCCTCCGCTCCCTTTCCACGCCGCCACCCCCTACCCTAGCCCCTGTTGGAAATATGCCCTAGAGGCAATAATAAAGTTGTTATTATTCTATTTTCACGATCATGATTAAGTTTATGTTCTATACTAGAATTGCGTTGGTTCCTAAATATGAGATTCGGAGGGAAACCCAATTACATGTGTGGAATAATAAAACACCAAACAGATCCCTAGTCAAGCCTCTAGACTAGCTCATGTATTGTTGATGGTCTTGTTTTCCTAATCATGGGCATTGTTAATGTAACAAGGATGCCGACAATAATGGGAGCACATTGTTAGGATAACAATGGTGTTGGATAGACCCCTTATGAGATACTGCGAGATCACGTTGTCAATATATTATCGGTATCTTCTCATAATGTGTTAACGTTTACTTGCGTCCTTAGACCATGAGAATATCGTAAACCCGGATACCGGATAGTTGCATTAGGGTCATCAAATGTTACTCCGTAACTGGGTAATTATAAAGGTGACTTTCGGGTACACCGGAAAGTATGCCGTGGTTCCAGATATGTCAAGACTGGATTTGCCCCTCTGACGATGGAGAGATACACTCTGGGCCCATTCGGTATTACGGTGTCCAGCATCGCCTGGCCAGGTATTGTGACTAAAGGGTTAGTCACAGGGATACCGGAATACAGAAACGAGAAAAGAGTACAAACCGTAACGAGGATAACTAGGCATGGTGATCAAGGAGTTGATCACAGGGATACCGTCAAAGTCTCGCATCGGGTTGTGTAACATATCGTGAGGCAAAAGAATTATATGCGACAATACAAGGTTCGCTTGATAAAGATTTCGATGATATATGAGAGTCGTTATGGGTGACCAGATCCGCTGACGATTATTGGCCGGAAGGTGTTCCAGACATGTCCACATATGCCTGAACCTATAGAGTCACACGCTTAACGTTCAGTGACATTTAGGAATGCTACGATTTCATGGAGAACGAGAGAGAAGGGTTCCGAAAGTATTTCGGAGGATCTCGGAAGTGTTCCGGGAGGTCCCGGAGTGTTTCGGTGATGTCCGGAAGTGGTTTGGAAGGTTCAGAAGGTTCCGGAAGGTTTCTAGAAGGTTCAGAAGCTTCCGGAAGGTTCAGAAGGTTCCGGAGTTTTTCGAAACATTCCAGAAGACCCCTGCTGGTGGAGTTGGACTCCATCAGGGAGTCCCTAGTGGAGTTGGATTCCATCAGGGAGTCCCTAGCGAAGTCGAACTCCTCCTTCCCAGCCTAGCTGCCCCATCCCCTTTAAATAGAGGGGCAGGGCGCACCAGGGAGGCATCCCAAGCAGCCCTAGCCGCACCTCCCTGGCCGACGCCCTCCCCCCTTCTAGTTGGCTGCGGCCTCCCCTTCCTCTCTCCTCTAGATTGGATCTAGTACAGCTGCCGGCGTGCTGCTGCTATTCCATCTGGTGGATTCCCGCTGCTCCTAGTATGCTGGTCCACACGTTGCCGCGGTGTTGTTGATACGGTACGCTTGGATACCTTGGAGACGTCGTACACTTCGGCGTTCGATCGGACGAATCTTCGCGAGGTGAACACTCTCGCGGCTGGGAGGTATAACCTAGCTGCAGGAATCGGAGGACTTCATCGACATCATCAACTTCTCTGCTGCGTTGACGTGATCGTCGAGGGTATGATATCGTTACCTACACCTCGATAGTGTTTTCTTGTTTGGTTCGGTGCGCGGTAAAAATTTTGTTTTGCGTAGCACGTTCCCCAACAGCCCCACCACCACACTCAAGCACAGTCATCACGAGCTCCGGCTACCGTCGCCAGCAATCCACTAGAAGAGAGATGCCCTGTCTCGATTCCGTGCATTCGGAGGTGCGTGCCAACGCAAAGTCAACGACCACGTCCTCAGTACGACCTCCTGAGCACCACGTCGCTGATGCCGCCTCTATCTTCTTCAAGTCCAACAGCAAGCTCCCAGCCATTGCTCCCATCGGCCTCTACTCCTTTTACCCTAAATCAATTTTAAGAATCCGTGCCTCTACACCAGTTTCACATGCGGTCATCGCTGCCTGTCGCCGCTCAGCCTCGCCACCAGCAGTCACCATGGCACCGCTAGGACCGAGCGACACCACCGTCGAGTTTGCGAGTGCCACCGTGGTTCCATTTTTGTGGTCAACTCGTCTTCTCCTGCACCTCATCTTTGGCGAGTTCGCCATGGCCGACAGCCTTCTCCTTTGCCTCTCCTATCCTTTGTTCTCTTTGTGCTCTCTCTCTCTCTCTCTCTGCTATGCTGCCTGCCTACCTCTGCTCTGCCACAGAGCTTCCACGGCAGCAAACATTGTGATTTTGCTGCAATGGTAGTAATTCTTCTGTCCCCTCTCTTTTCTACACCACAGCAAGTCCCCCCACCCGAAACACATTACGTACGCCCCCGCACTGCTGCTCTCCCGTCTAGTACACACACGACCATCGTCGTCACCTACAGCCGTTCTCCTTCCTTTATTTTTATTATTGTTTCCGTACATTCGAAGCATGTCGATGTGTTGCAACTCGAGAACCCCTCCTGATGGCACAGCATCACACTAAATGAATTGAGTTCATAGTACATTCTTTTATTGCCTCAATTGAATCACTATCCTGACGATGTGTTCCTGCCACCAGCACTTCCAGCGTCACCGACGTCAAGACTCCGAGTGATGTGTCTACACTCCCATCTTTTCCCTCTCATGGAACTGGTGTGTTGGATATTCATTCTCTTGATGCGTGGACCTTGACCTACTCTGTCCGTCGATCATAACCTAAGGTGCTATCTGACTATCGATGCGATCGGTAGGCCTACACACACTCACATTGGTCAAACCCTATGACCAAGTCTCTCTTGCTCTGTCGGCGTTGCCACGCCCCTGATGGCGGGACTCCGATGGACGTCCTCACCGTCCTAGGACCCCAAAACCTAGGTCTACGTCGATCACCGGCAGCCAAAACCCTAGCTACCTTCATTCCCTCGTGGTTCCCACAGATCAATCGATAACATGTTATCAACCGATAACCTTATCAACCATATCTATCATGATTGCGTATGTCTATGTCGTCGAGTTCTAGAAGCGGGGCCTCCCGCATACCTACTTCTTGCTGATCATGGATTCCAGCTACAAGCTTATGGTTTCCAGAACAGTACGACCGCCTTATCTCAGCTAAGCTCTTGGACAAGCATAAATTGATGGGATTCGCAGCATAGAAAACAAAAAATTTCCTACGAGAGAGCGAACAAAAGCCAAGATCTAATCTAGAAGAAGCTTGCAACGAGAGACAGATCATATCTACATACCCTCGACGAACACGTCAACGCAGCGGAGAATTTGACCATTGTCGATGAAGCCCGCAGCCTCCCGCAGCTAGGTTATACCTCCCAGCCGCGAGAGGGATCTTCTCGTGTTCCAATCCGATCAGCACCGCAACGAGCGGCACCTCCGAGATGTGCACACGTACGGCTCGAAGACGTCACCTCCTTCTTGATCCAGCAAGGCGGGAGATGAGGAAGATGAGATCAACTCCGGTAGCACGACGGCATGGTGGTGGAGGTGGTGGGGTTTCTCCGCGGACAGGGCTTCGCCAAGCGCTGCGCACGAGAGAGAGGAGATGGGAGAGAGGGAGGCGGCGGCTGGGATGGATATCTCCGGAGGGCTGCCCCTCCCCTCCTTTATATAGAGGAGGAAACTTGGAGGAGGAGGAATAGTACCCGTGAACAGTACACATGTGAACAGTACGCGTGTGAACAGTACCCTCCCCCAAGTAAAGCCTCCCCTTTCGATCTTATCTCCTATTTTTAAGGGATTTGATCTTATCCCTTGGGGGGCAGCCGCATGGGCCCTTGGGGCTGGGTGCCTGGCCCATGTGGGCTAGCGTGCCACTACCCCGGTCCATGTGGACCCCTTCGGGACAAGTGGGCCCCACCCGGGGACCCCCGGAACCTTCTAAAACCTTCCCGGTACGATACCGGAAAAATCCCGAACTTTTCCGGAACCCTAAAATACTTTCCCATATATGAATCTTTATCTCCGGACCATTCCGGAGCTCCTCATGACGTCCTGGATCCCATCCGAGACTCCGAACAAAATTTCGGTCTCACCATATTAATATCTCATTTTATACCCTAGCGTCAACGAACCTTAAGTGTGTGACCCTACGGGTTCGGGAATATGTGGACATGATCGAGACACCTCTCCGATCAATAATCAATAGCGGGACCTGGATGTCCATAATGACTCCCACGTATTCAACGAAGATCTTTATCGGTTTGAACCACGATGTCGAATATTCCATTCCCTTTGTCTCGCGATATTTTACTTGCCCGAGATTCGATCGTCGGTATCACCATACCTAGTTCAATCTCGTTACCGGCAAGTACTCTTTACTCGTTCCGTAATGCCACATCCTCTGTGACCAACTCTTTAGTCACGTGCTTGCAAGCGATACAGAATGTGCTTTACCGAGTGGGCCCAGAGTATATCTCTCTGTCACATGGATGGACAAATCCCACTCTCGATACATGCAACCCAACAAGTACTTTCCGAAATACCTGAAAGACACCTTTATGATCACCCTGTTACGGCGTGACGGTTGATGCCCCCAAAGCATTCTTCCGGTACCAGGAGTGGCATTATCTCATGGTCTAAGGATCGGAACATTTAACAATGGAAAGCTATGCAATATGACTTTGTGACGTGATCGAATTGCCTAACTTAATTTGGGTCTGTCCATCATGTCATTCTCCTAATGACATGACCCCGTTATTAACCGACATCACATGTCCATGATTAGGAAACCTTAACCATCATTTAATCAACGAGCTAGCCAGATAGAGGCATTGCTAGGGACACGGTGTTGTTTATAAAACCACACATGTATTATGTTTCCGGTTAATACAATTATAGCATGGAGTATAAACATTTATCATGAACAAGAAATATGATAATAACAATTTATTATTGCCTCTAGGGTATATTTTCAACAGTCTCCCACTTGCACTAGAGTCAATAATCTAGTCAATAAGTAAGCACTTAACACCTATGGCATTCCGGTGTTATTCATATGCTTTGCATGTGGTAAACTTTATCAATGGATCTGACATGTTCAGGTCTATGTATTTGCAAATCTTTTGCGTCTCCACGCATCACTCATTCTCGAATGAGTTGGCATTGTATATGTTTGGTCACTTGGTGGGACCTTAATTCCTCGTCCTGAATTATGTTGCCACCATTATCGCACAATAGAGCTTCATAGTACTGGCTCACTTGGAACTACACCAAGTTCGATAACGAACTTCTTGACTCAAACATCCTCCTTTGTCGTTGTTAAAACAACGATATACTCAGCCTTCGTTTGTGGAATCCATCAAATGTTTAACTTTGGAATTTATCCAAATCCAGCATGGAACCTCCTTCCAGCCCATTGTGCCACCTTTTATTAAACACATAGCCTAATTGAGATAAATTGTTTGTATCTGTAACAAAACTAGCACCGATGTAACACCTTACAATGGACCGTTTGTCACCTCTGCATACAAAACATATCCTTAGTTCTTTCAAAGTACTTAAGGATATTCATAGTATTGTTCAAAGATCAACATGTGATCATTCTGGTATATGCCCGTAACACTCAGAGCATACGACATATCTGGTTTGTGTGCATAGCATGGCGTACATGATTACAAAAAAAATGCTCATGCGTTCAGCTCATCAAGTGTTTGTAAACACTGAGTCTTGCATCAATCTCTTCCATGCGACAAGAACCCTTTCTTGGCGTTTCCATACTGAACCAACTCAATATCTCATCTATGCACTTTGGCTTAACCATATTCGGTGCCTCAATCTATCTCCATAGATTTTGATGCCCAATATGCTGTTTAGCCTAAGTCTTTCATCAAAATCTAATTTTAATGAAATCTCAACCGTATCAAGAAAAGACACATAATTTCCAATCAACTATATGTCGTCTACATAAAGTATTAGAATATGTCTTAGCGCTCCCACTTACTTTCTTGTAAATATACAAGCATCTTCACCGTCCCTGATGAAACAAAACTCTTTGACAATTTCATCAAGTGAAAATTCCAACTCCGTGATGCTTGCTTCAGTCCTCAAATAGAACGCTGAAGTTTGCATACCCTTTCTAGCATTCTCTAGATCGACAAAACCCTTGGTTGTATCTCACATACATCCTCGGTTAGCTTCCTGTTAAGGAACTTAGTTGTGACATCCAGCTGCCATATCTCTTAATTGAAATATGCAGTGATTGCTAGAATAATCCTTACAGACTTAAGTATCGCTACGGGAGATCCAATCTCATCGTAGTCAACTATTTGAACTTAGTCGAAAACACTTTGCGATAAGTCGAGCCTTTTAATGGATGGACACATCCACGTCTGTCTATTTTATAGATCCATTTACGTCCGATAGGCTTCATGCCTTCCGGAGAGTCTACCAAGTTCCAAACTTGATTTTCGCACATGGACTCTATCACGGAATTTATGGCGTCCAGCCATTCAGCGGAGTCAGGGCCCATCATTTGCTTCCTTGTAAGTTGCAGATCCATCGTTGTCACAACAACAATACTTCAGCCTCAAACCACACGCTGGTTTAGTACAAAGTCTCCTTAACCTACGCGGTTCAGCTGCAATCTCGACCGAAGTCTCTACAACACATGTAGTGGCTTCCATTTCAGTCATAATAGGAAACTCCAGAACAACTTCCGGTGTTGCGCTACTCTGACCTAATGACAAAGATTCTCCAATCTTGCCGAGCTGCACTGTCCTCCCACTCACCTTTTCGCAAGAAACACTTTCTCGTGAAATCCACCTTTTGTGACAAACACTTTTGTCTTCAGTTCGGTGATAGGAGAAATACCCAAAAGTTTCTTTGGGATAACCTTTGAAGAATCTTTAATCCGATTTTGGTTGTAAACACTTTACATATGCTATGCATACCAAAATTTAAGAAAAGACAATTTGGGTTCCTACCCATGCCATAACTCATATGGTGTCATTTCAACGGATTATGATGGCACTCTATTCAGTGTAAAAGCGGTAGTCTCTTAAAGCATAATCCACAAAAATATAACGGCAGTTTTATTTAATTACATCATCGATCTAACCATGTCTAACAAGGTTTGATTACATCTCTCGGACACTCCATCACTCTATAGCGTTCCGGGATGCGCAAGTTGTGGAACAATTCCATAACTCTTCAGATGTTCGCTAAACTCGTAACTCAAATATTCTCCTCTACAATCCAATCATAGACATTTGATTTTCTCGTTACGATGATTTTCTACTTCACGCTGAATTTTGAACCTTTTCAAATATTTCATACTTCTTTCTCATCAAATAGATATATCCATATATATCCACTCAAATCATCGGTGAAAGTTTATGAGTAGAGGAATCCACCATACACGGCTACACATATCGTACTTCATACATCATTATGTATAATTTCTAAAAAGTTAGTCGTCCGTTCAACTTTGGCCTATAAACGGATTTTTAGTCATCTTCCTTTCAGACAAGATTTGCAAGTGTCAAATGATTTAAAATCACATGACTCCAAAAATCCATCAACATGGAGTTTCCTCATGCATCTCTTTCCAATATGACTTAAACACAGGTGTCACAAATAAGTGAAATTCAAATCATTAGCCTCGCGGCGTTTTAGCGTCAGTGTTATGGATGTTGGTATTACCATCAAGATTTAAATGATCCATCCATTATGGAGCATGGCCATAATTTGAACAACCATTGTTCTCATAAAGCCGAAACAAAATAACAATTACTAAGCACTTATAATCAATCTCAAAGGCTCGAAAGGATGCAGACGGTGAACATAATAAACCCTTTTATTTAGTTCCCAATGTGCATCACTACCACATCTTTTGCTAGTCTTTTAGGCCATTGTAGTTCTTGTATCGTGTTGCATTGTATGGCACTCATACCAACCGATCTAGTATCACATACCCAAGAATTACATTGTTTACTAGCAAAGAATACATCTACAACATGTATATCATCTATATACCTGAGCTGGACTTTTCCAGTCTTTTCTTTTCCTGCCAAATATTTTTCAGTTCCTCTTTCAGCGTCCCCTCTCCTTTTAGAAGAATCTATCAACATCAACAATGGCACTAGTCACATTGGCACATAGTCTTAGGATTTTAGTCAAGTACTAGCACCCTTAGACTTGCACTTTGAAATTGATCACCATCATCACATGATTGGCGTTCTTTCGGATTCCATTTTTAGCTATCTTTAAGTATGGTAAATAAATTACCCATACACTTTATCCATCCCATCATAACATTTTATGATAAAGCTACTATAGCTCGTAGGGAAGTATGCGAGAATAATTTCAGTGCCAAACTATTTAGAAATCAAGACGCCTAGCGTCTTCAATCTTTGCATATACTCATACAATATGAGCACACGCTTTCTCACTAGATTATACTCAGTCATCTTGCAGCAAAACAAGGTTTTAGATATCACATATCTGTTACTCCTTGCTCACTTCTGAAACAATCCTTTCAGCTCCTAGATTATCTCATAATCTCCTCAATTCTCAAAACAATTTTGTAGATCAAGTTTCACGGAGACAAACATGACTTTAGACACTAAATTGGAATCATTGCTCTTGGATTAATACAACTTATTAAATCACATGGAGCTAGGTCAGGTTACCGAAAGTTTGCAATAGGACTTTATCTTAACTTGGCACTAATATGGTACCATTCCGTATCATTACTACCAGATCAATTCAGTTTTTCTATCTCAATTAACAAGCTAAGTGTAAGGTAGATAACGGATGCCAATGACTACTACGAACTATGCAAATTCACTTTGATTAGTTGTTCATGATAATAAACTCCCACTAAATTCAACATCTCTCATAGTTGTTTTAGTGGTACATGATCCAAATCCACTACACCAAGTCCGATCATCACGTGAGATGCTGTAGTTTCAATGGTGAACATCAACATGTTGATCATATCGTCCATATGACTCATGTTTAACCTTTCGGTTCGCTGTGTTCCGAGGCCATGTCTGTACATGCTAGGCTCGTCAAGACAACCCTAGTATTCTGCATGTGCTCCGAGGTCATGTCTGTACATGCTAAGCTCGTCGAGACACCCGTCGTATGTGAACGTAGAGTCTATCACACCCGATCATCACGTGGTGCTTCGAAACGGCGAACTTTCACGACGGTGCATACTAAGGGAGAAATGAACATGATATTACTTTGTGAGGGATCATCTTATAATGCTACCGTCGTCTTACAAGCAAAATAAGATGCATAAAAAGGATAAACATCACATGCATAGATAATGTGACATGGTATAGCCTTTTTCTTCTTGTGCCTTTGATCTCCATCTCTAAAGCACCGGCATGATCTCCATCACCACCAGCATGGCGCCTAGGTCCTTGGGCGCCGCACATGATTGTCACCACCACGCGTTGCAACTACAACTATTGCTAACCATAGCGATAAAGTAATGCAATTACATGGCGTTTGGAGTTGACACGCAGGTCATACAAAAATATTAAAGACAACCATATGGCTCCTGCCAGTTGCCGTACTCATCGACATGCAAGCCGTGAAATATTACAAAACATGATCATCTCATACATCACATATATCACATCACATCTTTGGCTATACCACATCACATGCCCCTGCAAAAACAAGTTAGACGCCTCTACTTATTGTTTGCAAGTTTTACGTGGCTTCTAGGGGCTGCATACAAGAACCGTTCTTTACCTACGCAAAGCCACAACGTGGATTCAAGTATTGCTATTAACTTCTTCAAGCCTCCCGTTGCAATTTAGATCTCACTATAGCAAGAGAGACAGACACCCGCTAGCTGCTTATGCAATACAAGTTGCATGTTGATCGCAGAACCGGTCTCATGTGCGAGGACATGTAAAGTTGGTCCGGGCCGCTTCATCTTACTATCCCGCAAGATCCAAAGTGCACGAAAAGAGGTAGCAACAAGAGAATCAACGCCCACAATCCAATTGTGTTCTACTCGTACAAAGCATCTACGCATAGATCTAGCTCTGATACCACTGATGGGATTCGCAGCATAGAAAACAAAAATTTTCCTACGAGAGAGCGAACAAAAGCCAAGATCTAATCTAGAAGAAGCTTGCAACGAGAGACAGATCATATCTACATACCCTCGACGAACACGTCAACGCAGCGGAGAATTTGACCGTTGTCGATGAAGCCCGCAGCCTCCCGCAGCTAGGTTATACCTCCCAGCCGCGAGAGGGATCTTCTCGTGTTCCAATCCGATCAAGCACCGCAACGAGCGGCACCTCCGAGATGTGCACACGTACGGCTCGAAGACGTCACCTCCTTCTTGATCCAGCAAGGCGGGAGATGAGGAAGATGAGATCAATTCCGGTAGCACGACGGCATGGTGGTGGAGGTGGTGGGGTTTCTCCGCGGACAGGGCTTCGCCAAGCGCTGCGCACGAGAGAGAGGAGATGGGAGAGAGGGAGGCGGCGGCTAGGATGGATATCTCCGGAGGGCTGCCCCTCCCCTCCTTTATATAGAGGAGGAAACTTGGAGGAGGAGGAATAGTACCCGTGAACAGTACACATGTGAACAGTACGCGTGTGAACAGTACCCTCCCCCAAGTAAAGCCTCCCCTTTCGATCTTATCTCCTATTTTTAAGGGATTTGATCTTATCCCTTGGGGGGCAGCCGCATGGGCCCTTGGGGCTGGGTGCCTGGCCCATGTGGGCTAGCGTGCCACTACCCCGGTCCATGTGGACCCCTTCGGGACAAGTGGGCCCCACCCGGGGACCCCCGGAACCTTCTAAAACCTTCCCGGTACGATACCGGAAAAATCCCGAACTTTTCCGGAACCCTAAAAATACTTTCCCATATATGAATCTTTATCTCCGGACCATTCCGGAGCTCCTCATGACGTCCTGGATCCCATCCGAGACTCCGAACAAAATTTCGGTCTCACCATATTAATATCTCATTTTATACCCTAGCGTCAACGAACCTTAAGTGTGTGACCCTACGGGTTCGGGAATATGTGGACATGATCGAGACACCTCTCCGATCAATAATCAATAGCGGGACCTGGATGTCCATAATGACTCCCACGTATTCAACGAAGATCTTTATCGGTTTGAACCACGATGTCGAATATTCCATTCCCTTTGTCTCGCGATATTTTACTTGCCCGAGATTCGATCGTCGGTATCACCATACCTAGTTCAATCTCGTTACCGGCAAGTACTCTTTACTCGTTCCGTAATGCCACATCCTCTGTGACCAACTCTTTAGTCACGTGCTTGCAAGCGATACAGAATGTGCTTTACCGAGTGGGCCCAGAGTATATCTCTCTGTCACATGGATGGACAAATCCCACTCTCGATACATGCAACCCAACAAGTACTTTCCGAAATACCTGAAAGACACCTTTATGATCACCCTGTTACGGCGTGACGGTTGATGCCCCCAAAGCATTCTTCCGGTACCAGGGAGTGGCATTATCTCATGGTCTAAGGATCGGAACATTTAACAATGGAAAGCTATGCAATATGAACTTTGTGACGTGATCGAATTGCCTAACTTAATTTGGGTCTGTCCATCATGTCATTCTCCTAATGACATGACCCCGTTATTAACCGACATCACATGTCCATGATTAGGAAACCTTAACCATCATTTAATCAACGAGCTAGCCAGATAGAGGCATTGCTAGGGACACGGTGTTGTTTATAAAACCACACATGTATTATGTTTCCGGTTAATACAATTATAGCATGGAGTATAAACATTTATCATGAACAAGAAATATGATAATAACAATTTATTATTGCCTCTAGGGTATATTTCCAACATAAATACCATGAGTTGTACGCCATGGCCATGAAGCATATGATGCACGGCATGCGTGGTGTCCTAAAGCCAATAATGTGTGCATGCAAGATGGACTATGCAAGAACCAAGTACCCACGGTTGTTCAACTAGACCACCATCCAAGGGAAGGACTCCTACCCGGTTTACTGAAGATGAGACGATGATCGCACGCTCAGGTTCGAGGACAGATGCTGGACAACTGGTGGGTCATGCCGTACAATCTGTGCCTCTTGAGGATGTTCAACTGCCACATAAATGTTGAGGTGTGCTCCGGCATAAAGGCCATCAAGTATCTATACAAGTACATCTACAAGGGCTACGATTGGACATCGTTCTCTCTCGATGAGCCCGATAACCAAGATAAATCAACGAGATAAAATTCGAGTGGCATGAGATCGGGGTAGCGACCATAAGTCCTAGCTGGCCTGGAGGACGTGGGAGCGATGGCGACTGGGCGGGATCGTGAGGGATTGGAGAGTAAGAGGGAAGATGGAGGCGTAGGCGCAGGCGGTAGCAAACCACCACGACAATGCATGCTTGCTGGGATGCTGCCATCATACAGGAGCTCGCAAGGGGTTTGGGTTGTGTGGGATGTGAAAGTGTATCTAGGTCCGTAAACATGTTTTGGTGGTTAATGACAAATGATTAGATGACTAATAATGGCTTTCAAGCATGTGAACAGGTTTAGTCCTTGACGAATCGAAAAAGGGGAGCATCAGTGACCCCTCTAAAGAAAAAGAGGAAAAGAAGATAGTAAATCTCCGAGTTGTAGATTTCCTAATTTTAGTGGCACAAGTCACATTGAGTCTTAGGGACACCGTACTATTAAGAGGGGCTTGATGAACATGGTCGAGGGGTATTCTTGCCAAGTGAAAGTTTCTGTCGCCAAAAGCCCTCGTAGAAAAACCCTAAATCTACCTCCCAGAAGAAATCCAGACCCCAGCCCGGACAGTCTGGCTGGAGGTCCGGGCTTTCCAGAGAAGATCTGGACCTCAGTCCGGACAGTCCAACTGAGGGTCCAGCTAGTCTAGAGGAGATCCGGACCTTAGCCCGGACAGTCCGGTTGAAGGTCGGGATCAGTACAGGACTGCTCGGACCCCAAGCCTGGACAGTCCGAGCCAGTGTCTGGATCGGTACTGGAAAGTCCGGACACCAGCCCAGAGTGTCCGGCCACCCGGAGGGTCCGGGTGAAATCCGGACAGTCCGGATGTCGAGTTTTCTCAACAATCCAAAAGATTCCCTCTGCCACCTCGACTAATAGCCGTTGGATTTGAAAATTCGAAAGGTCTAGCCCAAATCTGGACAATCCGGATTTTGGCAGATTCCCTAAAATGGCTAGTTTTTGAGAGAGCCTCTATATAAGGCCACTTGCTCCAAGCAAGAGGAACTCTTTGCCCACTTCATTTTCCTGCATACTCTGGAGCATTTCTTCACTTCTCCAAGCAACAAGAGAGAAACCTTGTGAGGAAGAGAAAGATCCGAGTGATTTAAGAATCATTTGAGCAAAGCATCGAGTTCGTCTCCAAGTGTTCATCAAGCTCATTTCTCTTGGAAATTGGGGTGTCCTATACGGTTAGGAGTCCTTGAGAGCTCTCATCTTTGTGGTGAGCCTCAAGAAGTTTGTGAAGACCGGGATTTGCCTCCGAGAGGAATGAATCATCAAGAAGAAGTCGAAGAGACAAAAGGGCGTCCTCGAGGGATAAGGGCTTGAGAGGAAACCGGCTCGTGATCACGTGTGATCGAGTTTCCCAAACAGAGACGTAGGATCCCCCAAGGATCTGAACTTCGGCAACAAATCATTGTCTCCCTTATTCATTTACTTCCGCATTTACCTTGCAAGTATTATTCACATTGCTCATACTTGTCTTGCTAAGTAGACTTGATTTCATATCTTAATTTTAATCATTCTTGCTAGTCAAACAAGCTAATTTCCGCATAATTGCTAGAATTGTTTAAAATTGTATAAAATCGTTCAATCGCCTATTCACCCCTCCCCTCTAGGCGGACATCTTGATCCTTTAGGATGTTGTACAGGGGTGAATTGGCAAGCTTGAGCGTGTGGAGATAGGAGTGGGTGAGATGTGAGGTGAGGGGATGTGGTTATTCTATGAGTTGTAATAATCAAGTTAAAGTAATGAGCAGTACATAGCAACCGTCGGATTGGAAAAACATTTGCATAAATAGTGTAGTATCGTAAATTATTAGGGACTGGTCTCACTTGAAAATAAATTCCTTTGCTGGTCTTCTTTCCTTATTTTTGGTATTCGATCTCTGTATTTGCTTGTTGATTATGTTTTTTTTAATTTTCTATGTTTGGATTCTTTTCCCATATTATTAATATGGTCATGGTGCATTTGATCTATAGGATCGAGGACGAGACACTGCGGATCACGACTACCTCACCAGCACACTGGTGTGTGAGGTGATTATCCATATGCACAACCCGGCCGCTTGGGTCTTGAAAAGTTCCTTTTGCATGTCGTCGGGCACGCACAATGGAACATTTGCATCTATCACTAGCACAATCATTTCCTCATTGACTTTCTTGACTAGGCTGATGCTCGAAGGATGCACAACCACGGCTCATCTTTGGTGTAGATTCAACATCTTAGCGGGTGAAATTTGACCTCCTCCACCACGGCCGAGATCTCGCAGACGATCAACATGAACACATCATCAACTACAACTATACAAGATTTGTGATTGTCGGTCATTTGTAAATGTTTAGTTTTATGTGTGCAGCATTTATTCCTGTTTTAAATTACAGCTTTTATTAAGAGACATGTGATCTACACTTTTGGAAGTGTTGCATCATCTCTTGGATTGCCGTAAAGTTCTACTTTTTTATTGTATGGTCGAAATAGTTTCACTTGTCTTACTTGCAGCATATAACCATGTAGAATAGTCTAGACCCAAGGAGGTATGCCACATTCGTAAATACGAGTTATCACACGTTAATATGTTTTAATATGTTTTATGACTTTGTTCTCGTAATAATATTCTTTGTATGTAAATATATTATTTCGTAGCAACGTAGGGACCCTACTACTCTTAAGTTGGCCACAAGTACTCCCTAACCCTCCTTGTTCTTCCCCTGAAACCCCATGGTACATCACTTCCATGGCGAGATCAAGTTGTCAGGCAGCATTATGTTCCCAGAAGGAAGAAGCAAATCTGGGCTGGGCTTTGTGAGGTGGTAAGTGAGTCCATAAGTGATAGTGCCTGAGCCTTTTGGCTAACCATAATTGACTTGAGGCATGCCTAGTTGTTTTGAGTCTTGATCTGGTTGATTAGATTGAGACGCACCAAGTCACTGGGCAGGGTGCCCGATGACAGAACCCTGACAGCAATGCGATTACTTGGGACAGACTGGTGGAGGTAGGCGGTTGCGGAAGGTCGATTATTCAAACTCTTACGCTCAATAAATTTATGCCAATTTTTTATGTAAGCTACATGGTAAGTTATTTTTGATGTTCTATTCCTGTTTGTATGTGAATTATAGTTGTTGATCCTCTTAAGTATCATGTACTCTTATTAGTATTTTTTTAATACTTTGTGTAAGGTTAGGTCGATTTTGCATAATACTCTTTACTCAACTTTAATCCCTACACTTAAATTTTAATGCATCAAGTTTCCTCTCCGACCTCTGCCTCCGGCGACGCATCATGCTTCCTCTTGGTGTAACTCAAACCCTAACCTTGCGGTGACCTACCAGTGATGCCTCTGATTGCCTATCCATCTTCTTCGAGATTTTTTTAAACCTCAGTCACTTCTCCAAGTCTTTGGATCAATATTCAATTATCTTTGTTTCATCTCATTCAATAATCTCTGTAGATTAAAAAGTTATAGTAGCATTTCACTAAAATTAATAAGAAAGTTAGCAAGAGGAAAGAAGAAAATTGAAAGGCAAGGAGCTGAGCTTGAAAGGAGGAATCGGACGGACCCCTAGACAGCATATTCGAAGAGAAAACATAAACTTCTTGCCCCATAGCGTACGCTCTCTTGTTGCGGCCGGGCCGCACCATATGACACGGCGCGATAGATCTCCGGAGAAAGGGCCCATCCAATCACGTGGGCACACCACATCTGACATCTCCCCCGCCGTGACCGACAGCCCCCGGAGTCGCCGGTTTCGCGACGCCCCCAAACCCGTGTGCGCCGCAGCTGCCACGCCCACGCCTCCCTATATCTCCTCCGCCGCTCCCGCCGCTCTTGGATTCCTCCCCCCCATTAGATCCCAACAGTTCCACGCCCCCCTTGATCCCGCCGTTCCTGCGGCTTGCCGCTTCCGATCGAACCCCCCAATTCCGTCGGTCGAGTTGGGAGGTTTCTTGGGAGCGCTTCGGCCGACGGATCGAGGTAATTGGATCACGCTCCAGGAACCCGGCATTGATTTCTTGCGTAAAGCTTGGATCTTTCCTGGATGAGCTGATGGGATTGGGTTCGGTGTCGTCTTGGATGTGCCTGATCCGAATCTCGGTGTCCGTAGCTTGTCGCGCTTGGAGCTTTAGTCTTTCCGGGCTGTTTCTTCAATCTGTGAACTTCTGTATCATACCATGTTAAATGTGGCCTCCTTTTGTTGCAGGGTTGGAGCTTTCCTGCAGTTCCATGCAGGAATCGTGAATATTTTGTTGCTACACTGAGGCCGATGGTGAGAATGAGATGATTACTTCATGAATTTGGCATTATCGGCATTGCCCTCATTCGGCCCGGGGCTTGGAAACTTGCTGAATATCTGAAATACAAGTAACCATGGACAGAAGAGTCGGAGTGGTTCTAGTCTGCCTGCTCTTCGTCCTCATCCAGGATGTCTCGGCGGTTGCCGAGACCGAGATCGGCGATGTGCGCATAGCGCGGGAGGCACCCCATGGGAAGCTAGACGGTGTGGGTAGACAGGATGGGTTCAAGAGTGGCAGGGTGTCGGTGTCTACAGTTGCATGGTCTACGCTTGCGATGGCCGCAGCAACCGGGCTGGGAGCAGTGCCGTTCTTTTTCCTGGAGCTAGAAGCCCAGTGGGCGGGCCTTTGCAATGGAATGGCGGCCGGGGTGATGTTGGCAGCAAGCTTCGATCTTGTGCAGGAAGGGCAGGTGTATGGCAGTGGGAGCTGGGTTGTTTTTGGGATTTTGAGTGGAGGGGTCTTTATTTGGCTTTGCAAGAAGGTATATCATTTACCAGTTACAGCAAGCAATTTCATCTCCCATATCCAACCACAACTCAATGGCTTTAAATTTGAAGGAACTAGTCGCGACTGTCTTAGAATTATACTCAATTCTTAGGTTCATTTGTATGGCACCTATGATGCACTTTCTTTGCATTAACGGAATTCTAGTATGCTGTAGCTAAACAAAACACTTCAGTTTACTCTATAAAGGCTTTCCCCTGTCGGAATATCTGTTAGCACACTGATATAGTAGTGTGTACTGTGCAGCCTACATATTTTTAGTTGACAGGGTAAAAAGTCTCCAGTTCAGACAATTCAAGAAAGTGCAACAGTCAAGCTAACCCAATGAAAGAATTGGGGAAAATCACCAGGTTCATGTGACCATGGTACCCATTATATCAGTCTACATTAGTAGTTACCCTCATATGTAGACTGATAAGAATATTGTTCAGGTTACCTAAAAACTTAAACGTCGATGCATGAATGATAGATATATATTGGTGGGCCAGTTCAGCGGTCTGAACTCCACTTGAGTAAACTTGCATGTTAAGTGCATTCAGCTTACATGATAGATTGTCTTATATCATTTATTTGACCACAGCTTCTTGAGCAATATGGAGAAGTAAGCATGCTGGATATCAAAGGTGCAGATGCAAGTAAAGTTATTCTTGTTGTCGGAATAATGACGCTCCATTCCTTTGGGGAGGGCTCTGGTGTGGGTGTTTCCTTTGCTGGTTCAAAAGGATTCTCTCAAGGTCTTCTAGTTACTATAGCTATAGCAGTGCACAACATACCTGAAGGCCTAGCTGTAAGCATGGTATTATCATCTAGGGGTGTGTCCCCCCAAAAGGCAATGCTATGGAGTATCATAACATCTTTACCACAGGTGAACTTCTTTTCAATCCTCGAATGTAAATATAAAATACCTGATAAACAGATTGACCTTATTCTTGAGTCAGACATGGAAATTTCATCATTTTTTATAGTTATATTGATTCTTGTTTTGTAACCAGAAATATGAAACAAGAACCCTGTTTTTGTTCACTTGCAATACTGATGAGATGTATTTTTGTAAAATTATTGTGCTCTCTTAGTATGTTTGTTTTTGTGTCTGTTTGTGTACGCATGATCATATGTTCCTTTGTGCAAGATAACGTCTCGGTGTATGCATGTCCGCTTGCAAAGTGGTGGAAGACTAAGGCCCTAAGTTGCCATGCAACATAGAGTTGCATACTTTTATAAATCATACATTGATTCTCTTTGTCCTGTGAGGTTTTTACCGATTTCTTTCTTTGTTCTCTGAATTGGAGAAATACCAAAGGAATCATAGTGGTAGGCTCATTGCTCAGTACTAGTACCATGTTTAATATTGGCAGCATGGGTGCTTTCTTCGCCATTTCATATTCTTTCAAATTTCCTATCCTTACTACTGATTTGGTAGTTCCTTGGGGAGTGTGTTATGTACTAGTTTGGTGACCATCTGTGACTGAAGCTTAAAAAGTTTCTCCAAGCTCCTGCCTGATAAGTGACAAACTAACAATAACATTTGTATGAGAGAAAGCAGCAATTCAGTATTAATATAATAATGAAGAACTTGTGCTCAAAAGCTCTATATTAGGCTATAAGCAATTAACCAACATCGCAAAGAAGTGAAATTAGAGAAATTGCATCGTAAAGGATCTCAACTGCTACATAGCATCACAAGTGCAGTTTTCGATCAGTATTACATTGTGAACAAAATGGTCACCTGCTTATATGCAACAGCATTCCTTGATTTCAAGTTACACTCTGACCCTGCTTTTCATTTTTCTTGGTAAATATAGCCAATTGTTGCTGTTCCTGCTTTCCTTTGTGCCGATGCATTTCAAAAGGTGCTTCCCTTCTGTACTGGTTTTGCTGCCGGATGCATGATATGGATTGTTATTGCAGAGGTTCTTCCTGATGCTTTTAAGGTGACTACCCTACTCATTTGATATTTCAGAAACAGGAAAGGATTAAAGTTGCTGTTTTGATGATTTGATAATTCAGTTTTGAGTAATTTTCTGTTACATGCAGGAAGCCACTCCATCTCAAGTTGCCTCCGCTGGAACACTTGCTGTTGCTTTCATGGAAACATTAGGTACCGTCCTTCAGGGATTTACTGATGGCCACAGGAAAGTTTTGTTTTACTATTTTCAGGATCTTACTTTGGTTACTGTAACTTCCGACTGATGTTACTGATTTCTTCTGACCTGCAGCTCAGAAGATACATCGGGCTTTTTGGTATCACTTGTATTTGGACTTGGTCCACTTTTTGGAGGAATCATACTTGTGGCGTTCTCGCTTGCCTTCAGCATGTCACACCCTCGTCTTACTGGTGTAGCATCTGGCATTGCCTTCCGTCTCGCAGCATGGAGACCATTGCAACTTGTAATGTCCTCAAAGATGGGTATCTTTACCACCTTATTCCTCCTCATAGGAGGTTCCGTTTTCTACCATGTCGCCACATCAAGCATCCTTAGGGTGGTTAACCGCAAGAAATCTTCTGTTAATGTCATTACATCATCCTCTGGCATCTCTCTTAGTGTACTCACACTGCAATCCCTCGTTGCTTGTGGTTCCGTCTTCCTTCATGCCTACGCTGAAGGGCTTGCACTTGGTGTGGCGGCACGCAAGGCATATGGTCTAGGCCGTTACATGGTTCTTCCAGTCTCCCTTCACGGTCTACCACGTGGTGCTGCTGTTGCAAGCTGCGTATATGGTGCCACTGATAGCTGGCGAGGAGCCTTGGCAGCTGCAGCTCTGACCGGGTTTGCAGGACCAAGCGCCGCCATCGGTGCAATCCTTGCGAAGATTGACTATGATGGACTGGACTATTGGATGGTCATTGCATGCGGGGCTCTGATCCCGAGCTTTGGCCGTGTCTTCAGACGCTCGCTGCGGCTGGACATGCGGAAGAGCATCTGTGGTCTCCTGATAGGTTTTGCCTTTGCCTCTGTATGCTTGATGTCAACCAGATTCATCTGCTTGCACACTCCTTACTGCAATTCAGCTCCAGAAGCGGTCACATGATCTATTCCTGTCCGATGCTGTCGTCGAACATGTAACATCAATGTAATGACAATACAGAAATGTAAGATTATTGCCTTGAGGCTGAGGTATCTTCGTGTATGAACAAATCAAAGGAAAACAGACATTAAACAGAGAGATGCCTAGATAAGTCCTGTAAATTATACCGCCATGGGTGCTGCCAAACCAATAAAAAAAATGAAAATAAAGGTGGCGTGCAACATTGATGAATTATACTTGATTGTGACCAAGTACCCAAAAAAGAGTGCTCTAATCTCATAAGTAATTTTTGCAAAGGTGGATAAGCTCAAAGTCTTCACTGTTTTTTTTAGATAATGAAATAGAACTTCTGGCCTCTACGCCCAAAAGGCGCACACACACAGCCAATTCTTACAGAGTATGACAAACGTGTATGCCAGTGAGATGCAGAAAACAATCTAAACGTGAGGCTAATCTCAATGGATTGAACAATGAGTTGAATCACGTGTTATCTCGTCTTAACAGGAAATTGAATTCCTTAACAAGACCCAGTTCGTAGTCCGTACTCAAAGACTCAAAATAGCATCCTTAGGCACCAACTCAACCTATATTCTCGACCAACTCAATGGTCATACACCGTGATTATCGCCTCTCTTACACACAAAAATGACAAATGATGAAAATTCTAATGGTTTGTTTGCAACGTAGGAATTTTGCAAGAATTTCACAAAACAATTTACAACTCTTTGATTTGCTCGATTCCCAAAGCACATGAATAGTAAAATCGTCGAATTATAGTGTCATGTTATTTTGAATCCTATAGAACTGAAACTTTGTTTGATTGTTCGTAGAGAAAACATAAAATATAGAAATCCTTTGTTTGATTGTTCGTAGAGAAAACATAAAATATAGAAATCTTTCCAAAAGGTTCGAATCAACGGATTTTTTTATATAAAACATAGTGCAAATGAGTCCTTAGGAAAAATTCACGTGGATTACAATCCTACAAATCAAACAACCCACATAGAGAAAATTCCTGAGGATTACAATCCTCTAATTCTATTAAAAAATTCCTTTAAATTAAAGAGGCCCTCGGTGCTCAGAGGAGTTCCCGTGTTCCAAACTGAACAGTTGGGACAAGGGACACCTAACTGAGAGTGTACCTTGCAAACTCAAATCCTAAGCAATACAATATGAGGGGACAAGGACGTAATATTCGCTACAGTAGAGAACAAGACTTCTATGGTAGCTCTTTAGTCAGCCTGTTGGTTTTGCCTCCTACATCATACATGCTACTGTGGTAATCTATCTGAAAAGGTTATTCTTTAATCGGACGTCTAGGAGGGTGCCACGTATACTGTTTTTCAGTTGGATGCCGGCACTGGACTGTAGCTTGCTGACTTGCTGTAGCACTTAATTCGGGCATGTTCTCTCTTCAATCAGATGCAGCTCATTTTCTCAGATCGCAGTTAATCCCCAGCCCATCTTAATTTTTTTGGAGGAAAAGACCCCCTCAGTTAGGTTCATGCCATAAGGCTGATTACATATCAGAGAGCTAATAGGACCGGAGGCATGGTTAGTGTTTGTACAGATGATAGAATTATTGTCATTGCTAATTGCCTCTCTTGCTAGGCCGTCTGCCTGTTGGTTTTGGTCTCTGTCAATATAACTGTATCTAGCTTCTATTCTGTTGCCTTCTTGCTCGATCAGGATGATCGTCGGTGTGAGTTGCCATTCAATAGATGGCATATTGATGTCTTCAGATTTGATGGCTTGAATGGACAGCAATGCTGTGAGATAGAATTAGGGCCCTTGTAATGTGCAAGAACTTGAGAACATATGTTAGGAGGAGAATGCCATGAGCTTCAGCATCTGTTACTGAGAGCCTTGTAATATGCAAGAACTTGAGAACATATGTTAGGAGAATGCCATGAGCTTCAGCATCTGTTACTGAGAGAGCAGAGGCAAGGGTAGCCTGTATCCTGAGAGTAGCTGAGGGAGATGTAGAGTTGACTTTTATGAAGATACCAATTCCTGCTCTTGTATCATTGTTGAAGGATGCATCCGAGCAGCATATGGCTGAAAATTTCCCCAAAAAAAAGCATATGGCTGAAAATTCCTGTTCATCATTAGTGAGGAGTAGCTCCATCCAGACGCGTTAGTACCTGCACTTTTCGGGATAAGGGAGAGAAAGCGCAATCTGGAGAGGTGACGTTAGCATGAGAATAATGGGCAGCAGCAGTTACATAGAGAAGAGTGGACAGGAATATTTCTTTGGTTGAATCTTAGATCATTCCTAGCTTTCCAGATATGCTAGAGGAGATAGAGAGAGCAATCAATCATAGAGGAGTCTGAAATTTGAGTGAGAATGAGATTGAGAAAGTCAGCACAAGTTGTGTCAGGGTGAGCATATATGTCAGCTTTAAGACCAAGGGGGGAGTGAAACCAAATAGCTCTAGAGAAAGGGCACAAAAGAAGAGGTGAACTTCAGTTTCAGGGTTGCCACATCTGTCACCGTTGGGTGAAATTTTTGGAATAATATGGTGAACTCTGGCTGCTACTGCTAAAGAGTTAGTTAAGAGTCTCCAGATGAAGGTTTGGATTCGAGGGAGAATATTCTTATTTTTCCAAACATGTTTAATAACATTCAGATTCGTTTGGCTCAGATTTATCATGTTGAAAGTGTTGTCAATTTTTGGCTGTTGTATCAACCTGTAAGAACTTTAAGTGGAGCACATACCAGATTTCGAGGCCTCCAGCATAGGATGTCTTGTCCTTCTGCCTGATGTATAGGAACCTGCATAATAACTTGAGTAGCATGTGCTCCAAATAATTTATTAAGAAGGTCTGTGTTCCACCTTTTTTTGCTGTATAAGCCGCAATTGGTTAACCTGAGAAGGCATGTGAATATGATTGGGTTGAGGTAGGAGGTAATCATAAATGTTAGACCAGATAGGGCACCAAGGCTGGTTCCAGATTGAAATATCACCATTGAGTAGTTGCCATTGAGTTTCATTAGTGAGATGTTTTCTAACTTGTAGAAGAGAGCTCCATGTCCAAGTTTTGGGGGCATTACCTGTAGCTCTCCAGTAGGATGTAGTGGGGAAATACTTAGCTTTGATGATCTGGGCCCATAAGGAGTCTGGTTCGGTGATAAGCCTCCAAGCTAAGTAGATGATAAGAGCTTCGTTTGTTGCCTACAAATTCCTGATATTAAGCCCATCTTTGTCTCGAGGTAGGCATATTTTTTCCCAAGCCATGAGGTGAAGTGGTTTTTTGCTGTCATCCTTTTGTATTCCTCGCCACCAAAATTGTCTAATGATGGATGTGAGCTTGCTAAGAAATTTTTTTGGTAGGAGGGCATTTGACATGTAATAAACAGGGATGCAGGAAAAAAACAGATTTGATGAGTGAGAGTCCGCCGGCATGAGATAGGCTATTAGCTTTCCAAGTTCCAAGTTCAGCTTAAATTTCTCTATAAGAAAGTTATAAACCTTGGATTTAAAATGACTGCCAATGAATAAGGGATGACCTAAGTGAAAGACATTGTGATCCATAGTTTGAACTTGAAAAATATTCGTGATCTCATCTTTAGTACTTTGATTGGTATCGATGCTAAAATATATACTAGACTTGTTCCAGTTGGGTGTCTGACCTGATTAAGTACATAATTATACAAGGATGTCTTTGATGTTGTGGGTCTCCTGGGTTGACACGACGCTGCAAATGATGAGGTCATCTAGAAAAGGGAGGGAACATAGAGCTCGGGCCTAGGGGTCTAGCTTTATTCCTTGGATGCAGCGATCCTGCATGGCTATGTTAAGTCTGTGCGAAAGTTCATTCATAGCAATAATAAATAAGTGGGACGACAGGGGAAACCTTGTCGGATATCTGGAGTGCTGTGAATACGTCCAAACTATTGGTCATTAATGATGACAGAGAAAGTTGGATTGGATATGCAAGCTAGGACTAAGGAAATTAACTAGAATCAAAACCTAAACAATGCAGGGCTTGAGAAATGAAAGGCCATTCAATTCTATCAAAGGCTTTAGCAATGTCAATCTAAGGATGAAAGCTTGATGACTCCATTTCTTTTGGTTGAAGGAGTGAATGATTTCATGACATATGCTGATATTGTCAGTAATACAAAAGCATATTGAGAGGGATGAATGCAGCTAGGCATGTGCAGAAGTATTTTAAGGGCTAAGGACTTGACAACAATTTTGTAATAACATTACAGAGACTTATGAGCCTGTAATCTAGAGGGGTGAGACAAAGATTCTTTTTAGGAATGAGGACAATGTTGGTGTGTTCGAGATCTTGAGGCATTCTAATCTTTTGGTAGAAGCCACTTACCATCCTGTAGATATCATCTCCAGTGTAATTCCATGTTACCTGATAAAAGTCTTGCATTTAGGCCATTTGGTCCTAAGGCAGCATCAGGCTTCATACATTTAATAATTTGGCTGACTTACTTCTTTGATGGAGGTAGTCAGAGATTATCATCTATCAGGGCATGTTGCTGTTGTAGATCAAGTTGATGATTTCCTTGTAGGCTGGAAGCAAAAAGACCAGAAAAGTAGGCAGTGAAACAAGTGGTAGTGTTAGTATCTTCCTTATGGATCTGGCCTTGATTGTCAGTGGTGGAGGTGATTCTGTATTTTCTTCTTCTCTTAATGACAGAGTTGTGGAAGTAGTAGGTATTCTTGTCACCTTTGACTATCCAATGCTTCTTGCATCTGTGTCTGTAATATTCATTACTTTGATTTGAAACAACCTGATGTTGAAGCCTCAGGTTTCTTCTTTGTGATGATTCTGAGAGGAAAGAGGCATAGATTGGAGTTGAGCAATGCTATTCTCAATAGCATGTAGTTTGATATTAAGGGAGCTTTTGCAGTTTTAGACCAGTGTAAGAGGTTTCAGCCTAGGTTCTTAAGTCTATATGTGAAAGGCATATAAGCAATAGAAAGCCAGGCATTCTTGCAGGTGTCTTAAAAATCATTTTCATATAATCACCAATTTTCAAATCTGAAGTCTTTTCTTTGCGAAGGTTAGAGGAGAAGGGCATAGTAAGGATGGGAGCATGATCACCATAAATTAAGGAAGGTGATGAACATTAGGATTAGGAAACTTACCACACCATGCATGATTTACTAGACACATATCAAGTCTTCGAAACTGGGATTAGAAGAGTATTTCTTATTAGTCTAGGTGTAGGCCTTACCATTGTAGCCAAGATCAATCAAACCACAACTAGCAACAATAGCACTGAAATTGAGAATTATAGAAACATTAGTAGGGGTAAAGCTATGCTTATCATCAGTGGATAGCATTTCACTAAGATCACCCATACATTTAACAGGAACATCAGGGTCCATATTAACAAAAGCAGAGATCTTCCCATATACTAGGGTTACTTACATGCCTAGGGTCTCCATATATACATACAAGGTTGAAGGAGACATCTAAGCTATAGCAATCTACCTTAGCTAGGATATAGTTATGACTATAACCTAAAACTAACATATTTATGTCTTCAGTCCACAAAAGCTAGAGACTACTAGGGATGCCATCAGCAGGTTGGATATAGCTATTATGAACAAGAAAATTATCAATCAGATTGTCATTAGTAAATTTATTAGTACAGATTTCTGAAACAAAAATTACCTTGGCATTAGTAGAGGTGGCACAATTTAACTATGGAGGGAGCCACCCGTTCCTCTGCAATTCCATGATAAAAGATTCATGGCCCCTGTGGCGCCTTGAGGGCTAGCACCATTGCCCCATCAGGAACAACAGTAGAATCTTGGGTGCTAGGAGACTCACTTAAACTAGGAAATGAAGTAGCAGTAGGGAGATCAATTGGGTGTTGGGCTTGACCTTATTTCTGATTGTGAAGAAGCTCGAAAGGAGGCAGTAAATCATCAGCATTATCGTTGGCTTGAGGTGAGTAGGGAGTGTAGAAGATGAGCTACCATGTTCAGCTACCATGTTCATTACTTTTTGAAATTTTCCTCCATGGTTCTTGGCAGTAGACTTGCCTCCAGCAGATTTCTTGTGTGCATCACCTGATTGGATATAGCTTGGCCTAGAGCAAAGTGCAGAGGAGGGGAAACAATAGCACCTTGCACAGAATATGGAACCTTGCCAAATTGGTAGCTTGGTGGAGTTTGGTTCCATCTCCACTGAGATTGAGCCAAGCTTGGTGTTGAGGTTGGCTGCTAACTCCATTCAGAGGCCCTCTGTCCCGCCGGCTAGCTACAGATCCATTGTGGGTGGTGCAGCACGAGCTTGGTGGAGGGTTTGTGGGAAGTGGAGAGGTGGATCTAACAGGGGAGGGGGAGCGGGACGTGTGACTTGAGCGAGAAGGGGGCGGCCAAGAATGGAGGATTAGGAGAGGAGAACCGTGTCTCTTGGGACTCATGGAGGAATTGGTGGGAAGTTGCTTGGCTTTGTGATTTCTTTCTCCATAGACATTCGATCAGATTCCCTAGGAAGACGAGGAGTCGTGATTAAAATGCGGTATCTCTGTCATAGCAGCAGCTGATTTGATGGGCTTTTGCTTAATATCTTGTAAGGATTGAGGGGTACCGTTGAGCGTTGCAGGTTGTTAATGTCTTGTGAGGGTAAGTGAAACAGCCAAGCATACAACATCTTTTCTTGTAGCACGACAGCAGTGTGAGTCCATCCACAGGTGACGGTTCCGTGCCTTTCTGGCGACTTCGGTGCGTTTCCGTCGGCAACCTTTGCCGTTCCAATCCAAGCCCCAAATCCACAAATCTCTCAAATCCGCGCCCAATCTCCCAATCCACCTAATCCCTCGGCAGATCTTTGGCTAGTTCCCTCCCCTTTTGAGAGCCCTAACAAAGCATCTACGGGAGGATCCTCTAACCCCAGTCTTTCATCAGTGGTCTGACCCCGAACGGGGAAAGCTAATCGTGTGAAAGCCCACCCTTGAAATCTTCCGCGCTGCCTAGGAGACGAGATCGTTTAACCACCTGCTTTCTAACCCTAGCTGCGGGGCCTGGCGGCGGTGGTGCCCGGGGGTGCTGGAGGTGCAAAGCAAACCCGGGGATCCTAGCTTGGTGCGGCTGCTATGGGTGGTGAGAGAGCAGCGACGCTGAATGGAGTGGGAAGCAGATTGGAAAAGCTAAATCTCTCAGAGGCAGAGAAGAAAGGCATCAAGATTGGGAAGAAGCAAGTTTGCTCCTCGAATGCGGGCAAACTACAGGCAGTAGGTAAGCTTCTTTCAGATAGACCAGCTAAAGTGCAGCATTTGGGAAGGACATTAGGGAGTATCTAGAGTCCTTTTTCTGGAGTTGATTGCAAAGACCTGGGTAGAAACCGTTTCTTGTTCATGTTTCATGAGGAGTCTGGAAAGAAGAAGGCATTAGATGATGGACCGTGGATGTTTAATAAGGATCTACTGGTAATAGAAGAGTTTGTGCCGAGCAAAACTATCGATGAGTATAGTTTTAAAAAGATTCCAATTTGGGTCAGGGCTTACGACATCCCAATTGGGATGATGAGCAGAGACACAGGAATCCTAATTGGGGAGTAGCTCGGAGAAGTCTTAGATGTGGATTTGGACGACAATGGAAACGCAATGGGTGAATTCATGAGAATCAAAATACGCATGGATATAGCTTCTCCAATTATGAGGTTCGTTACCTTAGAGCTTGAGATTGATGAGGAGGAGCAGTTCCAGTCTTATGAGGATATAATGGGTGGAGAAGATGATGTAGGCAAGAAAGAAGAGGAGGAAAACGAGAAGGTAATCTCCCTGAAATATGAATATCTCCCAGACTTCTGTTACAATTGTGGCATTATTGGCCATACAGAGAAGGTTTGCCCAACAAGAAGCAGAGGTGGAGAGGATAGACAATTTGGCCCATGGCTGCGTGCTTTTATCTACAAAGGGAGCTCAAGCGAAGATAGAAATAAAGGGTCAAGTGACCGTGGAGAAGTCTGGAGAAGTAATAGTGCCGGTAGTAGAGGAAGCAAACAGGGGAGTGAGGACCCTTCATGGAGGAAAAGGTTACCAAGTGGAAGCGGCGATGATGAACCAAAAAAAGGAGAAGAGAAAGAGGTCACCAGTCCCCTGAAAACACCCCAGGATAAGGAGCAATCAGGGCTAATGGGTGGCAAGAAATTGATGCTTGATGGAATAACACAGTCAGCCGAAACAAAGGAAAAGAATGAAAGTGGTCCTGATTTACAGGTATCTATCTCTATGGGAAAATCACATGGAGGAAAGGAAAGAGCCCAAGCAAATGAAAAAGTGCAAGACAGAAAGGAAGATACTGGTCTGAAATCTGGGAATAGCGTGAAGCAAGGCACTTTCAAAAGAATCGCCAGGTCTGGTGACAAGCAGCAACAAAAACAACAAATACAATCAATAGAATCAGAATTAAAGAAGAGAAACGCAGATTTGATGGATGTGGATACTAAAGCGGTGAAGTTAAAGAAGGCTAAATTGGTGATAGAGGGCGATGTTGGGGGAGGCAGACGAATAGATGACATTGTCACTTCTGAAATTGTGAACGCCGGGCTGCAGGGACAGTCCGGCGAGCCAAAATGAGAATAACGACTTGGAACTGCCGAGGATTGGGAAATGGCCCGGCAGTTCGAGGGCTTCTGGACCTCCAGAAGCAGGTGGACCCTGATTTGTTATTCTTGGCCGAGACTAAAATGGACGAGAACAGAATGAGGTGGTTCAAGAGTGTCCTGAAGATGCCAAAAATGGTGGTGAAAGAATGTGAAGGGAGAAGTGGTGGTCTGGCCCTAATGTGGAAGAGACACATTAATGTGGAATTGCATAGTTTTTCCAGATATCATATAGATGTTGTGATCACAGAACAAGATGGGTATAAATGGCGATTTAGTGGCATCTACGGAGAGCCGGCAACAGATAAGAAGGAGAAGACTTGGAAGCTTTTGAAGATTCTTAATCAACAGCTGAAACTCCCATGGTTATGTGCAGGAGATTTCAACGAGATCTTATATGGGCATGAGAAGAAAGGAGGACCCCCACGTAACCAGAAACTTATGGAAAACTTCAGATTGGCTCTGGCCGAGTGTGGTTTGCGTGATCTGGGTTACTATGGGGATAAATTCACATGACGCAATAATAATCATGATGCAAACCTTTATATTAAAGAAAGACTTGACCGGGCTGTGGGTTCTAGAGAGTGGTGCTCACGATTCCCTGCGCATAAAGTGATAAATGGAGATCAGAGACACTCGGATCACAGACCTGTCACTATGTTAATTGATGAGTCCTTGAAATTACCCAGGAATGTAAATAGAAGGAATTGTTTCAAGTTTGAGGCAAAGTGGCTTGAAGAGGAAGTGTGAAGCCATTGTGAACAATGCCTGGAATGTTTCTCAGCTTCAATGTGGAGGGAATGTTTCACAGGGGCTTCAAAATGTGGCCAGAGATCTGAAGGAATGGGATGAGAATGTGCTTGAAGACCTACAAAAAAGGATCAAGCAATTGAAACAGGAGTTGGAGGAGGTTAGGAAAGGGGAGATAAACCAAATAAGAGTGAATCGCGAGTTCTTCTTGAAAGATAAACTGGAGAAGCTAGAAAGACAGCAAGATATAGTATGGAGGCAAAGAGCACATGTAAAATGGCTCCAATCTGGTGATAAGAACACATCCTATTTTCATGCCTTCGCATCGGAGAGGAAAAGGAAGAACACCATCAGAAGATTGAAAAAAGAGGATGGATCATGGGCAGAAAACGCTGATCAGTTGAAGGAGCATATAGCCAATTATTTCTTCAGTATCTTCTCCTCTGCAGCGGGACAAAATAATGAACATGTCATTCGTGCAATCCAGCCTAGAGTCACAGAACAAATGAACGAAATCCTCTCCTCTGAGTACACGGAAGAAGAAGTTAAAAATGCTCTTGATAGCATTGGGGACTTGAAAGCACCAGGACCTGATGGTATGCCGGCAGTCTTCTTCAAACGGTTTTGGAATACTGTGGGGAATCAGGTTACAAAAGAAGTTCTTAATGTACTTAGGGGAGGCAAATTGCCAGAAGGCTAGAACAACACGATAATTGTTCTAAGCCCAAAAACTGCAGCCCCAGAAAAATTAAAAGATCTGCGCCCCATTAGCCTCTGCAATGTAATCTACAAATTGGTTTCAAAGGTACTTACTAATAGACTTAAAGCAATCCTCCCTGATATAATATCTCCAAACCAGAGTGCTTTCGTCCCAGAACGAATGATTTCTGATAATGTTCTTTTAGCCTATGAACTTACACACTTTTTGCAGAGAAAGAGAAATGGAAAGAAGGGCTATGCAGCAATTAAACTCGACATGAGTAAAGCTTATGATCGAGTCGAATGGTGTTTCCTTCAAGATGTGATGCTGAGAATGGGTTTTAATAAAGCTTGGATTGATCTGGTGATAAAATGTATAACCACAGTCAAGTACCAGATCAAAGTAAATGGCGATATAACTGATACAATCATACTAGAACGAGGGCTCCGCCAAGGTGACCCCCTCTCCCCTTATCTTTTCTTGCTTTGTGCTGAGGGCTTTTCTGCCATGCTTCACGAGGCTGAAACAAATGGTAGATTGAAAGGAATAAAAATCTGTAGTACTGCGCCAAGTATAAGTCATTTGTTGTTTGCAGATGACTCACTTCTCCTTGTTGAAGCAAACACAAGAAGTGTACAAGAAGTGAATAGGATCCTCAGCATATATGAAGCATGTTCAGGTCAAGCCATTAATAAAAATAAGTCTGCTATCCTGTTCAGCAAAAATACAAAGCTTGAAGATAAGAATGTAGTGATGAACTGGTTAAACATATCAAAGGAAGGTTTCTCAGGGAAATATTTGGGGCTGCCAGTTTATATTGGCAAATCCAAAACCAAGGCTTTCCAGTATTTGAAGGGAAAGGTTTGGAATAAACTACAGGGGTGGAAGGAGAAGATGTTATCAAAGGCTGGAAAGGAAATATTGATTAAGGCAGCTGTACAAGCCATTCCTGTATATGCCATGGCCTGCTTTGATTTGACCAGAGCTCTTTGTGATGATATTAGCTCATTGATAGGGAAATTCTGGTGGAGTCAGATGGATAAGGAGAACAAAATTCATTGGGTAAGTTGGGAAAACATGACAAAACCAAAGAAAGATGGGGGTTTGGGCTTTAGAGACCTATATTCTTTCAACTTAGCCATGTTAGCGAGACAGGCATGGAGAATTTTGAAGAATCCCTCCTCTCTTTGTGCTCAAGTGCTGGCTGCAAGATATTTTCCAGGTCAAAATCTCCTACATGCCCAAGTTAAAAATGGAATTTCATACTGCTGGAGGAGCATCTTAAAAGGTGTCCAGGTTTTAAAGAATGGAGTGGTGTGGAGAGTAGGTGATGGAGAAAATATCAATATATGGACAAACCCTTGGCTCCCAAGGGGTATCTCAAGAAGAGTTGCATCTACAAGAGGTAGTCACCTAATAACTAAAGTTGCACAATTAATTGATTTAAGGACTCATTCCTGGGATGTGCAACTCATCAAGCAAACCTTTAATGAAAGTGATGCTCAAACAATTCTCCAAATCCCACTTTTTAGCGTGGCATTTTGACAAAAAAGGGAATTTTTCAGTCAAATCAGCATATCAAGTGGTTTTAAACACTCAAATGAGAACTTCAAGTGGAGGGCTACCATCAACATCTTATAGAGCTGATAGAAACCATGAGTTACTATGGAAGAAATTATGGACATTACCCCTTCCAGGTAAAATTTTGCACTTCTTATGGCGTCTCACAAAAAACTGTCTTCCTCTCAGGATGAAGCTAATGAGAAGGGGTATAGAACTGAACACAAGATGCCCTATATGCTACAGGTTTGATGAAGATGGTGGGCATTGCTTTCTAAAATGCAAATTAGTTAAAGCTCTATGGAGGGCAGCCCAGTTGGAAAATACACGGCAACTCCTTGCAAATTGCCCAAATGCACGTGCTGTAATGATGGAGATTCTTCAACTGGATGAGGAGTCATGCATGAAGACATGCATTTTGTTGTGGCTATGGTGGTATGAGAGGAATAGGGTAAATCAGGGTGGAAAAATAAGGTGCCTAGATGAGATTTTGTTCTCCCTTCAACTTCGCCTATCTGAATTCCGTGATAAAGGGCTGAAGCAAAAAGAACAGAAGATGAGCAAGCAGCAGGTATGGTCTCCTCTGCCAACTGATTTTCTAAAGATCAATACTGACGGGGCTTTTAGACAATTATCTCACTCAGGTGGATGGGGCTTTGTCATCAAAAATGAGCGAGGTATGACATTGGTGGCGGGTGCCGGCAGTTTAGAGTCAATTGTTGATCCTTTTCATGCAGAAACTGCAGCAATATATCAGGCAATTCAAGAGGTGATTAGAATGGGCTGCCATAAGGTCATCCTAGAAAATGATTCAGCGATGCTCAAGCAGGCGATGATGAGTGATGCCTATAACAACTCAAATGTGGGCGTTCTGGTGAAGGAAATCAAATACTTAATACAATGCTTTTTTCAATGTTGTAAGATTGAAGCATGCCCAAGAGCTTGTAATGTATCAGCGCATAATTTAGCAGCTGTTGGTGTGAATATGGACCGGGGTACTAGCCAGGTCTGGTTTGCCCCGCTTCCAGATCATGTAAAAGACCTTGTTGCTGGCTTTCGTCTAGCTTTGTTAAATTAATGGAATGCACTTGTGTTCCTTTCAAAAAAAATGTCTTGTGAGGGTAGGGGAGAGGACGCCCTTGTCTCGTGGTGGAAGACAACCCTCAACCTTCTACCATAATGATGGGGCGGGGTTGGAGGGTGCAAGCTGCAGGGCATCCTTTCTAGAACTGTTAACAATGTGGTCTACTTCATTTGATGGCTTGTAAGTGCACATGATAAATGTAAGATCCTTTCGCGGAAGTTTTTCCGGTTTAATATCAAACCCACGGAGAATGTTGTTGGAAAGCAATAGCTTTTTCCAAAAAAGATGTCACTTGTAATTGCACTTGTACTTGAACTAGATGGTGATGGATAATATTTTGGAAGATTTTTAACAATAAAATATAATTAATAAAAACTAAAAAGAGAGAGCGACGTCTACGAAAAGAACTAATGGCGATGATGATGAGAATGGCAATACGGGAGGTGGTTCATGGGTTCATGTGGAGATTGCTAATCATATGTTAGGACACAAATAATTCAATTACATAGTTGATTATAGTGTAGGCATATACCCACAAATAGATATCTCTCATAAAAAACATCACTTTTATCCAATATTAAGGTGCTCAATTAAGATACATCGGAGCAAAGCATAAAGCATGGTGGCACATGTTATTTCTCAAACTTATGCATCAGAAACCCCTCACCTTTGACTGTCACTCAATAGGCGGTAGAATGGATGACACAAATAGGTATCTATTATTGCAAGGTGAGAACGATAGCTCTAAGATCATGTTGCCTGGGTCCTAAACAACAAGCATTAAGGCTAGCAGTAATAAATAATAGCAACAAACAACATCATCACAATCTGAAATTATTCTAAAAATAAATGTAAAATAACAACATAGCATCTCAATTCAATTCATAGATTCTCATCCATCCAGTATGCTTACGGTGGACTACTCCAAGATAATAAACAAATGAAAACACACAAGTATCATCATGATGGTTACAAAGAGATACAACAGGAGCAATTCCCCTAAACCAATAGGTGATAATCTCCAGTGATGGGTGGTGAAGACACGGTCGTTGATCCGACAAAAAAGTGGCGTCTGATATGATTTCCAATGGATGCAAATCAATCTATGGAATATAAACTGAATAAATAGGCAAAGAGGCGGCATCAGGGGAACCAAGCACCTGGCAATAGGTGGGGGCAGCAGGGCCTAACGCTTGGGCCTACCGCCTAGGTTGTGGGCCCAGCCCTTGGTAGCTCCCTTCGCTCAGTGCTCTCCTTGTGCGTGAATATTTTGAAAAGTAACTTTTGCAAAAAAAATGATGTTTCTTCCATGCAATAAATAAAAGATAGTTTTGCAGGATAGCAACAATAATTAGCAGATTATGCAATTATATCCAATAAATTGATGAATAAATGACATGAAAGCATGGGAACTATCAATAAGTTTTCGATGTATCAAAGTCCCCAAGCATAACTTGTTGGTCATCCTCGAACAATGCAAGTGATAAATAGATATGACTATGCTTTGAAATGAAACTCTCATTGAAAACTATGCTTTATAGCGGCAAGAATAGCAATGGTCATGAATATTTATACTAATGCAAACAAGCTATCAATGTTTCATTCCACAATTGACTTAAACATCAAACTATCACTTGCCTGATAATAATAGCAACTTAGTACAAGAACATGAGACCATCATGAATGAACACATTGCCAAAAGGAAATATAATTATTCAATTAATAATTTAGAGAAATCAATGATATCACATGCACAATAGGAGCTCACCTACTAGAGGCAAGTCACAAGAATTAACTTGTGTACCAATGCAAAGCTTCCAAGCAATAGTTCATCGCTTTTGAAATAACAAAGCATGTTTTTCATTGGTCACTGTTCATTTTATCAAATCAACCACTCAAGTACATGATGTCTTGTTATTTGGGTCATTGGAAAATAATGAGGGGGTAGGAAGGACTTGATCAAAAGAATAGAAAGGCTTATGCAATGCAAAGTCATCCCTGAGCCCTAGTGATGTCCCAGTTATCGATATTGCATAAGGAGTAGCGATTTGCCATACGAATCCACGATGATGCGACGAACAAACGACTCAAACTAGTGAGTGAAAAGCATCCCGACAAAGAGTAAAAATAAAGCAATGATGATATGAAGCTCTAAACTATGATGACTCTAGAGCTAAATATGATGAAGCTCTACTATGACAAAACGCAGGGCATAGAACTAGTAGTGCTAAAATGTAATGCAAGCTCGCTAACATGAATGACTAGAGCTTTTATGAAACCATGGTGCCTCTCTTGTACTTTTATTTTATTTCTTCCTTATGTTTCCTTTTTTCTTTGGTTTTTTTCTTTTTTTCTTTCTTATTCTTATTTTTTTCCTTTTCTTTTGGCCTTCAAGATGTGTGAGCACCTTACAATTATAAGCTCTTAACAAAGATAGTAAGCAAGAGATAAAGACGGTGGCTAATGCATGCAACAACAATAAGAGCATAAATGAGCGCTAGAATATATGCAACATAGTGCAAGCGCTAAAGGATGAAGAACATGCTCTCATGAATGACATATATAATTTTACACTAAGCACCTTGGAAAATGTATTAATAAAACACGAATGTGCATGAAAAATCAACTATTACAAAATAGCAAAGATGAAGTGTCATGATAGGTAGGTATATGGTGGACAGAAATGGCGAATATTGAATGGCTTTTGGAATGTCTCTGTTTTTTGCACCTCGTGGTTTCTTTCAATGCTCTTTATTGCCACCTTGGAGACATCTTTATTTTATTTTTTATTTTCTATATATTTTTATTTTTCTAAGAGAGACATACCCCATGGGTTTGGATGTACTAGTGAAGTATGAAAAATATCAATGCGACAAATGCAAAATAGAGTACCGTGGAGGCTAGCAAATACGATAGAGTGGAATGACCCGCTTAGAGAGCATACTTGACTAAAACAGAATCTTATAAAAACAATACGTATCTTTAAACCAATTTATATTATACTTAACTTCACTCTTCATTAGCTAGAACCTGGTTCCACCAAACGATGTTCCCCTTATTTGAATGTTAACCATAATTTCTCAATAAGATTAAATTAAGCAAGACAATGATTCATGCAGGACGGTGAAGTGGAGGTGATTGAGCTATCATTAAATGTTGGTTACTGTTCTTGGACAGATGAACTAAGGGAGCTCCAATACCATAAACTCGATGAACTAAAAGAACATTTCTAGAAATAATCTAGAAATTGTTGAAGGAAAGGATTTTTGCTTTTGCTATTGAGCTCACCAAAAGCTTCTTGTAGGATTTCACTTGCTTGAGACGTTCTTCTTTCCATATCTCTCTACTGTGATCTTGGCGGCTTCATTAGGATTATATTTTAGCCTCCACTGGATTTCTTTTCTTTGAGGACAATTTGCCACAAAATGGAACATATAACCACAAAATTGCATATCTTGTGAAGCTTCTCATAATGGATGTAAACATTTCTGTTTTCTATGGAAGTTGTGTTGATAGTAATACTATCTTTGAGCTTCTTTGTGAGATCTAGAATAACTCTAGTAAAAACATATTCAGGTTGACAGAACATGGAGGACTGAGAAATAGTAACAAAATCATCTTTATCTCCTATTGCTTGAATTAGCTTGTTGATAGAGGTAGGATCACAAAAACTCAGAGGAATGCCTTAAAGCCTAACTATGACTGGTAGGTACCTAAATATGTAGCTCTCTAGTGGTGTGTTGTTTGCAGGATCCAACCATTCAATCAATATGTTCTCACGATCTACCGTCTAGGCTTGTTTCTACCAGACCCAAGTTAGATCCTCCTTTAGCTTAAACTGTGCCATGAAGAGATTGGTGGCGATCTAAGAAAGCTGTGTAGAATCGATGCCCCCAAGCTGCCTTCATAGCTAACTGCATGGTGTTGATGGAGATGACCCTTAGTAGGGCTTCATGAGTTGGCTCAACCTTGAGAAAGAGTATAGTTGGAGAAAACCAAATCTTAATCTTTATCTTCTAGGGACATTTCTACTTCCTCCTTAGCATCAATGTTGAGCGCCTAGAGAGTTTGTTCTAGGTGTTCAGGGGCTAGATGGAAGAGGGGTTGGAATGGGTGTTATGATCTAGGGTGGAGGAAACCATGTGGAGGTTTTGAGAATCAAGGGGGATTGTTGGGGGTCATGGTGGAAGGAAAGGGGGAAGGAGGAGAAGCTAGCAAGGTGTAACATCCTCAAATTTTACGGGCTTGAAATTTTTTTTGTAAGGAAAAGAGGATGTGCAACTATATAATCTATCTATGTGTATTTTAGTTGGATTTTATTTCAAATTAATTCAAGGCTATGAATTAATTTGAGAGCTATAAAGTGATGTTTCAAATTTTCATTTGAATTTTTTTTAGAATCTCTCTCCAAAAATATTTTATTTGGATTCCCCATGTCTAAATTGATTTACTGGAATTTTTCTATAATTTTTGAACCATTTTTAAGGTTGTTTTGATTTATTTTTCTTTTTCTACAGCATTTAATCTAAAAATGTATTATTTTTTTCGTAAAGCTTGATGGGCCAGGCCCATATGTGGGCTGCAGCAAGGCCTTGTTGCTTGGCCATGGTTGCCCCGTGCCTGAGCAGCAACAGCTGCTGGCTGCTGGTAACGCGCGGCCGCGCGCGAATAATGCCACCGTCAGCCATTCCTTTTTGCTGCGATTAACTCCGGTCTCCCCTTATAATCCAGCAGTTTCTTGTCTTTGATTAGTGCAGTGGTTGCTCTTCACCTCCTTCCATGCCTCCTCAGCTCTCCTGCTCTTGGCCTATAAAAAGGACTCGCTCCCATTGTTTCTCTCCTTTGCTTTCTTCCCCAAATTTTCTTCTCCACCTCTTCCTTTTCTCCAACTCCGGCGAGCAATTTCGACGACCACGACGCACCCCACACCGAGGCGCTGCTACTAGGAGCTTCCTCACGCCGTCGCACCTCTCCTACCGCAAGAATTCAAGAGCTTCGTCCACTACGTCACCCGTACCGCGAGCATCTTTCCCAACTCCGGCGAACTTCATCTCTCCTCCATTTCTTCACCCCCGGTGAGTCCCTCTCCAATCCCTCTCCGAAGTAGACTCCCACCAACCATTGGAACATTTCTCCTCCACCATTTTTGGCTAATGTTCATCCATATATGCAGCCATGTTGTGATTGATCTTTTCCTCTCTGTTACTGTAGCATGAACAGTAGTCTCGCAAGTACTGTGGTACATACAGTAGCCTTATGCATATCCTTCTGTCTAAATTTTAAATCCATCTAAACCATGTCTGATCTTTGATCTTAGGAGTAAAATGGAACCTTTAGAACCCCACGAGTCCACTGGTGCGATCGGTTTCTTAATCCGACCGTTAGAATTTAAATATAATTCAAATTTGGATGAAATTCAACCAAAATTTGATCTAGCTTTGTACTGGTTGATTATTTTGAAATTATTTCTTTTCCAGTAAATTTCTAGTATGCTAAGGAGCATCTCTGTAAATTTTCGTAATTTTTGGACTTGTGTAGAATTTCCTAGAATTAAAATAAGCTCTATTTTAATTATTCAAAATAGAAATGCTCTCTGTTATTTATATCCAATTTTTGCCTAGGATCAGAGAACCTTAGAAATAATTTACCATGTATATTGAAACATTTTTACTGCAATGGTTTGAGCTATAAAAATCAGGAAGTTCTCTAGTTTTATTTAAAATGTATATTTAAATCCTGTTTTTAGCAATAGTGCCTTTATAAATCTGTTTTAGCAGTTAAAAATGCATGTCCAGTACACAATAAATCATGTTATATTCTAGGAATGGTGTCAAGTCATGAGCACCCTTTTTGGATAATTAAGTAATGTTTCACCATGTTTTAGTGTAGTTTTCATGCTTAGAATAATAGTTTCAATCACTTAAAATATATTTCTAGAACATTTTTAATCATGGAATGTCTCTGGAATTGGTATTACATCATGAGAATCCAATTGTATGATTTAATAAGGTTAATCCCTATTTTCTATATAATTGTTACACTAGAAATGATAGAAATAGCTTTAATTAAATAATGTTCAGATTTAATAATATTATTAAATCATGTTTTGGTACTGTTAACACATCCTAAGTTGATCCATGCTTAGCTAGCTTATGCTAATGGTAGGAAATAGCTTTGTGATTAATTTCTAGTCTTAAAAATAATAGAAATGCATGTGTAATTGTGGTTATATGTTATTAATTTATTTTTACTGTTATTAACCATTATAAATATTTAGGATTCACCTAAATATTTATTTGTGGTTAATTGTGAATTGTTATACTTTTTATCATGATGAATAGCATGTTAAGGTGTATGTTGTTAGTGTTTGTATAAAATACCCGGTAGGGGAGATATGTTATTTCTATATATATGTTATATGTATATATGGTTATGACCAATCTTAGCAGACCTATTCTATCTTCTTTGTGATGATGCTATCGCAGCATCGTTCCATTCCATCCATATCTTACCTTCGTCGTGCTTCTCTCTCATGTTGCTTTCCGAGATATTCCTATTGGAATTGGTTATTCATTGCTTTGCTCTTGTTGTGTTACGACGTTAGGGTGTGAAGGGACCGACGCGGTGACCGAAGCAGCAGAAGAAGAAGAGTACTACCACGAAGGCATGCCCCTCTTTCTTGATCATATTTGATCCCATATTTCTGAAAGTCATTATATTTTGTCATTACAAATATGCATGCTGTTTTAATCCAGTAGCTAGCGTGTCGATTGACACACCTTTATCTTTTCCACTTGTCGCCCTGAATACTTGATACCTTGAGTAGAATAGCTTTATATTTCTGAATAGAGTAGAGAAAGTGCTTAGCCATGCTTAAATATATCTTTAGGTTGTTCTGATTTGCCTTCACGGAGGAATGAATTTTGGATTGATGATTCTTGTTGAAACTTGTTGAGCTCGCTGAGTTAGGGCCGGATGCCCGATGTTTCCTTCTCTCTCTATTTTTCTAAATTCTACTTCAGGTGAAACTTACCATCTAAAAGGTGCAGACGACAGCTGGATCATGTGATGAAGGAGCAATGGTCGTTCTTCGTGAGATGAAGAAGTCATTAGTTGTCCGTATCGAATAAGGCCGAAGTCTTGAAGTTGGAGAATTGTGACAACATTACAACCACATGCTATATGGGCAATGGCTTGGTCAAGTAGGTTAGTCAGCCTTTGGTGCCGATGTTGCCGTACCGCAGAAGGGGTGGATGTAGCTACGAGGACCCTCGGCACAGATGGGGGGACCGGAGTGTGGGGATGTACTCTCAACTCCGGGCCAGACCCGGTGGGTATGTCACACCTTAGGGGGATCTAGTTAAAAGACCTCGTCACAATCTCCCTGCCGGTACACCAATGGGTTTGTACTATGCTGACGACGGCCAGTGGCAACAAGACGAGATTGTGTCATGTGGGTAAAGTGTACAAACTCTGCAGAGTAATAAACTAATTGATTAGCCGTGTCCACGGTTATGGACAATACAAGACTCATTCTTGATGAAAAGGACCTGTCCCTCTCCCCCTTGCTATTTTCCTCTACCCCTTTTGCTGATGGAACCTATGAACGAGCTAAGGCAGAAGTTCCTTGCTCGAATGTGTTGGTCGAGGACCACATGCTGGAAAATACCCCTGATAATAAAATTGATTTACATCAAAATGATGCCTTCGAATCTACCCTAATATTTCAACTAAACCGCCTTTATGCAAATGAACCATAAAACCTTCCTTTGAAGCCTTGCATATAGTATGGTAGGACCATCTGCCGCCAGGTGGCTTGCTGAGTACGTGAAGTATTCACCGTGCATGTGTTTCGTGGTGGTGTGCAGAGAAGTATGCTGAAGAAGGCGCCGATGAAGACTTCTTCTATGAAGATCCCGAAGAATAGGTCACGTGGCCTCCGTCAATTGCCTGTGGCACGGATGGAGCTACTTCGTTTTTGTTTTCGTTGTTTCCTCTTATGTAATAATGTCATGAAGACATGGTACTTTGTAAGCCATGTGGCATATCGTACTCAAATTAAGTTTTTAAACTTTGAATGTATGCAATGTTATCCATTTCACGTGTGTACCGTCACGTGATCCTGGACTAACGAGGATGTATAGGGGGGGAGGGGGTTTAGTAATTGAAACTAGACTCTCACAAGAAGTGGTATCAAAGCATGCGTTGACCTAGGAACGTGACCCTAGCTTAGAATGGACAGACTTAAGGACTATATTGTTAAAATGTTACTTGCAAAATTACTAAGTCTCTTTTTGCTCTCACTTCTCCCTCTTATACAAATTTTGAAAATGTTACATATATCTTCTTCTTTTCAAAATTGTGTTATAGATAGTTGCCCGGACCGTAGCGAACATTGAAGAGGAGAATGTTTTTGGCAAGTTGCTCAGAGGGATGATGAAGCAGGTGGGCCTCTCGGAGATCAACATCTCAGGTTACGAGTACCCCCTTCCCACCGGGGAGTTTCGTTGGTCGCTTATGGTCAGGATCCCCGCCCGTGAGGAGCCAGCACAATATTCTCGTGTCCAATATATATGTGGTTAAGTGGGGTAGCATGTGTCTGTGTCAGGATGTTGAGCCGTCAATATTTCTTTACTGTGTTTAGAAGACATACATTACACGTATGCAGTGACATGAGTGTTTGTGTTGGCTATATGCGTTCATCTTATCTTAAAAATATACTCAATCTATTTCAAAATACATGACGTTTAAGATATGGACACAATCTCTAAGATGTAGCTTTAGTTGTTATATGTTACTAAAATATTTACAGAATTATGAAATATTTTTCATGAAAAATCTAGTAATATTATTTTCATTTGACAAATATCAATAGTCTTTTCATGTATCATTAGTCAACATTAGCAAGTTTGATTAGGGAACATATATTGTAGAACGGAGGAGAACTTATATTTTAAAACAGAGGCAAGACCTTTTGCATCCACAAAAAACTTCACATGAATCACTCCCGTGTTGCTCCTCTAGGGTGACCCAGGAGGCTGTGGCGTACCCAGTTTTAAGGCCGGATAATCCCTTGTGTTTACTGTACCAGTAGCTGGTACACACAAGTTAACCTATATACCATTGTCATACACGCATACTTTAGTATATGATATATAAATACACCGTTGAGGTCGAGGTCTTATACCTGTAGCCCAACGGCTAAAATTTTGCAGCGAAAAATCAAGCGATAATGTGGCCCGTCAATATGCCATACCCGACAGGCAACTGACTAGGGTTACGCCCTAACCTTCGTGTCGGTGTTTAGATCCGGCAATATTGAATATAGGGCAGCGTGAGCATAGCAGATCCAGATGGGTGCACACGGGAGACAAAGTTTAGGCAGGTTCAGACCCTCAAGAAGAGGTAATACCCTACGTCCTGCGTTTGGTGGTTGGTATTGCTTGTATCCCAAGTGCCGCAAGACCTAGAGATAGATCTCTAGGTTGCTAGGGCTATGTGGATATGAGAATACGAGAGCTTATGTTGCTTCGTGTGGATCTTACCGATCGAAAGGCCCCTACCTGACCTTATATAGGCGGCCGGGGTAGGGTTACAAGAGTCTGGATCGGTTTACAGATTGATTTCCTAGTTAGTTACAACTGAATCCGGGGTTACCGGGTAAGTACTTATCCCTGTCTTGTACTCCAAGTCGATGAGGCACCCCCATGTAGAAGTCAGAGTCTGAGTAGTCAGCCTGACCCATCCTGTGTCCAGAGGGCCGGCTTTGTCCTCCTTGACGATACCCGGGTGCTATGCCATCGTCAGTAGCCCCCGAGTCCTTCACGATCTGACTGCAGTTCGTCATGATAATGCCTAAGCTGTGTGTCTTTGCCTCCTTCCTTTTTTTCAAGTAGCATTTGCTTAGGCATGCCCTTTTTGTTGCCTGCAGGAAGATTGTGAGGGACTCATAGAACTCCTGTAGAGTAGAGATAATAAGCCGAGTAATATTCACTCGTAGAGCAGTAATATCATGGCGGTTGAATTAATAACGGGTAAGTTCTGGTGGTATCCAGTCATTTCCAGTAGATGGAGACCGGCTGATAGCCCAGCGGGGGACATACCATGAATCTCGACTGAATTCCTGAGTGGCATCTGGTTTCCCGAGTGGTTCGGATCCGACTAGTGTCCCTCTGAGGGAATGCCCTCGAAATTCGCGTCAGAACCAGAACACAAGCTGTAGCGCTTCGGTCCCGAGTGGCGGAGCCTAAGGCCCAGACGTTCCACTGAATCTAGAAATTCCGGATCCCAGAGATTCCAGGGTGAAGTCCCCAAAAAGTCCGGGTGAAGAAACCGGTGGCTCCGAGTTGCTCGGTGTCCGATTAGTGGCCTACTGAAGGCGCACCACAGCTGTCCTTCACTCGGGTGTATTCAAGTGATTGTGTTCCTCTGGAGGCCAACCATTGAAACCCTTCGAAACCACAACGTTCAGTTCCGAGTTATTCGGTAACCGACTAGTGACCCGTTAAAGGTACGTTATAGTCGCTCTTTATGTGGGGTGTATTCAAATGGCCCGTTAGTCCCGGAAGACCAACCGTTGAGACCCTGTTTAGACGGATGCTAGAAACGGTAACGCCTCGCCGTGGAAACGGAAGAGTCGCGCGGTGAATGTGGAGGAGTTATGCCGTGGAAGCAGAAAAGTCACCCCGTGGGGGCAGAAGACTCGCACCCGCCAGGCTATCTTTTCTTTAAAACCCGGTCTGTTCACACCGGCTCCACTTTCACGCTTTGTCTCTTCTGCTCCCAAATCCTTTCATCTTCCCGCTACATTGGGCTGAGAGTGCCGCCACACAGCGAATCCAAATCGCCACCGATCTCGCGTCCATGTCGCCACCGTTTAGATTCCACGCCGTCGTCGTTCCATGCGTCTGCCTCCTCATCCTAGCCGGCCAAACCCCGATTAGGCATCCCAGAGAAAACCTAGATCGGGTCCGCTGCCACTGAATGTCCACCTCCATCAAGGAAGTGGATCTGCTTGAAGAGAAGGAGGACGTGGTTGTGTGGGCATCACTCAGCGAGAGCGTCTCCCCCGCTGGTTCAATGGTGCCCTGGACCAAGTCCACCGCGACGGAGGCCCGGCTATGCACCTTGGTGGAGGCGGGAGTGCTTCTGTTGAGGGAGCTGATCGAATGGCGCCCCGCCGTCGGGAAGGAGGTCCCCACTCTGAATACCGGCAAGCACGTCATCCACACCTCTTTCTTCCACCGTGGCCTCTCTATCCCGGTTGTGCGGGCTCTTATACTTCTACGGGCTGGAGCTGCACAACCTTAACCCCAACGGGATGCTCCATGTGGCGTGCTTCATCACACTCTATGAGTGCTTCCTCGGGATCGAGCCGCACTTCGCGCTATAGAAGCAACTGTTTATTGTCAAGCCTCAGCCGAGCAAGAACAACCTAGCTGTTGTCGGGGGAGCCTGGTTTCAGCTGAGGCCGGGGGCCATCAAGTACTACCTCGAGCTGCCATTTTAGACTTCCAACAAAGGATGGTACTCGGACTGGTTTTACTACAGCAATCCCGAGCCCTCGCTCGCAGGGTTCGTGGGTCAGCCTCCGGATATCAAGGCGAGTTGGATGGAGCTTCCGCTAGAATGGGAGCAGCCTGCAGTCAAGGTTCTCATGGCTCATCTCTCCCAGGTGCTTCAGTCGGGAGTCACGGGGGTCAGCGTTGTAGCGACCTTCATCAGGCGCCGAATCTAGCCCGCGAAGCTTAAGGTCCACCCGATGTATGCGTATACCGGCCATTAGGATGTGACCCGGGAGTCAGCCGACGACCTCACGGAGGAGGAGGTCAAGCGCCGAGTCGGGAGGCTGATGGCCCATGGTGCAGATCTGGACACCTCCCGACACCCAGCGCCCCATAACCATACCAACCCTCCGAGTCAGGTGACCAGCCCTCCAACTTCATCATTTGTAGTACATGTTTCAAACGAGTCATACTCGGTCTTTGTCTGTGCCCCCCGACTTTGCAGGATCTATTCGGGTTCAGTTCCTCAGCTCCCCTTCCAGAGAAGGAGATCTGGAACCAGCCCCAATACGCCGACATCCCCAGCAGTGGGCAGCCACCGCAGGGAAGCACCCGGTCGTCGTCTGCTGGTGCCGGATCATAGAGGGGAGGTGCCTTTGCGTCGGAGGAGCTCAACGCTCCTTCGCCAGTTGTAATAGCGTCTCCTGATGAGGAAGCCCAAGAAGACGAAGACGATGCCCCTCTTCGTGTAAATCAGAGAAGGGGGACAGCCACCGACGCCGCCCCGGGGGGTCAGGACGGCTCCTCGGCCCAACCTACCCAGATGGCGCCAGCCGCCGCTAAGGAGACTCCTCGGGCGGCTGAGGATGAAGTCCCCCCCCCCGAGCGGAGGGGGAAGAGGTCCGCCGATCCCGCCTTCGGGGGTCAGAGCGGTTCTTCGACGTCGCCGACTCCACCAGTGACCACACCAAGGTGGCAAGCTTCGGGGCCCAAGAGGCGTGTCCCTGTTCCCCGATCCATCAAGTAAACCACCAAGTGAACATCTCCTGCTTATTTTGTCTTCATACGGAGAAAACTAATGAACTGGATGCTTTTGTAGGTCTAGGAGGACAGGGGATATTCCAAAGGACTTGCCGAGTGCCCTGGGGTCCGGTCAAGGGGGAAGCCAGTCGGGACTAGATGCCTGTTGGTGTTCTGATCCGGCAATATTGAATATGGGGCAGCGTACGCACAGCAGATCTAGATGGGTGCACACGGGACACAATGTTTAGACATGTTCGGGCCCTCGAGAAGAGGTTATATCCTACGTCCTGTGTTTGGTGGATTGTATTGATCGTATCCCATATGAGGGTATCTGTCTATGCCTATGCTGAGAGCGTTCTTGTGCTCTAGCTTGCTCTTGATCGTCTCTAAGCCTGTGCCGATCCAAGGATCCCTACCCGGCCTTATATAGACGACCGGGGGTAGGGTTACAGGAGTCTGGATCGGCTTACAGATATGATTCCTAATCGGTTACAACTGATACCCGGGTATGCCGGGCAGGTATTAGTCCATGTCTTGTACTCCAAGTCGATGAGGCGCCCTCGTGTAGAAGTCGGACTCCGAGTAGTCGGCCTGGCCCACCCTATGTCCAGAGGGCTGGCTTTGTCCTCTTTGATGATACCTGGGTGCCACACTATCGTCAATGCCCGGCCCTCGTCTCCTCCAAGGGTGGCCGCAACTCCTTCCCCACGGCCTTCTCCCCGACAGGACAGCACGTCCCCGACTTCACCTTCCGCTCCTCAGCCGGAGAGGCCCAGCGCTGGAGCGGCAGCTCCGGCTGCGTCAGAGGAGGTAGACCCAAGTCTGGCGGGAGCTGTCCCGTCGGACCACAGGGGCAATCTGGCGATGCCGGTGGAGTAGGTCGAAATCGCTCACGTGCCCCCTCCTCTGCCGGGCTCCCAACTGGTGATCCAGCCACTGCGGATCCAACAAACGGACCCCGCACGGCCGAGCGAAGTCCTCCGGGAGATCGACGATGTCTGGTAGGCGGAAGAATGGGACGAGGCGATGGACATCGCCACCCAGCTCGGAGAGACGCTCCCAGCGCTGTTGAAGATGGTGAGGGAGAGTGCCAACCTGTTGAACAGCAGACTGCGGCCGTTGATGCAAGTAAGGCTTTCGCCCTTGCATTTCTTTTTCTGTTATGGTGCACCCACTGGGGAGTAGCCCCCAAGCCTTTGATCGACTGTAGTAGTCGGGCGGAGGGTCCTTTGTTTATTCTGTAGATTTCACTCTGGGTGCACGATCAGTGCACCCAAAGGGTGTAGCCCCCGAGCCTTCGGTCGATTAGAATAGTTAGGCGGAGGGTCCCTAGTTTATTCTGTAGATTTCACTCTGGGTGCACGATCAGTGCACCTAGAGGGTGTAGCCCACAAGCCTTCGGTCGACTAGAATAGTCGGGCGAAGGGTCCTTGGTTTATTCTGTATATTTCACTCTAGGTGCACGATCAGTGCACCCAGAGGGTGTAGCCCCCGAGCCTTCACTGGGTTCAAGGAACCGAGTGGAGGGTCTTGATGATTTTCCCGGGTAGCTAACTTCCCTTGATGCTTCTTGCAGACTTTGACCAAACGGTCTATGGACAAGACCGAGTTCCTCCAGGAGCATCTCCCAACCTTCGACCGAGTCGGCCAGCGCAAGGCTGAGATGGATAACTTGAGGGGGAGCCTCCAGGTGACGCAGGAAGTAGCCCGCGTGCGGGGGGTCGAGATTGCGGCCCTGAGGAGGGGCCTCTCCCAAGAAGCCGCCCGGGCTCAAGGTAAGGAAGCTGAGCTTCTTTGATCTTTTTTGTTTCTTGCCGTGTTGACTTGCCTTCTGCAGCTGCTGAAGACGAGGCCTCCAAGCTCAGGGAGGAGCTTGAGGTGATGAAGGGCCGCGTCGGTCAACTTGCCTCCGCCGAAGACAGGGCCGCCAAGCTTCAAGAGGAGCTCGGGGGCAGAGAAGGCTCGAGTCAGGCAGCTGGAGGAGGAAGCGATCGTCATTGACGGTAGCCTGAGAAGGGCTTTGGAGGCTATCGAGTCGGCGAACAAGAGGGCCGCAGACTCCGCCAACGGTAAGTTCTTGACTCAGGTCTTGTTTGGTCGGGGCCTGCTGAACACCTTGCTAATGCCTCTGTTTTGTCTTCGTAGCCTTCCAACTGCGCATCAATAAGATCAGCGAGACGGTCGAGTCCTTAAAGATGACAGGTCGAGCAGTTTGTGACGCTCTGTGGGAAAATGACCCCGTGCCGGACCACACGGATGTGATCACGGAGCGTCTTCGATGGGTGCCCGACAAGGCCAGGTGGCTGCAGAGGGATGCCTCGCGATCCAGAGCTGTGTTGTTGCTCGTGGTGGCAAAGTCCCACTACCCGTTGCTTGACATGGAAGCAATAGGGGAAGGGTATGCTGCCGACGTTCCCGATGAGGAAGTCCCGGAGCTGATGAAGGCGGTCGAAGGCACGGCGCACTCCCTCGTCGACCGCGCCGATCTGTAGGGATAAACATGTGTGTCAACTGCTTGGGAAGTCCGAGTGAATATTTGTTCATGCATTTTTGTAGAGAACTTGGCTTAAAGCCTATCATCTTTCTTTCTTCGCAAAAGATTTGTTCGTATGTAGGTTAATCCGTTGTATGTGCTCTTGCCGACCCGTGATAGCCCCCTTGGCATAGAGAGTAGCCGTGGGCTGTTTCCCGTTTACCGCACGGTTGTGGCGTAAACTGGCAATCGAGAGTAAAGAGTTAACATCAGATTATATACACAGTACTAAAATAAGTTGCTCGAATGAAAAAAAAGCCCGAGTGCATTTGGGCACACCCAAGGTGGTGTAGCCTCCGAGTGTTCGTTATGCGCAGCCATGAGCGTGCATAGTGGGCCAGTTGGGAACTCTGAGATTTGCTTCAAATGGAGCGACCAAAATTGAGGCATAGAAGCGACGTAGCTGTTCGATGTTCCATGCGTTGGTGATGATGTTGCCGTTGTTATCCTTCAGTCGGTAAGCCCCCGGGCGTAGTACTTTGGCGGCCACGTACGGACCCTCCCACAGTGGTGAGAGCTTGTGCTTGTCTTTGTTGGACTGGACTTGGCATAGAATCAAGTCGCCAATGTTGAACGACCGATCGCGTACGTGTTGGCTGTGATAACGTCGTTGGCCCTGCTGATACGGCGACTTCGCGTGCTTCTTCAAGCTGGTCGATAGCATCTTGTCTTGCTTCCGCTGACTCGGCCTCAGTGTAGGCACAGATGCGCGGAGACCTGTGGTCCAGGTCAGTAGGCAGCACCGCCTCAACTCCATATACCATGAAGAAAGGTGTGTACCAGGTTGATCGGTTGGGTGTAGTCTGCAGGCTCCAGAGTACCGAGGGCAACTCGACTGCCCATTTACCCGCAAATTTCTTCAGGCGCTGGAAGATCCGAGGTTTGATGTCACGGACCGGGAATTGCATATGATTAGGGGAACGCGAAGTCGCCAAGGACCGAAGGACTCGTCAACCCGGTGGCACGGTACCTGCGCCATACGCACCAAGGTAGTACGATCCGACACCCGCCACATGCGAGCCGGCCGGAAGCGACCAATCTTCCCAAAACCACATACGATTCCATGATCCGGTGAAGAGTCAGAGTCGATCCCAATTACTACCAAACAAGACAAGGTCGGAGGAGCCCGGCAGTTCTACCCACACCCTAACCTAGCTCGAAAGCTAGTGGGTCGCTCGAAAGCCCGGTAGAATGCCCACACCCTGCCTGGCCGGCACAGCATCTCAGCCAGCGGGTCACTCAACCGATTCTTGCCCAACCTGGTAACAACCGGTACAACCGTAACCCTTCACGGCATACCCAAAACGCTTCATATCATACACGCATTACGTAAGGGCAGCCTGGAGTTAACAACTCGGATATCACAACAAAGCTCTACAAATACGTTGTTCATATTAACTGCCCACGATGGGACAACACATTACAGCATTCGGCATTAACCGAAAACATATCCGAGTACGGAGAAGTTAAACGGCAGCGGAAACAATATACATGAGTCCCACAGCGGCACAGTGACCGCTGAACAAAAACCACGACCTATCCCATAGATCGACTAACTGATCGAGAAAGCAACAATTTCAGGCATCGTCAAAATAGTCGTCAACCACCGGCTCACCTGCAAGCTCCAGGGATAACCTGGGTGAGTACGAACGTACTCGCAAGACTTATCCGTGCTTGATTAAATGTCCTACTCATACTAGTACAACAACAATTAAACATGGATGCTTCTCAGAGTAACAATATACAAGTTAAGAACATAACATTAACAAGGTATGATGCAGATAGGTTAAATAACAGACCAACTCAGGATACAAGCATATATCAACCAATTCATCGCGAGATCAAGTCATCCAATTCAATTTCCATTTGGGCAGCCCATGAGCCCAATCCAAATTAATCCAATAAACGTCATCCAATTCAATTTGGGCAGCCCCTGAGTCAAATCCAAATTAATCCATTCCAAATCCATTCATGTTCATTTTTATCTCTCGAACCACTACCGACAACTCAACCCCTGCAGGCATAGTGAGTGCGTAACAGTTTGGAGGTAGCGAACCTCCAAAGTGCATGGAGGCTTACCCCAGCTATCCTCAGTGTTGGTTCTCGCTAGCGTTCACGTGTGATAAGGGATGGTGACACGCTGAAGATAGGGTTGATGTGACGACAAATCTCTACTTACTCCTGGGTCGCCATCAAACTACGATGAACACCAACCGTACCCATTGTGCACGCCCTCGGCTCTCACAACTCACTTAAACAATTTAGTTGACGAGCCATCGGATGTTCTCAACCTAAGACACATCCTATGCATACTAGTGTGCTCAACCTCATAGATAACATACAAGCAATCATTCACACCTAAGTACACATAAAGAGGGCATACACAAGAGTACGGAAAGTAAAGATGCAACAAGCTCTGCTTGCCTGATTCGAGTTGTTCCTGGTCTTGCGGAGAGCTGTAAGCCTGGTGGTCTTCCTCTTCAGATTCTTTTATAAGCAATACGAAGAACCGGAAAAGAAACGATAAAGAAAGTATTAACATTCAGCATGTATGCATGATGTACAATGCTAAGCATGGATTACTATGAAGACCTACGGATGTTAGGAACGTAGTGCAATCCTATCCATAGACTTAGTAGAAGTCGCATTGAAACCCTAATTTACATGCATGTCTCTTTACGTGGTTAAGGATGCTGGGGTTTTGAGAACCACAAGTTACCACGGATGGTCATGACATCAACAAGGTTGTTAGGCAAGTATACTGAAATACGTTACTAATACAACTAGAATTCTCAATTTTAGGGTTATCTTCACCATGTTATGAGCTATCGTAAATATCGTATAGGAAAAAAGGGGAATTTAATCCGATGTAGGTGGGTCAGGTTGTTGCATTGCAAGTTTTAAAGTTTTGTTCCAACCAGGTTGTAGGAAATCTCCAAAGCTTTCTATCGATATATAATTTGTTCAAATCCGAGCTACGGTTGGAAAATTAGGTTTTATCGATGCTCGATACTAGCTAAACAACAACCCTAGATATCAGTATGTGCATGTGCTCAAGTTCAAGTTTTGATTCAGCCATCTTGTAGAGTTTTTCATGAGGTTTCCAGATATATAAAAATTTTCAAATTTGGCCGAGTGGTTTGAAAGTTATGAGCATTTGAATTTTAGTACAAAATCTGCCCTAAACAATTCCTAACCCTAATTGCTACGCATACCCGAACCGTACCCAGCGCTAAACTCAAATCCTACGCGCACTCCACCTCGGTTCACCCCAATTTTTCAACGCATAAACTCATCCCGATGACATGCGGGGCCGACCGAGTACCCGTGGCCCAATCAGAAGGGGCCACGCGGTCACCTCTCTCCCTCTCTCTCTCTTTCCTCACTCTCTCTCTCTCTCGCACCCACCCTCTCTCTCTTCTGTACCGACCGGCGGCGAGCTTAGGCGGCGGCGCTTCACCGGCGAGCTCACCGGAGTTAGATCCGGTGCACTGCTGGGCTCGGGGAAAGGGTTAGGAGGGTCGGGAGCTCACCCCGAGGTTGGATTTGTGCTCGGCGAGGGCGGGGGAGGTCTGGAGCAGGCTGGCGACGAAGATGAACGGCCGTGGAGCTCGGTCGCCGGAGTTGGGGGTGCTGAGGCTTGAATCTGCAGCGAGGAAGGCCGAGCAAGTTAGAGGAGGAGGAGTGGAGGCTCGGGAAGAGGAAAATGGGACAAGGGGAGGACCGGAGCTAGTTGCCCGAGCTTGCCGGAGTAGCGGCCGGAGATGGAGAAGGAGCGCGGCGGCAGGAAGCTTCAGTGGCCGATCTGCGAAATGGGGAGCGGGTAAGGGTGAGGAAGGTAGGGAGGAAGCTTGGGGGAGGAAGAGGAGTAGCCGAGGCTCACCGAGGCGATGTGGATTCCTCACCGGAGTAGGACGCCGGAGCTCGGGAAGAGATGGGGTGGCGAGGGGAGAAAAACACCGGGGAGCTAGGGTTTGGAAGGGGAGTGGAGGAGGGGAGAACGGGGCTGTCGGAGCGCTCGTTTTAAAGGGCGGCGCGGCTCGGACCGGTGGCGTCGGAGGCGGGGCACCGCCCACGCCGGCGTACCCGCGGCCGGGACGTGGCGGGGGTGCCCTGACAGCCGGGCCCGGGCGCCTGACGGGGAGCGGGGGAAGGCGTATTGGCTCGGGGGCGCCTCTGCGCGAAGAAGACGGGAAGTGGGGAGGGCGGTGGCGGAAAATGGTGAGGGGACGAGCGGGCTGCTCTGGTGGGCCGGCCGAGTGGGCTGTCGGCCCGAGTAGATTAGGGTTTTCTCCTTTTTCTTTTTATTTCTTCCTGATTCATTCCCCATATTATTTTATGTGCAATTTCTTCTCCAAATAAGTTGAAATTTTTACAGGGGCTCTAATATATTATTTGGGGGCTGCTGGGAGAGTTTGAATCGATTTGGACAAGATTTGACCTAGTCTCTAGTTCAAATTTGAATTAGGGCTCGATTTAGGGTTTTCCCTCAATTAGGACTTAGGCATATCCAACAATTCTGAGTTTTTTTACCTGGGACTAGGGTTTACACATTTAGAACTATTGGTGAAGTTTGGGGAATTTGCATCCACTAGAAATTGCTCTATCGACGAAACCCTAATTCCAGCTCCTTCCAAGTTTTAGGCTTAGGGGCGGGGAAGGTTAGGAGAGGGAGTCATCGACGGGTCCACTGGCCCCACCAGTTGCTAATGTATTTATCGAAGTTCAATACTTCAAATAAGTTGATTGGTGTTGTTGACATATCCATCGAGGATGAGATATGCACGTATTCTATAAAATAAAATTGTTATACAACTAAGTTTAAACAAGGTGTGGGTGGTATTGATGACATGTATGCATGAATGCAAACAATTACCCAGTTTATTACAGTTGGGTATTACAAAACCTACCCCCCTTAAAAAGATCTCGACCTGAGATCTCTAACGATCGACAAACAAGGTTGGAAACTCGGTCTGAAGCCATTCTTCACGTTCCCAGGTGGCTTCATCTTCAGTGTGGTTGCTCCATTGTACCTTGAAGAACTTGATGGTGCGGTTTCGAGTCTTGCGTTCCATCTCATCGAGAATACACACCGGATGTTCTCGATAAGAGAGGTCTTCATGTAGCACTTCGATTTCAGGATTGGTCTTCTTCTCAGGGACACGATGACATGCCTTTAGCTGGGACACGTGGAAGACATCATGCAGTCGAGATAACTCCGGGGGTAGTTCCAACTGATAAGCCACGGTTCCTCGCTTGGCTAGTATTTGATAAGGACCGATATAACGAGGAGCTAGCTTTCCTTTCATTGCAAAACGACAAAACACCTTTGAAAGGAGTGACCTTGAGATACACGCTATCTCCAATCTGAAATGTAACTTCTCGGCGATGAGGATCAGCATAGTTTTTCTGTCTTGACTGAGCTTCGCGAAGGCGTTCTCGGATGAGTTTAACTAGATCTTCGGCTTCTTCAATTGGGTTAGGTCCAAAGAACTGCCTCTCGCCGGTCTCGGACCAGTTCAAGGGAGTCCTACACTTTCTTCCGTAAAGTACTTCAAAGGGTGCCATACCGAGACTAGACTGATAACTATTATTGTAGGCAAACTCCGCATACGGCAAACAATCTTCCCAATTAGACCCCAATGTGAGTGCACAAGATCTTAACATGTCTTCGAGGATCTGATTTGTCCGTTCAACTGACCACTGGTTTGTGGATGAAAAGCGGTGCTGAAGGAAAGGGAAGTTCCCGTGGCTTCATGTAGGCACTTCCAAAACCTGCTGGTGAATTGAGTGCCTCGGTCCGAAATGATTCTCTTGGGAACACCATGGAGACACACAATCCGGGAGATATATAACCTGGCTAGCTGACTCACTTTATGTGTTGTCTTCACGGGAATGAAGTGGGTGACTTTGGATAGACGGTCTACAATTACCCATATTGCATCGTTGCCCTTTGGGGATCTCGGCAAACCCACAACAAAATCCATAGCAATCTCTTCCCATTTCCACTCGGGAATAGGGAGTGGCTGAAGTAGGCCTGCTGGTCTCTGATGTTCGGCCTTCACACGGCGACAGACGTCACACTCAGCAACGTATTGAGCAATCTCCCGCTTCATTCGGGTCCACCAAAATTGGTGACGGAGGTCTTGGTACATCTTGGTGCTGCCTGGATGGATGGCCAATGGGGAGTTGTGTGCTTCGTGGAGAATGAGGTTCTTTAGCTCCCGATCCTTGGGCACCACGAGTCGCTTTCCAAACCACAGTACTCCATCCATGTCTTCGGTGAAACAGGTCGCTACCCCAGTCTTCACTTTCTCTCGAATCCTGTGCATTCCGACGTTCTGAGCTTGGGCAGCCTTGACTTGGTCTTCAAGGGAGGGTTTTATTTCAAGAGTGGCGAGACTACCTTGCTCAACCATCTCTAGATTGAGCCGTTGGAACTCCTCGTGAAGCGGGGGTTGTTGCTCCATAATCACAAGATTGTTGCAGTAAGCTTTCCGACTGAGGGCATCGGCAACTACGTTAGCTTTGCCAGGGGTATAATTCAAACCCAGGTCATAATCTTTAATGAGCTCGAGCCATCTTCTTTGGCGAAGGTTTAGATCTGGTTGGGTGAATAGGTACTTCAGGCTCTTGTGATCCGAGTAGATTTCACAGCGGTTACCGATGAGGTAATGGCGCCATATCTTGAGAGCGTGAACCACAGCTGCTAGTTCCAAGTCGTGCGTGGGGTAATTGGCCTCATGAGGGCGCAACTGACGCGAAGCATAAGCTACCACGCGGCCTTCTTGCATGAGGACACAGCCTAATCCATTCCGCGAGGCATCACAATATACTTCAAAGTCTTTATGGACATCTGGGAGGGTAAGCACTGGGGCTGAAGTCAACCTTTCTTTAAGCCCTTGAAAGCTCTTCTCACACTTATCGGACCATATAAACTTGGCCTCTTTCTTGAGCAACTCTGTCATTGGCTTGGCTATGGAAGAGAATCCCTCAATGAATCGGCGGTAGTATCCTGCTAGACCTAGGAAGCTACGGATCTGGGTGACTGACTTAGGCTGCTTCCATTCTTGGACAGCTTGCACCTTGCTTGGGTCTACTGCAACACCTGTAGCTGATAGTATATGGCCTAAGAATTCTACTTGATGTTTCCAAAATTCACACTTCGAGAATTTTGCATAGAGGCGATGCTCTCGGAGCTTATCCAGTACCATTCTCAAGTGGTCTTCATGTTCAGACTCGGACTTGGAGTAGATGAGGATGTCGTCGATGAAGACGACAACAAACCGATCCAGATACTCCATGAACACGGAATTCATGAGTTGCATGAAGGTGGAAGGGGCGTTGGTTAGACCGAAAGACATGACGGTGTACTCATATGATCCATATCGGGTGGTGAAAGCTGTCTTCGGGACGTCTTCGGATCTAATCTTTATCTGATGGTAACCTAACCGGAGATCTATTTTGGAGAAGACACTGGCTCCGGTTAGTTGATCAAACAGGTCATCAATCCGGGGAAGTGGGTACTTGTTCTTGACCGTCAGCTCGTTCAATGGTCTGTAGTCAACCACCATCCTAAGGCTTGAATCTTTCTTCTTCACAAACATCGCAGGGCAACCCCACGGCGATGAGCTGGGTCGGATGAAACCCTTTTCCTCAAGTTCCTGGAGTTGCTTTTTCATCTCTATTAGTTCATTCGGGGGTATCCGATAAGGGCGCTTTGATACAGGAGTGGTTCCAGGTGGGAGGTCAATAACAAACTCTACTGCCCGGTCAGGTGGCATACCTGGCAATTCTTCCGGGAAGACATCTGGATACTCACATACTACGGGGACCATCTCATTCCCTGATCTTGGGTACCACTCAAAGCAAAGAGACATCCTGATGGGGACGAGGACACGAACACCACTTCCTTACCGGACTCAGAGGTAAGAGATACTGATCTTCTGGCGCAGTCTATCTTGGCTTTGTGCTGGACCAACCAGTTCATGCCCAATATAGCATCTAGCCCTGCTGATCCCAAAACTACCATACTGGCCAGGAACATTTCCCCGCCGATCTCTACCTTACCCTCACAAATCAGCTCGGCCTTTAACTCCGATCCGGGAGTGGCAATAATAAGAGGAGGATGCAATGCTGATGAAGGAATACGATTGTCATGTGCAAACTTGCTTGATATGAATGAATGGGATGATCCGGAATCGAAAAGAACTGTAGCAGGAGTTGAGTTTACTGAGAGCGTACCCAGCACCACCTCTGGTGCGCCCTGTGCTTCCTCCGCCGTGACGTGGTTAACTCGGCCACGGCCGGGGGCTTGGAGCTTGGCTGGAGTTGATCCTTTGGCTTGCGGACCTCCCCTTGGCTGCCCTTGCTGCAGGTTGGGGGCATAGGTGTTCCCTGTGCGTGGAAGACTGCAGTGGTTGGCAAAATGTCCCATGTTCCCGTAGTTGTAGCATCTAACCTTGCTTAAGTCGGGCAAGGGTCGCTGTTGCCCTCCCTGAGGGCGAGGTTGAGAACTCGGCTGCTGGGGACGGGGAGCGTAGACTTGAGGTCTTGGCGGATATGGCCCTACAGGACGAAGTGGTTGGGGCTGCCACACCCGCGGCTTCTGTGAACTGCTCGCAGCTGATCTCTGTATTTCTCTCTCGCGCTTGCGACATTGACTGAGAGCTGACTCCTTTGCTTCAACTCTGATCGCCTTATTCACGAGCTGCTGAAAGTCTTGTATCTCCACAGCCGCCAACTTGGCTTGCATCTCCTCGTTCAGCTTCCCCATGAATTTCTCCACCTTGTCCTCATCGGTGGAGACTTCTCGAGGTGCGTACCGCACTAAGTGGTTGAACTCGCGAACAAATTCCAGCACTGACCTTCTGCCCTGGCGGAGATCACAAAACTCTTCTTTCTTCAGGGCCATAACTCCGGAAGGAATGTCGAATGCACGGAAGCCGGTTCGAAACTCGGCCCACGTGACCACGTGCCCTTCTGCTTGTATGGCGAGAAAATTCTCCCACCAATCTGCGGCGGCTCCTTCCAGGAAATGGGAAGCGAAGTTGACTTTATCTGTTTCGGCACATTGAGCTAACTGAAGTTTTCTTTCAATCGTGCGGATCCAGTTATCTGCCTCCAGTGGATCATCAGTACGATCGAAGGTGGCTGGCTGCTGAAAGTGCATCCACTCCCATGGAGCTTGGAAGGATGGCTATCTTGCCCCAGAGTTTGGTTTTGATGGTTATTGGCAATCCTCACCTGTGTCTAATACTTGCAATGAGTGTGAACAGGAATTAGATGAACAGGTGAAAGCTGAAGTGAGACAACTGTTGATGATGAGCCCTAAAAAGAGCAAGGAACTGGGAAGGTCAGAAGGACCAGCTGAGCTAGGTTCCTGAGGCACAGTTGCGAGGAAGCCGAGGCTGTGCTCGAGGGCAAGCGAGGTGATGGTTGCTTGATGGAGTTCAAGGGCCGTGAATACAAGCTTGATAAGTCCTGGAGGAGCTAGGAAGCTGGTGGATCAGGACCAAGGGTTCGCTGTGCGTCTACAAGGACAGTCATCTTCGGTGAAGAAGCTTGGAACCAGTGCCAAGGGTCTAAGCGAGCTGGTCAGGGACTGTGGCGAGGTCATTGCTCTCTGGTCAGTTGTAGGCTTGTAGTGAGCCGGCCAGAGTTGTGCTCAGGTGCTGCCTGAGGCAACCGAGTCCACCTGAGTTTGGCATCTGAGACTCAGGTGGGTAGCTCAGCCGTGGCTAGTAGGTTACCAGAGGTGCACGTTAGCTGAGTCTCAGATAGGTTAGGTCTGGTGGCTCTTTGTCTGACGTGGCATGAGGGTAACGGCTAGCTGCCAGGGACCCTATAAATAGGGAACCTGGGGAGGTTTTCAACCTCAGAACCTTTACCCAACCTTTGCCTCTAACCCGAAAGCAACCTGTTGAGAAAGAAGAGCTCTAGGTCTCCAGTGAGTGTTGCCTGCGTGCATCCATCGTGAGAGTGAGTTACTTAGTCCTTCAGGTGTAACCTTCGAGGTACTGGTTCCTCCAAGAGTGGGGGTGCTCTTGGAGTTGGTGAGCAAGCCAAGTCTTGTGTGGCTGCCACCAAGAGTCTGTGAGGGCGATTCGGGTCTGCCTGTCTTGCAGCAGCAAGATAAAAGGATTCCACACAAGAAAGGTACTCGAGGAAAGAGCACGATTTGGTGCCGGCTGTGAGAACAGCTTCCTCAACGGAGACGTACTGCTTCGCAAGAAGTAGGAACTTCGGTAAAACAAATCATTGTGTGCTTTACTTTCTGTCTTGTGATCTGCTCTTACTTATTCTGATATCTATGCATGCTTAGATCACTAGAGCACCTTTATTTGTTGCACACTAACTGAGTTTCCTCACCTGAGACTCAGTTAGCTCCTGCTAAAGCTAGTACCTTTCCTGTTCACGTCATCTGATGCTCTCACCTGACTCTCACACCTGAGACTCAGTTAGCTCTGAATATAACTTGTTCTACATCAGCTAAGTCTGCTATCTGAGTGTCTGGTGTTTGTCTGATATATCTTGCTGAGTCTCAGTTACCTGCATCAGCTGCATATATTTTCTCTAGGATTGACCTATCTCCTGAAGAGAAACCCATTAGGCATTTTAATTTCTAGAGCCGACCTATTCACCCCCCCCTCTAGTCGACTCCTGAGATCCCTTTCA